>OY744464.1:5180626-5279549 GCA_963556145.1 Hygrocybe punicea
TGCAAGAGTGGTGGAGATATTTGAAGTGTGAGATGCAGGAAAGTAAGTCGAAGCCAAACTCAATGCATTGCCAAATTTGGCTACAAAATCGTGTAACCCCGAGTTTGGCTTCGACTTACTTTCCTGCATCTCACACTTCAAATATCTCCACCACTCTTGCACCTACTGCCTCAATACTTCAGGACTTGCTTCTCATGAACACTCTCTGTGATTTGATGCCAGTACCTCCCCCTGAGCCTCCCTAGTCACCAGGTAAATACATTTCGCACTTTTTCACACTTGTGGTGATTCAAGCTTACACAGATGCCCTCAGATGGTATAACTTCTCGTTTGGGGCCTACTATATGCTATACAACTACTGTAGTTGTTGTGGAAACACCAGGGATCCAGGGAGGTAAGCATTGTTGAACATTTTTATGCCGCTTTTTTGGGTATTTTATCTCCCCCACCCTTTGCCCAAAGTCCCCAAGGATTTACCACTTCATTCTAGGGTTACTTGACTGTCCTTTGACAGCAGGTTATTATTCCAGGTGCTCTTGGTCACCATGTATGTAATTTCGCACTTTTTCACCTCTTTTCATGTTTTAAGCTGATCCAAATGCTCTCAGATGTCAACACCCCTCGTTTAGGACATACTGGGGAGTGCACCCATGATAGAGTAGTTGTAGGAGGTCCAGGGATGTACCACAGTTCCAGGGAAGTGTGGTATGTATCCACTTTGTTGTCCGCTTTTTGGTATTTTGTTGCTACTTACTGTGCTTCAATTTGTGTGCATTACATGTGGGGGTGTATTCACGAATTTTTGTGATTTTTTGACCGCTTAAATGTGTAATTTGAGTGAGAAATGAAGGAATAATTGAGCTCACTGTTGCCAACAATGAGCACAGCATATGGTCACTGCGAGAAACAATGCCAAGCATTGATTCAGGGTCAAATATGTTATTGATGGTTCCTGGATGATGGCATCGAGAGCACAGCGACTGTACACTGGATGTGGTGAAAGAAAACCACCACCCAGATGGGAATGTGGCGCAGGAGAACCACCACTCAAAATATTTGGTCCATGGTGCAAGGAAACCATCACTGAAATAGGGATGTGGTGCAGGAGAACCATCAACTAAATAGGGATGTGGTGTAGGAGAACCACCACTCAAAATATTTTTGGTCCATGGTACAAGGGAACCATGACCTAAATAGGGATGTGGTGTAGGAGAACCACCACTCAAAATATTTAGACTATGGTGCAAGGAAACCATCATATAAATAGGGATGTGGTACAGGAGAACCATCACCTAAATAGGGGTGTGGTGCAGGAGAACCACTGCTCAAAATATTTTCGGACCATGGTGCAAGGAAACCACCACCTAAATAGGGATGTGGTGCAGGAGAACCATCAACTAAATAGGGATGTGGTGTAGGAGAACCACCACTCATTTCAGTCCATGGTACAAGGAAACCACCACCTAAATAGGGATGTGGTGTAGGAGAACCACCACTCAAAATATTTTCGGTCCATGGTTCAACAAAACCATGACCTAAATAGGGATATGGTGCAGGAGAACCACCACTCAAAATATTTGGACTATGGTGCAAGGAAACCATCACATAAATAGAAATGTGGTGCAGGAGAACCACCACTCAAAATATTTTCAGTTCATGGTGCAAGGAAACCATCACCCAAATAGCAATATGGTGCAGGTGAACCACCACTCCAAATATTTTTGAACCATGGTGCAGGAAAGCCACCACCCAAATATGAGATCTGGTGCAGGAAAACCACTCAACAACATTATGGATGGTGCTCAGGAACCACTGCCAGTAGGCAACAGCAGGTGGTGCAGGAGAACCAGTTCTCTAATAGTCTACTAGTGGCTGAATGGTTCCTGAGCACTAATTCAGCCGGCTGTAATGATTTTGTGTGTAACATGGTACGTGTGTTTGGCTGTAAACTGGTACGCGCTTAGACCGCCGGCCCTTGTCACCTTACCCCACTTATTTTGGATGGGCTCCTGTAGTCACGTGATGGATATCTTATTGACGCATCTTCAGACATATCTAGGGCTCGAAGAAAAGTAGGGGATGCGTCACAGAAATGGCACCTTCTTCATCTGAGTTGTCGCCAAGAAGTCTTCATCGAATGCCTCCTCTGTAGCTTCTACCCTATCCTCAGTTTCCCCGTCATCCTCCCCGTCGCCGTCGCCGTCGCCGTCGCCTTCACCCTTATAAGCGTTCCCGTCCTCTATCTTGTCGTCGACGTCAATTTCAATCTCAAAATGGATGTCATCTAGCGACCCCGGCATGCTGGTCATGCTTCTGGTCCTCACGCGCCTTCTTCTCTTCGCCGCCTCGTCCCACTCACCCTCGTCCCCATACTCATCGTCCGATGCAGAATCAGCGTACGTCGTGGAGGAAGACGTACGTGAGTCCCTGCTTACACTTCGCCGACTTCCGCTTGGGGTTGAGGATGACGACTTTCCGAAACCCACGAGCACCGCGCCAAGCCGCTCAAACGACGATATTTGCTTCAATTGCGGACTCCTCCGGTTGTTGTCCTGCCCTAGATCGCCTGCAGCCGCAGGTGGAGGGAGGAGGGATGGCCGGCTATTACTGTATCTGTTCGGGACCAAACGGAAGTTCCTCAACTTGGCAAGCGTGCTCTGCCTAGACAAGTCCGATCGCGCGCTGAGGGCTGGAGAAGGGGGTGTTAGATCTGGAAGGGCGAATTCTTGTACGGGCGCCTTCCAGTAGTTGAAATCGGTGAACTCGTTGGCCCATTTCCGGTGTATTGGCGGGAACATCTGATCGACGAGGTCAGTCATGTGGATATATCTGCCAATGAAGGTTAATAAAGAATGCTGGATTGTGACCAGCCTAGATTGAATCTTACGAGGACTTGTACCCTGCCAACTCCAACAACTCCATCTTCACTTCGCCGGTGGAGTTAATGGTAAAGATCCTAGCACTGGGTACATCAACACTGCGGTAGGACAAGGCGTCTGTGATCCGGTTACCGAAGCCCGCGTAGAATGGGTTCCGCGACGCTTCCCCGAACAGTCTCTGGATATCTCGCAAGCAAGCCATCTTGAATACCTCAGGCGTACGCATGATGACTTCCCTACCGAAAAAGATAACGATCTCAACGCCTGTTCAAGGACCTGAATGACCTAATTGAGGATGTATGCCTTACCGGTGCAGCGAAACCATCAGTCCATCCGGACTCATGATCACGGGGCCTTCAGGTAGCTGGTAATCATTTTGCTTGATGCCCTTGAGGTAACCCCGAGTGGCGTCGGCTTGTCCAATTGCTCGTGACGTAAGGTAAATCATCTTGTACCCATTCCGAGATATGTCTGTGTACAGTTTCGCGACGCCGACATGTGTCCAATCACGGCCTATCATGGCGAATACGTGACCAAGGCCATCTGATCTGAGTTGAGAGAATCAGCGATAATGATGAAATAACATAAAATGTCGACAAACTTTGTGATTGTCCCATCGATATCAGATACAACAACGAGATCTGTTGAGTCCCATACGAATATACGAGCCGTACAGGCAATAACGCCCGTTGTCGACAGTGAAAAAGTGATGGTATTCGCACCAGGCTTTAGGTCGAGTGCTTTCTGAGAAGATAATCCAACATTCAGAATCTCAACCAGGCCATACAACTCAGCCATCAATTCACCAACTGGTCCGAAGTCAATCTCAATGTCTTGGCGAATTTCCTATCTTGAATATTTTTCGCAGCGACGCTTGGTCCAGAAGAAGGAATGGGAAGCTGCTGTGGTGCCGCTATCCCGCTAGGGTTCCTATCGATCTCTACGCGATTTGTGAGCTCCTAGGGCCATCCAAAGAGATATTAAATGCTTGTGCATGTCATGGAAGAGCGGCCGAACGCACAGGTGAAGATGTTGATGTGTAATGGTTTAGATTAGTTCTATTCCCGCCGGTATCAGCGGCATCCTTGGCCTTGCCGCGTCTCCACCACCGGACCCACGACGATGATGTGGGTTTCCGCAATGGGCGGGGCTGTTCGAGCGGCTCAGAGTTTGACCGCTTATGATCGCGTTCATCGGAGGAGAGGGGCTCGTCGTCCGGTTCATTCCCTTTCCCGGGATACTCTTCGTCAGACATGGGCGACTCAGGACGCGAAGGGATACCATTGCATTCCGCCTCGATTGGCTGAGGGAATGCACCCCAATCCCACGAGTATTCTTGCACAGGTGGCTCGATGGTCAACAAAATGTCTGGCTGGCCGTCTTGCTGCTGCTGCTGCTGCTGCTGCTCATCTGTATCAAGAGGTGTTTCGGATGTTACGGGCGGAAGCATTGCGCCAAAGCGGTCGGTTGGAATATCAGGGATCTGAGACTCGTCTGACCGCGTTGGTTGAAGTATTGGACTTGTGATGAGATCATCTGGAACATCGCCTTCGGTCTCAAATACGAAGAAGGCCTCTCCCGCTTCTCCGATCTTCATGCTGAATGGGATGAGGTTCCCGTTGACCGAGACGTTGACCTACGTTCGTTTTAGTGTCAGTTGATAAATACAGAGTATACGCACTTTCTTCTCTCCCGGCCTAAGAACTTGCCATTTTCCAAACCTGACATGAAATGGCGAACAAACCAGCTCTGAACCGCTGGCGGTGGGGCGTTGGATTACGATAACATCAATTGCACCGGTAAGGGTTGAAGGGTTTATTGGAGGAAGATCCCTGTAATATTGGTACGGTGCACTGATGGCACTGACGGCGCCACGAATGTAGTTCATTGCCAGCGTTTAACCAGGCGACCGCAGCGTCGGTCCGACCGTCAATAACGAATGAGCAGTGAGCACGTGTCTATAATGACACGTGATGGATATCCGATATATAGCAGATTTATTCGATGTTGTACAGATCCGGTACAAATTCAAAAACTTTTTACGAACCAGATATTGAATAATTTGCATAGTAGTTAGTGGTGGCTGCGTTCGTGATCAAAGAGTGGACCCATTGGGGGCTACATATTTCCGTAATTCGTCAACGATCCACCAGTTTATTTAACAAGCCATAAGTACGCACGGGGAGATTGCGTTCCCTGATCAAGAGGAGTTGAGGAAGTCAGCAGAATAATCGAGTGAGTATTCCGTGTATTTACCACTGTGTTCCGCCAGGGAAAAGAGGCGCTAACGACACGATAAATTTTACATAACCAAGGGATTGCAGGGCCAACTCACAGATATAAGGATCAGGGTGCTTTTTACTGGCGAGTTCTGCCTCGGCTTTCTCTAGAATTCTCGCAAGTGCTCGTGGATCATGCACGTTGCTGAAAATACATAGACATTACTAATCGTCACGGATCCAGACGCAGCCTGCGCCCCACAACTCACCGGTTCCGCTCAAACTCAGCTCGAATTTCCAACGCTTTTACCCTCCACGAATCACGTCGAACAGTCCAGTCGAGTGAGTTGTTTAGATAACGTTTGTAGAGTGATTTGACGTATAGTCTATGTGCCGAAGTGAACGACATGAAGGGGGAAGGGAAGAGTCGGGTGCACGCTTTTCTTGCGGAATCGATTGATCGACGCTTATGTCAGCATTCGGTTTTTGGTGAACCCGGCCCGGTGCCGGACTCCGAGTCACATGTGAAGTCTCTTTCAAAGCCCATGGTCAGTAAAATAGACAAAAAGTCGTGGAAATACACTTCAAGCTCACCTTTACTCGCTCCACGCCCCATTGCCACGAATTCAAGGGTGAAGCAGGACGAGAAGTACAGAAAGGACGTGTATCTTGCATTTGTGAACAATGCTTTACAACAAAAAATCAATGTGCGTATTTGTGCGGGGCGACTCTTTTATTCCAGCCTGATCCATTTTGCTTCAAAGGGAAACAACGGTGCCTTTGATGAACTGGTAAACCAGTTCAACCCAAAAAAGATGCCAGATAACGGCGCATCTCACACAGCAGAAATCCGTCTCTGGATTTCAGCTTTATCTCATGTCGTATCGCGACTCGAACGAATTCATTCTGCACTCGTGGAAGCGGTAGTCATGATCCCTTGGACTACGATGGATGCTACCACTGTAAAGTCTTATATTCACTTTGTTGGAATGCTCCTCAGTGCCCGGCCAGAGTATCTATCTCTCGTACTCGGCAAAATCACTCGTGGCTTCACATACCGTAGGTCCATATTGCGTTCTCCTTGGCCCATTGTTATTGATAATAATTTTAGAATCCGGGCTTCAGGCCTTGGACACCGGCATGCCTGAGGGCTCTTCCAGTCCCATTACACGACGCGTGATCTATGACCGCCTTCACACTCTGCTTGAGCACATATACACTCTAATACCCACTCTACCATCCACTCTACAACCCCTCCTCGTGCATCATTTCCCTCACAAGCGTCAGAACCAGGTTGCACAGATTACATATATTCGCAATTTACTTCGTGTAACGGAGTCCTGCCCTGAACTCACTGACACTATATTGGCTACAATCATTGAACATGCTATTCAAATAGATGTGCGTCCTAGCCTGTCCTTCGAACCATTCAAAATTGACCCGCACCATTCAGGTGGAGATACAGGTGGAGCTAGAAGAGCTCGGGGACCAGCAGAACGAGCAGGACGAAGACCTTTTCGAATTTGATCCCTTTGATGCAGTTCTCGGACAGGAAGAGGATGACTCGGACGGCAGCGACCTGGATGAAGGTGACGATTTGAGCGACTTGTCCTCCGATGCCGAGGACATGGATGACATAGCAGTCCCGATTGATATCCCAACAAATTTTCAGCACATCCGCGACATGGTGAACAAACTCGATGCCATCCTCAACTTGTTATTCAATCACCTTGAACGCCATCAAGCGAGCGGAACCCCAGCTCCTTTTCACTCGCCTCCCTCCTCACCGCTTCCCCGATCTGACTCTTCTTTTCCCTCGACGGATTCCATAGAAATACATCCTCCTGAAGTCTTATCCGTGGAATCCCGTCGTCGGTCCCAATTCAACACCCTCCTGTCTACTTTTGAACGCATCATCATCTGTACCTTCAAATCGCGCTACACCCAATTTCTCATATTCTGGTACTCCTCTCTCGATTCTGAATTTAGCGACATCTTCCAGGGAATGCTTGTGTCAAAGGCGCTCCTGGAACAAGACCTGCCGGACGTGACGCGCACCGCGGCCGCCAGTTACATCGCTA
The DNA here is from genome assembly GCA_963556145.1 of Hygrocybe punicea. Taxonomy (NCBI): domain Eukaryota; kingdom Fungi; phylum Basidiomycota; class Agaricomycetes; order Agaricales; family Hygrophoraceae; genus Hygrocybe; species Hygrocybe punicea. The sequence continues at coordinate 5,187,806 of OY744464.1, forward strand.
GTTTTGTCAGTAGAGCAAAGTTCATCGACCGGGATGGTGCGCGAAGAGTAATGGCTGTGCTGTGCAACTTTCTGCGGAGTCACCTTGATTTATTCCACATGCAGTCGCAATCTGACGCAACGCAACCCAATACAGCACACCATATTGTGTTTTACGCCGTGTCGCAAGCCGTGTTCCTTATATTCTGTTTCCGTTGGAGAGACTTGTTGGAAAGCGGCGAAGAAGAGGTGGATGAATTGCTGGGTGAGCCGAAAACGAGCAAAAAGTGGATGACGGAGTTAAGCGTTGTCCAGCGGTTGATCACATCGCCTCTTAATCCTCTCAAGGTAAGTGCAGCTCATCGTGAAGGGTAATTGCCCTGACCCCTCTTTTCACATTCACCAGGTTTGCTCGCCAAATGTCGTAATGCAATTCGCCAGAGTCGCTCAATCCGCCGGGTTCATTTATTGTTATTCCATCATGGAAGCTAACAAGAGATCAGAATATGGTTCCATCAAGTCAGCGGGAACCTCCTCTCGTCGACCGCTGTTTGTTAACCCCGCCATCTTGGGTTCGTCTATCACTGCGGAGTTGAACACATTCTTCCCATTCGACCCTTGCAAGCTTCCAAAATCCAATTCGTACATTCAAGGTGTATACCGGGAGTGGTCTTCGGTTGCAATCGATGATGATGGCGACTACGAGGACGAAGATGACGAGGAGGTGGCTGAGGACAACCACGAAACACAAGAGGAAATTGCTCATGGATATCATTTAGATATTCCTCGACCAGATTCCCTCACCCACGGTGAAGGACTCGCGGAGTCTCTAGATGCCATGAGTATCAGTCCGATCACGAGTCTTCACACTAGAGTCTAGGATCACCCCATCGTAATCTGGAGCAAGCTCTAGTGCACCAGAACAATACATGAGGCCTCATTGAATAATTATATGCGAACAAGTAATAATTACAGCCGTTTGGGTAATTGTTGTCAGTAACTCAGCTTTTTTCAATCAATTAAGAAATTTGGACCTGGTAGAAATTTGAGTGCTCTATTTTGTATCTCATGAAGTACTGCATGGATTGAGATGGTTATGGAGGGAAAGTTGTACTATTTATTGAGGGCTATCTACTCCTCTAATTACATTTGGACAATATTTGATCTATGGTGAGTTATAGATGAAACAAAAGGTAAACCAGTGCTTTTTGACACTCAAAATGATATTGTCACATTATGGCATCAAATGAGCTCCTATGAAGAAGATTGTAGGGAGGAAATTGTTCAGTTTTTCAAGGGCTAGAAGTACATATACCGTGTTTTTTTTTTCTTTTGTTCTTTAAGCCAACATTACAGCTGGACTACATTTGGCTGCATTGTGATCAAAATATCACAAGAATCATACATGTTGGCTCAAAGAAGAAAAACACGGTATATGTACTTCTAGCCCTTGAAAAACTGAACAATTTCCTCCCTACAATCTTCTTCATAGGAGCTCATTTGATGCCATAATGTGACAATATCATTTTGAGTGTCAAAAAGCACTGGTTTACCTTTTGTTTCATCTATAACTCACCATAGATCAAATATTGTCCAAATGTAATTAGAGGAGTAGATAGCCCTCAATAAATAGTACAACTTTCCCTCCATAACCATCTCAATCCATGCAGTACTTCATGAGATACAAAATAGAGCACTCAAATTTCTACCAAGTCCAAATTTCTTAATTGATTGAAAAAAGCTGAGTTACTGACAACAATTACCCAAATGGCTGTAATAATGTAGGAGGCTCTATTGCAAATGTCATTCGTTACTCTCACACTGAGAGATTTCCTCGAGCATCCTCCACATAAACCCGCAACAAACGAATAACTGTCTGTAAATTCTGACTGAACTTGGCTGAAATTGGTATGATATCCAAGGGCCCGCTTCTTGCCTGGCCGTTTTCCATGGCCATTTCACTCAGTACAAATTCCTCCAAACGTCGCAATTTCCCTCGTGCTTCCTCTTCTGCAATAGGGTCACGAACTGGAAGGAGGTCCGCTTTATTGGCGATAACAATCCTCCCTTTGGCGCTCAAACCTGGCTTGTACTTGTCAAGTTCCTCTCGTAAAATTCGCAGTTCGTCCCACGGTGCAGGGCCTGAGAGGTCGACGACGTAGGCAAGGGCAAGAGAACGCTCGATGGCACGCAGAAAGGAATGGCCAAGTCCAACGTTCTCAGAAGCCCGTGAGACGAGTCCCGGATTGTCAGCGACGGTGAAGCGAAAGCATTCAACGATATTGCTGTCATCGGCAACCGTAACGACGCCCACGACAGGATTCAGCGTTGTGAACGCATAGCTTGCCACTTTGCTTTTTGCCCTCCCACCTGTTAGTGCGCGCAAAAGCGTGCTTTTTCCAGCATTTGGCATGCCAACCAATCCTACATCGGCCAAAAGTTTGAGTTCCAAGCTCAACGTGACACGTTCTCCCTTTTGTCCACGGGTAGCAAACTTTGGGGAGCGGTTAGTGGCTGAGAGAAAATGAGGATTTCCCAAACCACCCAGACCGCCAGACGCAACTAGATGTCCCAAAGGTTCCTGATGTCTAGTTCCAAGAGGTGCGTCAGGCGACAAGGGCGTCTCTTCGGTTTTGTCGAGGTCTAAGTCTATCGGATGCAGAGTCTGCTGCTTTCTCGCTAACCGTTGCTCCTTCTCGTGTCGATACAGAGACGCCTCAGCTTGCCTGAATGCATCTCGACGCACGTTATCCTCTTCAGAATTCGGATAGTGTAACCATCTCCTTTCCCTCATCTTCAGCCTTCTCTCTACTGGACTTAACCCTTCGAGTCCCTCCTCCTCTGCCTCCCATGTGTCCTTACTTCGCCTCGCGTCGTCACTCGTTAACTCTCTCACGACAGTTCCTAAAGGCACCTTGATAACCAAGGAGGCGCCATTCTTCCCATTTCGCCAGGTACCCTGTCCATTGGCACCAGGTTGGCCGCAGACACGTTTTGGAATGGAGGACAGTGTGGTCAGGTGAGGGGTTGGGAGTATATAAACATCCCCTCCCCGACCTCCATTGCCTCCAGAAGGCGGACCAAACGGTTTGAATTTTTCTCGGTGGAAGGCGACACATCCGTTTCCACCGATGCCTAACGGATGGAAGATTCTGTATGAGCAGTAGCATGCTAGACAAAGACCAGTTTTGAGAGAAAAATGGACATACCTCCTCTTACGTTGATTACGACGTGATCAAGGAAACTCTGTCCCTGTATGTCAAGAATCAGGAAGCATATTGCGAAACAATTACAGTTCACTGACCCCCTGTCTACGTTTCCACTCTGTCTTACGTTTGCGGTGGAGTTTTTGCAAGTCCTCTTGCTCAGAACTTGTCAAGGTCGTCAAAGGTTTGCCTGGGAGTCTCAGGCTGAGCGAGCGAGCCCGAGCCAGCATTGGCATGTTTAAGTTGAAATTGTTTATATAATCGGAGATTGAATCTGCAAACTGGCTTGCATTCACTATAGAAAACATGAAGTTTGTATGGTTGGATTCTGACCCAGTAGGTTATCAATATTGTGATTTATTCACACCGCTGCTGAGTGCGATTGGCAGGGCCACGACGACGTTATAGCAATCTTGCTCGCCCTGCATTCTACCGATATACACCTCCTGGGTGTATCAACGGTATATCTGAATCTGTGATTCAAATCTTACCTTATTTGCCTTTCACTGGCAGGTACATGGAAATGCCAATGTCGCTTGTACAACCAAGAATGCGGCTCGGTGTTTACTTGCCTTCGGTGCACCTGCAAACGTACGCATATACCCTGGAGCATCTAAACCCCTGCTCGGTCCTGCAAAACATGATGCAGAGATTCACGGGGTGGATGGACTCGGGGGTGTTGAAGGGCTTCCGGAACCCGATAGCCCAGACGTACGGGCCTTAATAGCCACTAACGAAGATGGTTCTCCCATCCGAGCACTTGAAGGGATGGCCAATCATATAAGAGAAACTTGGAACAATGGTACCGGTAGTCGGGTGACCGTTATTTCAACTGGCCCCACTACAAACATTGGTAACAGCGTCTAACAAACCCTGTTGGCAACATAAGCTCGCGTGAACTTACTTGATCACATATAGCTTTATTCGTCAGTGTTTATCCCGATCTTCTGGATGCTGTAGAAGAGTTGGTATTTATGGGGGGAGCTGTCGGTCTTGGTAACCGATCCTCCGTTGCAGGTCCGTGCAATTTTTATCCAATTTTCCAACACCAATTTTTCGTGTGCAACAGAGTTCAACATTTTGTGTGACCGTTGAGTATATTAGTATTCAAGCAGTTAACCATATTTAATCGACTTCTTTTTAGCTCACGCAGCACAGATGGTCCTCGACGCACCCCTGAAGAAGACTATGATACCTCTCAACGTTACACATACAGCTATTGTCACAAAACACGTTCACACTCTGTTACGTGCTCCTTCCGATACTTCATTAGACGCAGCAGGACTCCCTCAGGCTTCAAGCAAACTGCGTCATACGCTTTCAACACTGATAAGCTATTTTGCGGACGCCTACAGGTCTACTTTTGGGTTTACGGATGGACCTCCCCTTCATGACGCATTGACCATTGCCTGCGTATCACGCCCGGATCTCTTCCTCTGCGAGCGATATCGAGTTGACGTTGAACTCACTGGGCAGCAAACTTCTGGGGAAACTGTTGTGGATATCTGGCGTTATCGTTCTTGCGATGATTCCTGGGGCCCACTGGGAAAAAATTGCCTTGTCGCCAAATCTATTGATGTAAATGTTTACTTGACCCAATTGGATTGCCTACTTCTCAATTGCCTTGTACAGGTGAATGGATTTTTCAACTACTTCTTGAAATGCGTGGAACGATGTGATGAATTATCTCCCTTGAACAAGTAATGATAGCGCGCTCTACATGCGGTGTTGCATAGATAATAATGCGTGAGAAAATATCCAAGATGGTTCCTCGGCGTACTAGTCAATCAAAGACACGACTCTGAGGCCGGCCACCATCCAAGAAAATCTTGCTCAGTGGTCGGAGTGGTCGATGCCTTCTCTTGCCATCCTTCATGCTACGAATAGCTTGATCAAAGTCTCCTCGACCGATAGACCGCCGCCCAGTTGCATAACCCTGAGAACTGTTGGCCGGCGGCGTTGAAGAGCGGGGTAAAGCCTCGTCATTCGCTTTGATGATCTGCATAACCGAACTTAGTCTCATGCTTAAGTGTAGATGCACCGTACTGACTGTTGTTTTGTCGGGCGAATATATGTTTGGTTGTTTGGCATTTGATGTTCGTAATTTCTCTTCCGCATCGTGGACTTCCAACGCACATCTCTATAACCAAGGTTCAATTGGGTTGATCGCCGGCAAAGAAAGAAATTGTGTTCACCTGAAGAGAAGAGGAGAAGGATAAAATGAGTCCGAATAAATCCTCCGGCTTAGGTGCATCTGGAGAGTCCGGTTGCTCTCCGAAGTATATCAATAAAGACCGAAGTTCCCCTTCAACGGAATTACCCATTTTCTCCAAAGCATCCACGCTTGGTCCAACTTGTACAACAAACTCCTAGCAGTCGATAAACAGTGAGGGTCCACCACGGACAACAGAGAGAGGTCACGACCTGCATCACATGTATAAACTGATCATTCGCTGCTAAAGAACCAAGTTGTTTCAGTCGCTTAATTTCCTCTTTCACCTGCGCCAATCCTGTGATGAGTGAATTGATGGACTGTACAACTGTCTGTACAGAAACTGTATAGGGAACCATCAGTTTGCTGTGTTTGCAATACGAATCACGAGCTTGCCTCGAGCAGCAGCTTCGAGGTGTGGTATGTCGTCCACAAAGTTGACCAACTGTGGATCTCTCCGCATGAGAACCCGGGCAATATAATGGAGAAGCGTCGGGCATTCTGGCCCCCCTTTCGCAGTCCTAGTCTCCTTCACCTAACAGAACAAATGTAAGGGGCAGGAAACTAAAATCAAGTAATGAATTACTTTCAGCAAGGCATCAAGCCGGAAGCCTTGGGCTCCTCCACGGAACGTTGAACTATTCAACGTGTTGCCTATGACTAGGACAGCCTTGAATAGTCGTCTTAGTTCCTACTTGTGACATGAGGTGTATCTGTTCTCAACTTGCAATATTAACTTGAATTTCGCTGACGAGCGCAATTCATGAGACGAATTGCGCAATGCATTCAATTCTGGTCGAATTTCTTCGATATCAAGGTCGAATTTCCGTCGATACAACATACAGTCCAGACGTTCAGACAGCCGAGGAATGGTCATAATCTGTGAAAGCGGTCACCTTAGTCTATTAGTCCTAAACAGAGCAGCTCACCTGGTGGAAGTACTGATCCGCTTTGGCAAGCTTGCCTACGTCTTGGAAGTCTTTGATCCGTCCAATCTAGACGATGTCGATTAACGACGGAACAGCAAGGCCATGCACATACCTCTTCAGGGGTCGGGAGCTGCCTGCTGATGGCCTTGAGGTTATCAAAATGCAACTTATGGTCGTCCAATTCTAAAAGCGCTCTGCGAATATCAGATAAACTCATTTTAATGCGTGAAAGCATTATTGCTAGGGGCGCGATTCAGGGAGATTCTTAAAAAGGGCTACCTGCACATACCAACGTTATTGGCTCGCGAGATATCTAAAAGAGTTGTAACATTCTGCTTCTTGGCAGGGCTTTTTGCAAGAGGAGTAGAAGGTGAATTATCAATGGTGAAGGTCGCCTCCAAATCCTCCATATTGAATGAAATATTTGAGGGAATGTCACGCCAGACCGTCGGTGATGTAGATAAACCCAACTTGTTCCAAAAGAAGGGTTTCAGTTTCTTGGCAGGTCGTTGCGTCTTCTTGATAGTCACTTTGACTGCAGATGGCGGTGGTAGTGGTGGTGGTGGAGGCGGCGGTCCTCCACCCAAGCTGCTACTGGGCAGTGATGGCAGACAGATTGAAGGTGACGGCGGAGGTGGAGGGCCGAGCAGGCCAGGAAAAGAATCCGAGGAGGGAGGCGGTGGCGGTGGTGGCGGTGGTGGCGGTGGCGGAGGCGGCAGTAGCAATCCAGGGCCTGCTTGATGTGTTGAAATAGTCGATTTCTTTCCAGATGTTAAGAGAGGCGGCGGCGGCGGCGGCGGCGGCGGCGGGGGTGGGGGCGGGGGTGGGGGTGGGGGTAGGGAGGAGCCTGTCGTGCCAGAGGGTGACGCCAATGCCATTACGTACGGTTCTGATGCACCAGACGATGGTACAGCGGCAGCCGATTTGGGCTTAGTCGGAGGGGGAGGTGGAAGAGAATTTGCCTTGAACTCTTTCTCGGTTGCGAATTTCGGTTTAAATAACAATTGATCTTTGAGATCAGCAACCTCTGCACAAAGGAACGCAATTTGAGCGTCTTTTTGTGTCAGAGTTTCGATAGTTCGAGCCGCCATCAGTTCGGCATCAACTTCTGCTTCTCGACTTTCCTGCCTGTCTTCCTCCCTGGAGAGGAAGCGGGTGTATACGGATTCTAAAGCTCGTTTGAGATAGACTATTTCTTTGTCCTTGATACCAAGTGAACTCTCAAGTTCTCCGGTCTGCATGAAATCAACTTAAAAATCCCGACACTTGTGATATCAATTCTCATCCCGTACCTTAGTCCTCAGTTTGGCGATCTCTTCCATCAAGGTGTTCCATTTGGCTCGATCACGATCTCGTTTTGCCCGTTCATCCTAAAAACCGTACATATCATCCTTCACATTGGCACAAGAACGTGTGGTTAACTTACAGAATCTCGCCCCTCTGGATTTTGAGATTTGAATCGATCAACTTCAGCCTGCAGCTGCAAAACTTGCTTCTCTTTGAGCACAAGGCGTTGGACGAGGCCATGGAAGTTCTTTGAATAATTAACATATTTTCCTTGTGTGGGGGTGAGCGGCGTACCTCTTGTCCAGCTTTACCGACGCTCTTGCTGTTGGGGACAGGGAGGCCAAGAGGTAGCGACTTGAGCGTATTCATCTCAGCAATCTGCTGATTTAGTTTGTTACGCAACTCAGTTCGCTTGGTCGAATTGGTTAGTTAAAGATATCGTATGTTTTTGCACTGGCACTCACTTCATCGCTGAGCTCTTCGACTTTGCTTCGAAGCGTTTCCAATTCTTGCTCTATAACATTATCACTATCTGATGCAGCCTTAACCTCCAACTCCTGGCCAGTAATGTGCTGCACTGAAGCTGCAAACCGCTTGATGAAGATATGCCATCCGTCGTCACTAATAAACGAGCACTTGAGTCATTATAACACAGAAAATGAGAGCACAAAACTTTACAAAGTATCGAGCAATGCAGCTTGTTCAACAAATCTGTCTAAAATAGTGAACAGGTCGGCCTTGAGTTGACTACTGGGTCATCAACGCGAGCCATCAGATTATTCCCGGTGCACTTACAGGCCAACATCTCTTTGCAAAATCTGCCCGTAATGATTTAGAATCTCAACCATCATTGGGTACAGTTCACCATGCTGTTTTGCCAATTTCACCAAGTCTTCAAGGGCCACTTCGGAATCAGATCGTGATCGTTCGTGCCCAGAAGCTCTTTGTGTCACAAGAGTCCTTGCACGTTCACACATGTCTTGCTCATCTTCCAACTTTTCGTCAGTGTAGACGTCTAGCTGTGTTAACAAAGCGTCCGGAGGCTTGACGTATCGTAAAGCCTAGGGCGTTCGTGGTCAGAAGCAATCGAATTTCCTTCCTCGGATTTCAACATACCGCGATGACTTCATTGAGCCCACGCCGTCCAAACTCCTCACGGAGTAGAATTCGGTCCTCCAGAGACTCGGGACAGTTGGTAAGGGCGTTGACGAGAGCCATAGAAGCCGTGCGAGCTTCCCAAGCCCCTTCCTCCGTATTTCCAAAGCCTGTCTCTTCTGTCTCTATGTCAGTTGTGTCGGGTAAACGCAACGAATTGATCAGTGATTCAAAGCGGAAAGATTCTTCAAATGCGATGCGATAATCAGACATTGCGGAGAGCACGGCTTTATGACCATCGGTCAGGGAGATAATGCATATAGCAGCGAGAATCTCCGAGGCTAGTGTCCGTATCTTGAGTGATGAAACATGAAGTGAGTATGCGATATGAGTGATTGCTGTTGGGGAAGATAGGGCTCGATTGAAACCAGGCTGTAGAGCACAAATCAGTAAACCAATAGCTGTGGAATGTTTCTCGACTTACCTCCGTATTAAGAAGCACACGTAGGCACTTCATAACTTCCAATACAACTGCGATTTGGACGTCGCTCAGATGCTTCCTCTTTCCTCCATTTCCAACCAGACTTGTCAAAAGCTTACTCAATGTTTCAAATCCCTGCTCCTTATCTACAAATTCTTCAATCCAGGTCAATTTTGCGGTCGAAAGGTGAACACGTAACGAGATGAGATGTTTGACAAGTTTTATGTCCGTTGCTTTGCCACTGCGAATTCCATCAACATACCATGTTGCCGTCATCGCGGTTTCCTTATTCGAGGTGTTGGCCTTATCACCACCTGATGAGATCCACCAACTACTCCAGCCTCCCGTACTCTGGGGCTGCAGAGGCTGCATCTCTTCAGCCATCTTCGCAATGTGTGTCTTCCCATCTCTATCTCCGCCAACTGATCCAAATTCTCCGCTTGAGCGATCGGAAGAATCTGCAGATACAACAGGCGGCGCCACATTCCCCGCTCCCCAACCAGTCACAGAGAACCGTCTCATTAGACCAGCATCTCCAGTAAGTTGCGGTACTAGACGAGGCAATAATGTCGCGGCACTAGAAGGGCCATAAGAAGCTGCATAAACTGGCTGACCCGTATCCTGCCTGGATGATTTGGTAGGTGACACTCTGGCACTAGAGGCAGACATAAATTGCCGATTCTGCTGCAGGAGATACCGTTTGCGATCGGGGGACAAGTCAAACATAGCACTCCGCTGTGTTCCTTTGAGTCCCATTTGATCCTGATCAAGAGATCAGCTGTGTGACACCAGCAAAGATATGCCACAGACATACCACCATCTCTTCAAAGTCAGCTAAATCAAGGTCGTCGGAACTAGTCCCAGCATGCATCGGATCCTCCGGTCGATATTCCACAAGTTTGGGCTCGCTCACACTCTTCCTATCAGGAACCAAGACTGCGCTGTCACGTGTGGGTAATGCTAGCGGTGGGGGGCGGATCCAACCGTCGAAAAAGCTGGACAATCGATTGGAGGTTAATGATACTCTCCAGTCTGGCGTGCTGGAATTGGTTGTTGAGGAACTCGGACGAAGCTGTGACTGTGATATTTCACGCCGTTTTGCGGTACCTTCGTCGTCGCCGTCTTCTTCCTGAGATTCCTGTAACGCCGCAAGTCGCTTGATGGTTGTTTCAGAAGGCTCAGCGGCTGCTACTGACGACATATTTCGAGATTTCGACCGGCGAAACCATTCTTCGGGGACACAGAATCGAAATTTGCGTTTCGCAGAACGTGAGAATGGATTGGCAGTAGATGGGCACCCGATGATAGCAAACATCAAAGAAGTGGAAGGTATCTTGACGGACTCTGAGAAGAAGACGTCAGTAACCGCGTTAAAAACATTACCATGGACAACGAACTTTCCAAAGTCCCATCCACCCAGACTTCTTCTAAAACGTATTCCACATTTCCACCCCCTGGAAAATGAAGGGCCTTCGTTAATCCAAGCTCGTTCATTGTCGATTCGATAACATCATTAGCTGTCATTGTCTTTGATATAAAGACCTTCCATTTGAAACCGTCGTGAATTTCTGGTACACGCAGAAACGTATACGTAAACGAGAGACGCGGATGCAGAGAAATGAGGCGTAGGATGGGGGTGTGGAGATGAGATGTCATTGGAAACGAAGAGAAATGTCGTTGAGGGGAAGCGTTACGAGGGGTAGCATTGACCAAGGGTGCGATAATGGTAGTCGGAGGAATAATGCCTGGACAGCGAAATATAAATGCTGCAGTCAGGGAAAATAACACAAACTAACCGTCGCCGAGTGCTTCAAGCTCATCCTCTTCCCATTGCCGGCCGCTCTGTTCCGTCCGGATTCGTTGCAATGCCCAACCTCGCTCTTCAAGGTCACCAAGAATATCCAACCTCACACCATCCAGTGCAATCAAAGCATTTATTACATCCCGAGCAGTGCCATCTGGTGGGATTTCTGCAAATTGAAGAATTCCATTTGTGAGAGCAGTCGGTACAATGAGTGGAATATCTGGCATAGTGCCAACGTCACGGTTGTAGCCAACTTGCAGGATTCAGCGATGCGCCACTTCGTTTCCCCTCGACTAAATTGTATGGCTGGAGTCAATGAAGTATTCCTGGCTCGACATCCGAGCTCGTATATCCGAGTCCGTTCAGGAAATTCAGGAAGGTCCGTACTTACTTACATAATCTGTTTGGTGAAAAAACGCTGGATTTACAGTAATCTCGTTGTACACCGTGACATACTATGATATCAGCCAAACTAGAACCAAGACTACGGCACAGATCCTCCGTCTGTATCCACAGAAGGGTGAACCATATAATATACACGCACATTTTCGTGATCCTGGACCATTGATGACTGAGCACTATCCTCATCCATGGAAGGGAGAGATTCCTGTACATCTCCCTTTACTTCCATGAGATAATTATCCTACGCAAAAATGGCGATGTTGGGAATCGATGAAACCAAACAAAAGAAGGGCTTCACCTTGACCAGTTTTCTCAGCATCTTCGTGATAAGTTCTTTCTCGTACTCCAGTTCCTCTACATCCTGTATTTCGGATTCCTTCAGCTCCAGATACCAATCGACCAGTTCGTCCCGGTCGATTCCCCTTCCTGTCTCTTGCTCCGTTGCTGATAAATGAAGAACAATCATGCTTTGCAATGTCATGTACTTGTCATGGGTGATGACCATCCTCCTCTTTGGTGTCGGCTGAGGGGTAGACGTTTCTCTACCAACCGCTGCGCTACTTTCTCGCAATGAAGGTGGGATGGCGGGTTGTGGTGACCTGCCGGTTTCTCGGAAGCTGTTAATTCCCATCGAGCTTTCCTCCATCTGGTCCAACGCCTCTAGCTCGGCAGCACTCATTTCTACATCTTGATCATCGTCGATCTCGTTCTTGGTCACGGGTTGCCTAGCATTGCCTTCACGCTCACCCTCCAATTCCTCCTCATCGAAGTCAATATCGTCCTGGTCTACGTGAATGATAGACTGCCGGAGAAGCGCATACGCTTCACGAACGAATGCAGGTGTAATCTATGGACAGAGTCAGAATAAAACGACCCAAAGCTGCAAAGGAACGTGCCTCAGACGTGCAGTTGGCCCGAGCAATGGCTTCACTCAAACGTATCATGCTCTCTAGTTGTCGAACAGTGATACGATAGGAGTTTCTTCCCGCACCCGTCGCGTCATCTTGCCGAAGAATCCGGTACTTTTCCACCAGCACATCGGCGGCCTCATGGGTAAGCTATCAAGAGGTCAACCATAAGCCAAAAGTATCTTAATGTCAGTGCTGACCTTGGGACTAAACGTCCTTGCATACCGAATGTACCGTTGCAACGCCTCGGTGCTAAATTCGGGATTAATAGCATCATTTTGGAACCGATGAACATTGACAATATGTTTCGCAATGTTTAGGTCCGTCTTTGGGTCACATTCATCGAGCACCACAAAGAACAGGTCGCAACGGCTCATAATCGGAGCGCTCATTTGAACGTTCGCTCGGAGCGTTTTCTTTCGATCATATCGACCTCCAACTGGGTTTGCGGCAGCTAGAATAGAAGTACGCGCGTTGAGGGTCGCGTGGATGCCTGCTTTGGCGATCGAAATAGTTTGCTGTTCCATGGCTTCGTGAATAGCCACTTGATCAGAAATATCCATCTTGTCGAATTCATCAATGGCGCATATTCCATTGTCCGCAAGCATGAGGGCGCCGGCCTCGATTGTGAAATCGCCGGTTTCTTCGTCTTTGACGACAGCGGCTGTGAGTCCCGCTGCGGAGGATGCTTTGCCCGAGGTATATACTGCACGAGGCAAGAATGAACAGATATACCTAGGCAAAGTCAGAAAAAGTGGTTGTCCTCGATGCAATGGCTTACTTGAGGAATTGAGATTTGGAAGTCGAGGGATCACCGACAATGCAGATATTAATTTCACCACGCAGGTGCATGCCTTCGGGGGTTTGCTTGTGTACTCCTCCCATGAGCTGGAGCAATAAGCCCTTCTTGACAATTTCGTGTCCATACACGGTGGGCGCAATACTCTCCACCAAGCGGGAATAGATATGGTCAGAGTCGATCATGCTCTTCAATTCATCGAATTCAGGTTCTGTGAGCGACCTAACAAAAGCTTGACCATCGTCTTCGCCTTCTTGCTCCTCGCCGCGAATGTTCGTCCCTCCCTAATTTACACACTAGTCAAATTTCAGAACGCCAGTCGAACCATTGAGTGACTCACTCGTCCATCTGCATCATGAACCATGCATGCCAAGAATGCAGTCTTATACTGTAAATCGCGCACTCCCAAACTCTTTAGACCAGTAACACCTCCGCCTCCCACACCGCCTGTCCCTGGGTTAGCCCCACTCTTGCTGGCCTCCCTCATAAGTTCAGCTTTGTTGCCTCCTGGGAGACCGAGCTGGCTAACATCCGGGACAACAATAAAACTACCAGTGAAGACACATTTATCCCCGGCTTTGGCGCGTTCGACTAACTCCGAACGGAGAATAACATCCAATGAGCGTGGCATAGATCCTGTCGGAATTTCTGATGGATTCTCCTGAATTCGCACTTTTTGCCAGTCCGTAAACTTGGACGAGTCGATTTGGAGTTGCCAAGCAGTCCTGTTGCCGCAGGTAGGATTAGGGCAGAGACTCGGCTGCAAATTATGTTAGGACAACCCGTCACAGCGGCGATGGTTACAAACTTCGGTGTATTTGAATTGCTGCTCGATTTCATTGACAAGACCCCCGCAAACTTCGCAGATAAAACTACCGAAGAGTAGTTCGGGTCTAACTTCACTGGTGCGAGTGACGGTACCGCTGATACTCATGAGGGTGCCAATTTTGTCCGTCCGCAAGTTTCGTATTCCCGAGACCAAAGGCAAGTGATAGAATGCGATATTAAACTCACGAGACTGGAGGTTTGCAGAGTCCGTGGTAGCCGCTGTGGGGTTGATTTTGAGGTATTCGGGCTCGAATTGTGTGACAAGGTTAAGAAGTGCTCGGCGTAGATAAGGTAGAAAACGGTAATACTGCTTTTGAATGGCATCGGCAAGAACATCATCTTTTTGCAACAGATGTCCGAAGTCGACGTAGAGCGTAGTGAGCTCGTATTCGCGCATAGTATGGATTTGCTCGACGTAGACAAGCTCGCCGTCTGTCGAATCGGGAAGACCTCCATCAGAGGTTGGAGTAGGCGCAAGTGCTACTTCTTCTGCGAAACTGGACTAATTTCAGTCCGGCCAAGATGAATAGAAGGATGTGTGAACCAACGTCTTCAGAAATGCCTCGAAGCTTTCGGCTACGCTCTCTCCGACGGCGTCCTTTACTAGTGTAACATCACCAATGACCTGGCCCCTGGCCCTTCTCCTCCTCCTTCCACCTCCCTCTTCATTCTCATTGTCGTCTTGTGCCTCGTCATCGCCAAACGTTAGGACATCAGCTCTGGGTCGTCGTGGTGATCTGCCAGTGGGATCAGGTGCACTGCTAGGGGGCAAAGAAGAGTTTGGCGCTGGTGGTGACGAAAGCCCGTCGATGTTCATAGTGCAATATTCAGCCTTTGGGGCTCAAGAGGTTCCGAGTCAATGCTGGACGCGACGGTACTCAACACGAGAAGGCTTGCCCTGAAGAGCTTGTGACAACCTAACCCCGTGACCGTGACTTATACTGCTCTAACGTATCGATATCGATCAACGCCAATGGATTTGGAGCCAATGGATCCTGCTTACGTCGCCGACATTTTGTCTCGACCACCATTTGTTACGATAAATGGTGTCCACAACATTCGGGATTTGGGCTTATACCCTTCATCATACGGCGATCAAATCACGAAACCCAACTTCGTCTTCCGTTCCGCAGAGATCTCTGGCATCACTGAAGAAGGCGCGTCTGGACCCGGGACTACGGCTTGACATTCATTTAATGTTTAATTTGTTTTCGCATATCTCCTTAGGCAGAGAGCAGATGAGGGAATTGGGTATCACCGTTATCTTTGATTTGCGATCAGATACGGAAATCGAAAAATACAAAACACCTTTACCAGAGATTGATGGTGTGGAAGTTTTGCGAACACCGGTCTTTCAGTGGGAAGACTACAGTCCAGAGATGATGGCCAGGTACGTGCACTGGCAATTCTAGGTGTATTTAAGTCATACACCTCGCCTAGACGATATCGACTATATGCCAGTGGGAAGACTGACGTATGCGCCACTTTGAATTCTACTGGCGAAAACTGAACAGTGTTGCAAGGCTTTCATGGAATTATACTCTCAAATCCTCGATAGTGGAGGATCGGCGTTTGGTGCTATCCTTCGACATGTAAGAGACAGGAAAACGGGTGGCTGTCTTATTCATTGTACTGGTGTGTTCGTAACAAATACTTGCATTTCATGCCATTTCCCTTACTACGGAAAAGCGGGGAAGGACCGAACAGGGGTAATCGCCGCAATCATTCTCAAGGTAAGATGATACTTGGAATCTTTTGTCGCCGCCGAACTTCTGTTCTCGATCTGTAGCTTGCTGGTGTGAGGGACGAAGTAATTGCAGAAGATTACGCCCTCACACGTATCGGCCGTGAACCTCTGCGCGAGAAGGTCATGGCTCGTCTGAACGAAGAGCCTCTTTTCGCCTCGAACAATGAGGCTGCCCTAAATATGTTCGTTTGCCGGTCCGTAATCACACTTCGTTGCTACCCTTGACACTATCAATGATACGATGCAATTATCAGCGAGGCAACGATGCTTGCTTTCCTGTTGATGTTGCAGGAGAAATATGGAGGAGTAGAGAATTACGTGAGACAATGTGGACTCTCAGACGAGGATATTGACACGATACGGACAAATCTCCTCGTACCTTCAAACACCCTTCCATAGCCAGCGTATTCAAGAACCGAGATCTGACTTACACTTGCAACGTAAAATTGACAAGGTTTCAGCACATACTGTGACGTTTATTATAGCGAATAGTCCTCCCTGACTTCTCATATCTTCCTACTTGAACTAGGAGCTTGTCGCAGCTTCGATGGTGGCTGTGCGACGGCCATGGGGCTGACTGGTCTACCTCCCACTGTCTGTGGAGAGAACACGGAAGGCAGCATACCAGTTTGCCTAGCCCTGGGGTTCAACGGGGATAGGACGCTCTGTCGCGATGGGCCACTAGCAGGATTCATATCGGCCGTAATCTTCCGACGCATTAGGGGACGTGCAGACGTAGGCGGCGAAGTCGATGCTCCTGCGGTGCGAGTTGTGTCGCTCGGTTTCTCGTTATCAGTTAACTCGTTGAAAGGCGAGGCATCTCCGCCCATCGCTTGTCGTCGTGCCTTCTCGTGCTTGGCTTGCATCGATCGAAAATGAGAAAGTAGTTCTTGCCACTTGATATCATCGCGGCCTATCTTTGATCGGGTTGCTATTGCAGAAGCAGCTCTAGATATCCGCCTCTCATCAGACTTGCCACAGACTTGCTGAAAAAAGAATTAGAAAGATACTCACGACTTTGGGGCAATGTGCAGAAATCCAGCGGAATTTACGGCATTAAGTCGATTGCGGAGAGACACGAAGGCCAAGCTTTGAGGTAGCAGCATCAAAATTCCGTATAAACATTTGAATAAATGGGGATATCTCTCCGGTTCCAGAAGCTGAAGACGGAGATCTGTTGATTTACACGATCAGCCAAGTTCAATAACTGGTGAGAGAGTCCACAACATGTGAAGACCGGTGATTCGATTAGCTGAACCAATTTATCAATTTGCACCAACATTTGTACTGTTATTTCTAAGTCGGCACTGGTTTGGTGGTAAGTAACGTTGCTCAACCGCAGTGATGAGAACAAGCGTACAAAATGTATAGAAGGTTTGATGCGTGCTCGTAAGCTTGTGCAAGAAGACACAATGAGAAGACGGCGACGGCATTATGACACCATGATCGGTATAATGTTGTAAAGAGGGCTTGGCCATCCTGCTATATCCAGCAACCAAGATGATTAGAGGTATAACATGTCATAAAACATGACAAACCCGAGTTTCAAGACTTTTCAGCCTCCTTCGGAACTCAGCAAGCTCTGGAGAAGTGATGAGGATGATGTTCAATTTTTGGACGATGACACTAGCAAACTCGAGGTCCTAGGAATTATGTTTGTTCAAAAGCGAAACACGGATGAAAGATACGAACATCCTCCTTTTCGAGTATCTCCGCAAACGTTCGGTAGATTCTTTCGGTATTGAGGTTTAGGCACAACTGTCGGATTATTAGACTCCCTCGGGTCTCCAACAATCGTCGGTCTGTACTAAAAAGTTCAAGCAGATTCATCATGAAAGCTTTGAAATAATTCTCTTCGGAGCTCGAACATATTTGGGCGAGAAGCTGCAAGTCGTGTTTGATCACCTAGTACGAACACTCAGTCGAAATAGAGTTGGATGCAGGACACAGATTCATACCTCTTCAGAGCTATCTGACAAAGTTTTCAACAAGGCCGGGAAAGTACCATCATCCATAGCAAGAATCTCAAAAGAATGTAAATTCAGCAATTATACATGTTTCCCGCTGGGAGAATACCTTTTTGGGGGCTTTCTGATGCAACATGATTAGCCACTTCAGAGCAGCCACCCGTGTCTCTTCGTATTCGCTCAAGAATTGGATTGTGAGTTCGTTTACAGTGGCTTGGTAGTCAAATGGATCATTTTCTTCAGAAAGTGCTGGAATTGCCTGAAGAATACCCACGCTAACGGAGGATACGCCAGTAGATGACATAGGCGACTGGGGGCGACTGGACCCCGAAGGTGGTAAAGGAGGCGGAAGCATATCAGAAGCCGTTGTCGCGCGAGGGGTTGCGTCCGAAATGTTCGCCCTTGACCTCGGGAAGTTTGGCAGTACAGGAATCTGAGAAGGCGTGTCCGGGATACTCTCGGACGTTTCATCTTTGCCTAGTGTAGACGCTCTCGAAGGCGTGGTGGACGTTGTGGGGGTAGGGGTAGGGGTAGGCGATACTGGGACTGCGCGTGACGACAGCGTATCCCCGACCATTCCACGTGGAGGACCTTCCGATGGAGAAGGAAGGTTTTGTATAACATTTAATAGAAGCTTGTTGGTTCGAATTGCTGCGGTTTGTATCATTGGAACGTGGTGGGCAAGGTTTGGCAGGATAGCGGGAATCAGCCGTGGTGTAAAAAGCACAATGACTTCGGAAGCGAAGCTGAGAAACTCCGCCAACCATCGTAAAGCGGTGGACTCTTGGATCTCGTCGTCTGATATTCAGGTTGACTATGAATAGTTCGACAGGCCAAGACATACGCACGTTGATTATCGAGCTGTTGGATAAGTATTTCGATTATCGCAGCATAGTCGACCTTGACGCCTTGTCCCGGAATCCAAGCTACGTAGGATATCAGCAAGGTGCAGGAATAGTAAATATTGCATCCTTACTGCCGGTGTCACGGTGATCAGTATCAGATAGAAAGTCTTCTTTGGGAGCTAGTTCGATGTCGTGATTGTATACTGCATCATTTTCAGAAATGAAGATAGCGCGTTCCGAATTCGCCAGTGGGACATCTAATAGCTTCTCTGGCGCATTATCAGGGCGTCGCGATTGCTCAGCGGGTTCGCCATCCCTCTTAGACTTGGCCTGCTCTTCATATCGTTTACGCACAACAGTGACATCGCGTATTTCACGAAGAAAGTCAGCAAGGAGAGCCTCTGTTGCAACTCGAACATCTTCGGTTGGATCTGAAAGGTACTTCCTGGATTATTATGAGAGAATAGCCTTTCGAAGAGATTTAGTATAATACTAACAGTAGACCATCAAGAAACTCTGGAAGATATGAGATGAGTTCCAGTTCCGGAACGGAATCCAGGACGTTGATCCACGACACGAGATAGCTCCGCGTGAATGGGCTGACGACATAAATCCGATCGGAGAGAAGAGGGATAAAGTGAGCAAGTGAGAAAGCCTTTTTTGTTACAGTATAGTCCTCGTCACCGAGTAAAGTGTCTGGATACGGCACCAAAACTCCCCGCTCTCGCTCATCAGTCCGTTCACGAACCCTTTCTGTTTCTGGATATTGAGGAATGTACACGGAAGCAGACTCGGCCACAATATCCTTTAGAAGTCGATCGAGGAGTTCTGCGCCATTCTTGACAGACAATTCCGAATCCGCGGCAAGCTGGGTTCGACATGATTACATGTTGGAATACAGCGATGGGAACCGCTCACTTTGCTTAAGGCATCAAAGATGGGATTGAAATAAACAAGGACTTCGCCTTTCGATACTTTCGCGATGTTATACAAACATTCTGCGGAGAAGTATCGAATCCGATTCTCAGGGTCGCTAAAGCAGACCAGTAGATGCTCCACAAATTTGTCCATGTAAGGGGCAATGTCGACGCCAAGAGCAATTGCAGTCCCTGCAAGGCCAATGAGCCCACCGTTCCGAATGTGCAATGGATTAGATCCGTTGTTGAACATCTCCACAAGTTGGTCGATAATCTGGCTTATGCGGCGCTGGTCCCCTTGCGAATGACATTCTCGGATTTGTCTGCGCAACCAGTCAACAATTTAACAAGACTTCACAACAAGGAACGAATAAGTTACTTTTCCAGATCAAGCGCCGCCGCTTTACGCTTCTCATATATCTTGTCAACCAATTGTCTCGCAATGGATGTCTCTGTGTCAAATTTTTATAAAAGTCTCAGGATTAAAAACTTGCAACTTACCCATTCAAGGGATCAACGAAATACTGCGGTGACGACGCCGGTAGACAGAAAATGTTAAACAGACAGGGCACATAAGGCGAATTGGAACAGCGTGAGAACTCTCGACCGAGTCAAGTAACAGATTTACTGGCAGTGGCAGAGCTACTTCGCCCGCATGAGTTTACGTTCACAAGACCCAAGCTTGAGTATAATAAATAAATAATATCAACCAGGCTATTCGATCGACCAGGTTTGATTCGACGGGATTACTTTGATGGCAACAACCGAATGGTTATCCGAGACGACTACCATCCGATAATTGTCCACTTGGAATGCCTTCCACTCTGCGAGCCAAGCATTCATGTACCCAAATGCCTTCTCTTGCACCTTTGCAATCGTCTGGTCAAGAAGGCCGGAGCGCGTTCCGAGATCAGAGCAATGGAATCCATCACCCATAGCAATAGGTTGGGAGGGTGTGCTTATCCTGTTTAAACCCTCTGCAGAGATGGTCGCTCCGCGCCAGGGGTCGCCTAATACCAGATAATCAGACCAATGCCTTGTTATCAAGTACCTGGGACGTTCATACGTAGGCCATTGGAAAAGAACAGCCTATCAACCTGCACACCCCATCCCTCGTAGTGGGCGTTGGTGATGTCAGCGCGAGGAACCGGTGGAGAGCTGAAGGCTGCGGGAAACATTTGTTGGCATTGACGCTGAGAATCTCAATCAATTGAGGCATTCTTGGCAACATGGACAACTACATACCTCGTCATATATTGGTTGAACGAGTCGAGAGACAATAGCAGGCTTACCCTCAGGAGGTCCTTCTTGCAGGTAACCCACTTCATTACATCTGTATTTGGAGGTAATGATCGAATCTGAGCATTCAGACAGCACGAAAAACATACACAATCCACAACCATGAGCGGATATCATTGTTGATGGTGGTGTCGGTCCAGTAGGACTGGCTCAAGTTGTACGTGTCCAAGCAAGCGCTGTCCGTTTGTATATTCTCAGTGACACGACAAGAAGATCCGGGGAATCACCAACACAACACTTTGGTCACCGCAAACTGAAAATGTTGCGAAAAGTGACTAAAATACGGAAGAAAAGCACCGGAATGCACTACTCACGTTGTGGCATGTATGTTGTTGCGAAATAGGAACCCCAAGCTTGAAGGGCATGCTCGAGACCCCAGCCTGTAGTGGGTGCGTTCACACCGTTGTTGACTTCCAACGCATCACAGAATTGATAGAAAGCAGCACCAGGACCACTGGTTGGTTGAACTATCGATGCGAAAACAAAGGTTACTTATTTAGCTGAATTGGCAACCATTGGAAAGCGAGACACATACGGGATTGCCAGTCCCAAAGATTGTTCCGCACTAGGAAATGAGGATCTGCCAGTTGATACAGCTTCTTGCAGAGGGAAGGAAAATGCGCACAAGCACCCGCAACATCATCTAAATGGGAAATCTCCCCCATACCAAAGGTTGCTTTAAGAGTGTTAATTTCTGAGTGGTTGTTACTCGTAAAAACAAGGTCAATATGCGCAATCACGGCTTCGACGTCAGCCGAACAGTTCTTTGGCATGTAATTACGGATGGGTTCGAAGTAGCTCCAGTAGTTTCTGCAAAGAACAGCACAGAGGTCGCATAGATACCACTGCGAATGAAGGAAACACTTGCGTGATAGCTTCAACTACCCCAGAAGATGAATATCCGGCCCAGAAGATCCCTGGCTTGCTATCAGTAGAACTTACGTTAGACCAAGATCACGGGCGCTCGAGTCGAAAACTTACTTAACCATAGTCCAGCTTGTCAAGGCACCAGCATAGCTTCCTCCGATGAGAATCCAAGGAGCTTTGTCGGGCGTGACTTGATCGCCTCCAGGCATGGGTAGCGCAACATTCTGAGCAAAGTAGACCAAATCATCGATTGCTAGTTGGATGGTGTGGAAACGCAAGCTCTCCACGCTCAGGTTGGGGTATGGGTTGGAACAGCCGAAAAAGCGGTGCTCGAGCATGATGGTCGAACCGTTCTGCTGTTGGGCTATTTGCCCGTTAATGGTGCGGTTTGTGAGGTAGCTTTCCAAACCTACGCCGGAATGCACCGTTAGACTCGTTATCCAGGATACTAACAGCTTCAAGTTTGTCCCACCGTCCGCATTAACCTCTCCAGCGGTCATAAGAATGATAGGGCCGCCTGAAGGTGCGAGAATAATCCAGTTAGAAAAGAATAACATTCCGTCGACACAGTCATACATTTACCTGGTTGATAAAATTCGTACGTGTGCCAATAACGCTGCTGGAATGTCCCAAGACCGGGGTTGGTATGATCTATTAGTTGGTTGAAATAGTACACCGTGTTATACGGTGCCAACACGGTGCCATTGCGGCTTGTGACTGGAAAGTAGGAGGGGGGTTCGACCCGTGGAAGCATTGCTTGGCGTCTCTGATTGGCGTGGAACCGTCCATCGGGGAGGATGGCACGCACGAGTTGGAAGGCGATGAAAAGAGAGAACGCGAATCGAGTAATATGGAGAAGGAACATTGAGTGGGGAGGCTGACCGTTGTCCAAGGAATGATTTCTACGAGATATGGAGCCTAATAGTCGACGTTCTCCTCACCATGTATATATACTCGACCACCATAGAGATCCGTCCCAAGATCAACGGAAAGCATAATCGATTCGTAAGGCAACATCGACGTGTGCGTCGTCGTTCAAGTTGGTTCTTTGATTCAGACGCAGGGAATAGTAAGCCAAGCGCCATTGGAGGTATCGATCTTGAGGAATGAGAAGGCTTCCAAGGTTAAAAACTCGATCCGAGACGGAAGGCTTCGAGCCTGTGATGAGTGCAACTGAACAATACGTGTTGCACATCCCGTAGCTGTAAACAATGCTCCGCGAAATTTTGGCCTGCACGAACTTGATATCCTCTCACAAGGAAATGGTCACCAGTCTACACCTCGTCGGTATTCGTTTCTAGATCACAGTTGTTTACGTATGGAATTTCCAGTCTGTCCTTTGCAGCGGCAGCGGCAGAGGTAGAATTTGATACGTGGAAAACATCTTCAGCTATGGTCCCACGAAGTTGATTTTTGCCCAACAATGCCAGTGGATCCGAAGAATTGGGAGACGAGCGGATTTGGAGGAATGGTTGAATATCAGAGTAGTATGTTGGCTGATCTTACTCCTTACAGGGAAAAATCATTTGTTTGATAAACTCATTTTCAGTGAGGCCGTCGTGTATACTGAGCTCAGTAGACTACTGTGCCGTGGTGCATCAGGCCTCAGGACCGAATTTGATCTGAGGTGCCAGATGGTGCTCAAGCCACATCGGTTCCGTCGCTTGCTTCGTCGTCGCCATCGTCGTCGCCATCGTACCCTTCATCTGTCTCACTTCCTGCTTCTTCATCTCTATCATCATTCCCTCCCTGTTCCTCATTATCGCTCCCTTCATCACTGCCTACCATCTGCATTCCCCTTCTTCCATTAACATCCCTGACAAACTCTCTCAGAGCGTCCACGATTATCCTCATAAGCCTGAAGATGGCTTCTTCCGAATCCCCTACATCGCTCGGAACCAGATCCACGCTCATCAACAAGTGCTGCAGGGAAGGAAATCCGGGTGTGTTGGCAGCAAGCGTTTTAATTAGCCAGGGTTCACTGAGGGGGTGGCCATCGGGGAACCACGCATTTCCAACACGGAGCCATTCTACGCCGGCTGAAGGAGGGGGAGTTAGTATGGATAAGCTGATGGTATGTGAGACATACTGGGGAGCACGCATCGATGCAGTGTCGGACAAAGGCCACCCCACGACGCTGCTATCTGAAAGTTGGCATCGAGGTCGGACATCAGAATCGAGGGGTGGCAGATGATGCGGGCAACAATTATGTCTTGCAATTGTTGGAAGAGAGAGAGTTCACGTGCTATCCCACGCAGGATCTGTTGGTTATGAGGTAAGTATAAGTAGAGAGAAGAAGTGTAGTTGCTCGCCTCGTTTGATGTAACGATGTGATCTTGGGGCAGGATATCCTGTATTGAAAATGAAGTAATATTTGGCAGGTGCCTCGCAATAGCATTAGGCAGTTCCAAGCTCCAGCCAGGCATCACGTTGTTCAATGTATGTATACCATCCGGAGCGGTGCAATGGGTCAAAGAAGCGATGACGTTTTCAAAATCATCATCATACGACTGCCAAAATATCGTGACACAGCGGAGTGGGGATCCAGGAAGCAGGATCGGAACCAGCGTACTTGGTCCGGTAAAGGCAGCGAGGAGGGGAAGATGAGTATCTGTGAAACCTTCTGGCTCAAAGTCCGGCGAAGCGAGATGGATTGCGCAGAGAGTGGGGTGTCTAGTTAGGAAATGTGCTAACTGCACACAGAGAGGTAGGCCCCATTGCAATTTTCGAAGATGTGGGAAGCAGCAAGGTTCGAGGGCGAGAACCGATGCAGGATGCATAAAGTAAAGGGCGAGATCCGTGATGTTGGTTGTCTGTCTAAGAGCAGTACCCAGGAGGCGATAGAATGAAGGAAAAAAGCTGAATATTTCGAGTCTGCAATATGATCATGCCGCTATGGGTGCGGTTGAAATTATTTAATATGCGGTGGCACTGACTCTTCAAATGGCATATCGGGTGCCATGACAAAGTTACGGAGGGCCCGAGCGGCGAGGGGGTTTGTGATGAGAGTTTTGCAGCATTTCACTATGGATGTCGCAGCCATCAAGTTGACGTTGCGATAGAGAAGACGCGTAGAGAGTGCGCTGAAGAGCTTTGATACGCGGCAAAGTGCAAGTCTGTCATTTCTTGAGCCGAAATAGAATACGCGCTCGAGCAGCTCGACGGGGAGGGTGTTCATGTTCAGGAGTGACCAGCGAGCCGCGAGCGGCCGCACACTGGCCCCAGCACGTGAGCTGCGCGGTGTTTATGCTATGTTTGGTTCTGTGGGTCCAGAATGTTTGGCTGAAATTTGTTCCATGTTCGAGTCTTGCCTTACTTCCGCTAGTCCAGAATATTCCCGCCCTGACAGCCTCGAGTCCAAAGGCCTTGCGCGCCTAGTAACGCCTTACGCCCCACACGCATTCACGCACTCACGCATACGCCCCCGACGCTCACTCCTCCACACGACCGACTTTTCCTATTTGAGATGATTATCCCGCTCGTTCCTGCTCTCTTGCTGTCCCTCTTCTCGTTTATATCTTCAGTTTTCGTTATTCTTCGTATAATAATTCCAATATTGCCCCCAAATCCTTTGAGCAGACGTGTTCCTCCGGTGTGTATCCGTTTGTTTTTAGTGGAAGATCAATCATTGACGCCAGTCCGTCAGTCCGAATTTGGTCTCCCAAACTTTCGCACCCTCTCATCAGCAGATAAAAGCCATATCTGGCTCGCAGCCTTGGATATCTTGGCCCTCGCCATTTTCATCTGGCAGGCCGTCAACGAGTCTCTTTGGGGACAGACACAATTCGCTGATGCCATTGAACCCGCGTCGAGTGCAAGACTCTGGTTTGCTCTGACCCTTAGGCAGACGTGTCTTCTCTTCGTTGCCTCAATTAGTTTGTTGCACATCCGCTTGGGTCGATCCGTGTCATTCGGTGCCAAACAATGGATGCTTTGGGGACCTACGCTTTTGGTCGTTTGCCTGTCCACGTCTCTTGCTGTCGTCCTCTCCAGTACTTACGTCCCGAGCTTGTTTATTGGACTCATTGCATTCTCATCCACAGTTGCCATCCTAAGCACGGTCATCATCATCTGCCTTCTAGTCACGGTCATTGCCATCAAACGCAATCTCGCGGCTGTCCATGATCGTGACCACCCTTGGCCTCCCATGAGCCAAATGGAAGAGAAACCTCGCCCCTCGTTTGCCACAGAAGATATTGATGCCCTTCGTGATGGTGCCTCTTGGATAACTTCCGATGCGGGCTCACGCCGAAATTCGACATCTGCCTGGTCCTTTTCGACGCATCATACGGCAGCTCCGCACGGTTCCGTTCGAAACCATCCGGCAACTGGATCTCACCCGTCCATTCCTTCAAGGTCATCTTTCTGGTTCAATCCTCTATCGTCGTCGGCTCAAGATCATGCAGTTCCGCCCGTTCCGCCACTGCCCTCACCTTACCGCTCTCACTCGGCCCAAATTCTCGGTAACGACCCTGATCCGTTTAGGCGTGATATTCCCGCACCCTCTGGTCAACAACGTATCCGTCATGGTTCCCAAAGTTCTTGGTTGACATCCCCCTCGGTTTCGCAGGCTACCCTTTCCGCGTGGTCGTACCCCGCTTCGCACCACTCACACACTGCTCACGGAGAGAACACGCCTACACCAGCTCGTCCTGTCACGCCTGCTTTGGCCAACGCCCAGGTTTTGGGAGGGTATGGATATGCGCAGGGGTCTATTGAGGCAGAAAAGGGATTGCCTGCACTGGCCACCCCTGGCTGCAAGATTGAGGTTTCCGTTTACCGTACTCTTGCTTGGTTAGTCATTATATGGTTGCCTCTTGTAAGTTTCCCGTCTTTTCCCGGGTCGTTAATGTATTAAACCCATATTATACAGGCACTTTCTTTGCCTTACTTTATTACTGCCTTCCCAAACTTCACCATGAAATCTCCAGTAGTCCCAGTTCTTTTTGTGTTATCCGTAACAATATCCTCTCCCCTTTTGGCTCTCAGTATCCTTTGTCGTTTTCCCATCCCAATCCCCTCTGGGCTCTTCGACTCAAACTTCGGAATATCTTCGGGCGTTATGCGTGCAGGATCTCCAGCAAGCACAATCCCCGGGTTACCCTCAGCCAAGTTCTCACACGAGTACAAGCGCAGCGGCAGCGTCACTGTGGTGGAGGGGCGCCGCAGCGGCGATGTCTGGATCGACAATGGCGATGCCGTAGATCATAAAAGCAAGATAAGCCGTGTATTAGGAATGATAGTACCCAAACCCCGTCTTGCCGTACTTCCGTCCGAGGAAGCCCACAATGGGGAGGTCACGCCGCCGTTGCCGATGCAGCTAGAAGACTCGCCCGAACCAACTTCACCTCCCCTGGTAGCCGTCCCGACACCCCCAGAGTCCGAAATGAGCGTCGAGATGGGTAGAGTCAGGAAAAATTCTAAAGCAAGTTCGTACTTCTCGGGAGGGGATGAGAGTTTGGCGTATGCCAGTCGTATCATGATTGCGCAGAGACACTATTCAGCTATGGCGCATACCGTTGTTGTTCCTGCATCCCCAGAAAGCAGGGAGTCCACTGAAGCCAACCAGATGCTTGATATCGCCAAGGCCACAGGCGCTGTGGAAAAGCAAACATCCCGTCCCACTTCCCACCTTCGCGCGCGTTCCGTGTCGTGGGCAAGTGGTCCCCAGACATCTACAGCTGACGTTTTGCACATCAGTCCCCCGCCCACATTCCCGCTTCCGCCTACGCCCCCTAATGTGAGGGCTGCCCGTCTAGCACAGCTTGGGCACAAGAAATCATTCTCGTCAGGCTTCTCGTTTGGAGCCGTTGACGACATGAACGAGATCGACGCCTTAACTGCTGGAGTCCTGCCATTGCTCGTACCTGGACTGAAAGTTGGACCAGATATGCGCATCAAGCCGGTTGGACGGGATGGCTCGCCACCTGTCACTCTTCGCAAGGGGACCAAGACTGTATTGCAAGCCGTGAGCTCTGAATTTGGGGGGTTGGAAGGCGAGTTTTCAAGTCCAGAAGTGCACTCTACCCCTGCGAGGAAAAAACCACAGGCTCCCCGGACGAGCAAGACGCCTTCGCATAAGAAGAATCATTTCAGCCTTCCGAGGTTCGTGTATTCATTTTTCATTTTCAGTGGAACAGCAGCTAACCCTTGTGTATGCGAATCAGTCTCAGTCTTGGTAGAGAGGGTATTCATTCTTTGGCGAGCTGGAAGGCTGAAATCAGCCGTGCGTTGGAAAATCAAATTGGGAAATACACGGGAACATCGGGTAGCGTTGACGCTGGTAGGAGGGCTACTGTATTTGGTGGCGAGTCCGTCGTGCATACCGAGCCACACCTCGAGGTCGTCCCGGAGGAAAGCGAGGTTCAGCGGCCTGCAACAGGTGCAAATCTGGCGCGGACGATGTCCACTCGTTCCCTTGGTCTGAATGCGGATGTCCCTCACAATGTTGATACAGCCCGGTCCTCCATTGCTACTCTCAGTGCCATGCCTCCTTCCGCTGCTTCTACTGTAACGTTATTCGACTTCGAGACAACTCTGGAGTCGGGCCCCCAGGCAGAGAGCACGCCGCACAATAGTCTCTCTCAGAAACAACTTTCGAAGCTAAAATCACATCCATCCTCTATACCCGAACAACTCACTACGACAACACGTCGTTCAAGTATTCTCTATATCAAATCCGACGATAACAAAGTCTCTTCATCAGCGAATCCTGTCACAACGACGCCTTCTACTTCTACCCGCCTCTCTCAGTGGTCATCGCGAGCGATGCGACCACTTATACCCAAGGCTAGCAAACTACAGCACAAGAATTCGAATTCAAACTCATCATTGACTGCCACGAAGCTAGATTCCCCCGGTAGGGGTCTACGCCAGCTCACTCTTCTGAAGGATCGCGATACCAATGCCCTCCCCGGTGTCTGTGACATCGGTACACTTGGTACCACGCAACCTCTTTCTCTCGGGAAGAAACAGAAGACCAGGCGAACAGTGGTTCACGATGAAAACGTGGGCATTGATGCCGGTTCTCAGAACAGGAATCTGAAGCCGCTGCAGCTTGTTAGATCCGAGACGAGCAAGATGCGGGGCATCCTGCGAAAGGAGGAGGTTTTACCTGATGTGGTCGTTAGGCCACCCTCGGAAACCGATCATACGGGATTCGCATACACCTTTGCTATCTGAAGCACTGATGATACCCCCTTTTATGCTTGATGATTTTTATCATGATTGAGTTATGACTTTATCTTCTTTGCCTTCGTTTGCTGAAACTCTGGCGTATTGCATGATTCTATGAATTGTTGTTATCTTGTCACGTAAGAACCAAGCTCTGTTCTGCATTTCTCATGTCGCATAGCTCTCCATCGCTTCCCGTTCACGCTGACGTCTGTTATTCACCTCCATTCTTGATGCCTTCATACCCTGTTTTGCTTTGCATTTGCTCTGGCCGAACTCCATATGCTCTCTGATTATACCCTTTGTCGAAACCATAAAACATGACCTTATTGTTCCACACGTAGTGCATAAAAAACCTTTGCTATATTTACGTCGTGACCATGATCGACGACGTTTCAACTATATTTTTTTCATCCCACTGAATCATGGTACTGATGGGTCACATACCTGGTGTCAACCACTGAACCAGAGTTCTTACACGATGATCAACTATCACTCTAACATTCCAAACATACTTAGTACCGCTGTTGGAGCTGGTCCGCCTTCTTTGATCTTAGTCTGTCCACAATATGCAATAACATATCGAGAAGGGTGCCAAGTCACCGTCGGAGACGCTGCGATTGCGGGAACGCGATGTAACGGGACACCTGTTTCCGTTGCGCACTGCAAGAAACTCATTAAGCGGAAAGAGACGACAACACGTTCTCGCAGACGTACAATGTCAATATATGTCCCAATGTTGGCAATAGCAAGATATTCGCCGTCGTGCGAGAAGCTGAGGGCGTTTATTGCATTCCTGGGGTAGCGACATTTACAATTGAGCACAGATTCAAGTTACTTCCCCTTTGCAGACTTACTCGCAGGCGGTGATTGTACGCGCACATATCCATTCGGAAAGGTCAAACATATTGACGATGGAGTCGTATCCGCCGGATGCAAGATATCTATGGCGTTTCAGCTGCAAGTGTTTGACGGCTGCTAAAGAGGACCGACCTCCCTCGAGGATCCAGTGCGACAGCGACACAACCTCCTACATGAGCAGCAGGGCTTTCACGGACCGTGAGGGAAGGGTAATCCATTACACGGAGGGTGTGTTCTGAATGATGAGTTAGGATCACACCATCTCCAGCGTGATTAAACATCGCCGTTGAGCATGTAATCTAAGCAATATTCTTAGGAACGGAACAAGGCGAGGAAGATGCAATTCTAACCGCTTCTTTATTTGATAAACTCCATTGTTCCTTAGCTCCGTCGTTTTCCTTGCCGAAGGTCATAAAAAATAGCTGATGACCTGCAGACGCATACAACAGCGACCGCCCGTCCGGGGAGTAACTTGTTTGTACAGGTGAAACCTTTAGTGAGCATTGCTGAGTGTGCCGGCTCTCTGAAATAAACATCTGTAAAGTAAATTTCGAGTCAATTCAAATAATGCCACCTACGTCGTGCGTCCCAGAATACGATTCTTCTGTCTTTTTGGCTCGAGGTACAGAAAAGGTCTGGGTGAGTAGGATTCCACGATAAATAATCGACATCGTCCGAATGACCGCCTGAGAAGAGTGTAGCGGCTCGCATGTCCATCTAGAATATATGTAGGGAATGCACTTTACGACAGCCATTGCAAGAACTCATGCTCACACTCTTTTCTGGGGAGAATATCCTGGAGACTTTGTCGATTCCTACAGCCCCCAACTTCTTCCCATCACAGTTCCAGGCTACATGAGTCATGGCTTGAGGTGATGTTATACGGATATCGCGCGGCTTGAAAGCAGAGAATTGGGGTGGCTAGAAATGTTGGTGATCGTCGTCGCACATGAGTACGAATCCAATGATTAAACGAGCAAATATGTGGGAACTTGGACTGCTCGTACATGAATACCTCGGGCTGCAAATGTTGTGTAGATCGGTGGAGAAGGAGGACGTTGGGGAGGCGGGATTTCGTCGGCATCATCCTTGCCGCTGTTCGCAGTACTTGACATTTGCTAACCTACTCCGAGTCAGTGTCCAATGTTGTTTGGAGTTGTTAGGATCCAAGGCCTTTGCTTTCCGTTACTACGAACAATTTTTACAATTTCGGTTTGGGCAGTACACCATTCAACCAATTCATGACCTGATTTGTGATATCATCTTTAGCCTCAACCATTACCCAATGACCTCTTCCTTGTAAAGCAATATCCTGCAACCTCGGAACAAACTTTTGCGCCCTGTTTATCTGCGTAGGAATCGATACTGGGTCATGTGTTCCCCAAAGGAAGAGTACCGGTAAGTCAGCACGAAGAGTGGATGGAAGGTTGGCAGCTGATGGAGACCATTAGCGGAGTGGAGTCACAGAGAAGTTAGATGGTACTACTAACCCGTCTCTTCTTCGTATCTGAAATGCCCGGTACGGTAGTATGACAGAGGACCCTGCATTCCCTGGTTAAATTGAGCACGATAATACTCAAACTCCTGTTAGAGGGGTAGTTCAAGTCATTGTCGACTGGGGGGTATCATTCGAAGTCACCGTAGCATTAAGAACGGACTGTTGTTTGAAAGTGGCTTGCGTCGCGGTTTTTAAGAGCTCTTCCGCACTCTCCTCGTCAGGAACGCGATAACATATCTTTAAGAACATAGAGAGCTAAGAGACGGGGATTTAGTTAGGGTACTGGACCTGAAAGATGAATTGTACATTGGCCTCAATCTCGTATGTTGATTTCGAGTTAGCAAAGTAAGCTTGATAGCTCAGCTGTGGAAAGCGTCTTGCAAGCTCTTCCACTGATGTGTATTTAGGAGACGGAGGAGTGAAGGGAAGGGACAGCCTTAAGAGGTTCGGGAATTTATAGGTGTTAAGCAACAGGATCGATAACGCACGCACAGAATTAAAGCCAAGAGTCTGTCTGGATGCCAAAGCGCAAATCTTCCCACTACGAAAGCGCCCCAGTCGTGCCCGATAATGATCTAGTCACGTTTACATAGATGACGGCCTTGCCTCAGTCATATCATCGGGGCAGAGATTGTGAGGTACACAGACAGCTTTTCTAACCCCAATCACATCCAACAAAGCAGCAAGGTCGTTGGAAAGTTTTTTAGTAGTATATTCGATGACATCTGAGGGCTTGTCAGTGCCGCCATAGCCAAGCATGTCGGGGACAATGACACGATAGCCTTTGGTTGTCCATGGGCCAATCTGATAACGCCAGCCGTACCTATAGGCATCGGTGATTTGACTCTACCTCTGGATGGAAAAGGTAATGTACCAGAGATCAGGAAAGCCATGAATGCAAAGTAAAGTTGGAGTTGTGGATGGTTCAAAATTGTCTGGAAATTGGTCGACAAAGTGGTAGGTCCTTCCAGTGGAAAGTAGTTCTGTCCTGTGGTTGAAGCTTGCGGGATTCTGGGGGTCCATATGTAAATACAGGCAACAGGAGAGGGTGGCTCTGCTGCCGCAGCATGAAAGCGTGCGAACTCGCTCGGCAACTTCCTTTTCACTGCTCTCTTTCTGACCCCCACGCCGTCGCCAACAACGCCAGCCCCTCTACTCGATATTCGCTCCTCCTTGGTTTTTCTTATCGATACCATATCAGAAACATTTCTTGATATTTTTTTAGAGTTCCCGTGTCGTATTTCTGGTCAGCACTAGACTCTTTCAGTTTTCAAGCAATCATTCCGTGTGTTTTATGTTTGTATAAATTTTGATTAATGACATTGATTTTTTTTTCCACGTAGCCACTCGGTATGCCTGCACCAATGCCGTTATCGCTGACTCGCAAACATAGTGGTGTAAAGTCGCGCATCACGTCACACCCAAGCAAAACTCGCATCGTCAGACGACGAGGGAGGGCGAAGGATGCTATTGAAAGTGATGATGAAATTGAGAGAGAACCGGGAACAGACTCGGACTCAGATGATGACCGGTCGTCAATCGACTCTGCTTCTGACTCACACGCTGAATCCCCTTCCCGACATGGACTTCTTAATCGCCATTCTCAACCGTCTACACCAAGCACGACACAAAGCCCGGAAGAGGCCAACCGTCTCTCACCGAAGGCGGTAATTATTAATGGTAGCGACGAGTCAACTTTTTTCGGCAGTGTTCCTGGCAACTGGTCAGAAATGGTTGCAGATGAGAATGCCAACGGTCCGGCCGAACTACCAGTTATCGACTTCGCAGACTTTGATCAACATGGGATACACCAACATTCACGAAGTTCTCCTCGTTTGCGTAAGACACAGAAAACGCCTAGAAAGCCACAGACCACCCCGGCAACAGCACCTGTTTCCGTACCGTCTGTACCTTCCTCTGCAAGGGGAGACCAAGATGAACGAGATCGTAGTGAACATTCCGTTACTTCTTCTTCGCGTCAGCCGCTCAATGGCTCGTCTCCCAAACGCCCCTTGGGTCAAACCGCTCGCCAAGCCTATCAACAGCGGCTAGAGACAGATCCTTCATACGTGCCTACCTTGGGTGAATTCTGGGGTCATGACGATCGATTGCTCGACAAGGATCTTCGAAGTCTCAGTGGCTGGTGGAGAGGTCGTTGGCAGGGCCGGGGCCGGGGTCGTGGTCGTGGTTTCGATCGTGGTTTTTCCGCGAGAGGTCGTGGTAGAGGATCTTTTATCGGCAACCCAACCCCTACACTCCCTTTCAACGAGCTTCCCGATAGTGCTGGAGGAAATAGCGAGACCTCGCCAGAACCTGACGTCGCGCCGATCGAACAGGCTTGGACTCACGACGGATTCGAAGAGATGAAACGCAGAGATGAACGTTATCGTTCTCAGGAGCAACCATTTCGTGGACTCAGCAGTCTCCCCGGAAGAGGTTCGTTTGGGCGTGGCCGCGGTGGCTTTCATCGCGGTGGCGTCACACCTTCACCTTCAAGACCTCTGGCAGGGTTGCATTTCACCAATCCGATTGGACGGTTTTGGTTTGCTATGAAACCTGAAAGGATGTGGACCAAGCAACATGACGCATTTCTTCACTTCGATCCGGCCATGAAACCACGACTTGGTCAGGGGCCGGCTTTTCGTGTCAAGTTACCAGGAGATCAGGTGCAAATCATCAGAGCAACATTACGGAGTACTGTTTCAACCCAACAAGTTGCTGCGAAGCCGGCTCCGGCGAGCATATTTGGATCTGAAGATGGAGAGAAAGTGTTTGTCGTTCGCCTTCCTAATCGGAATGAGGAGAAGGCGGAGCACAGTCCCGAGAAGGCTGTTCCGGTGGAGGAACCAATCAGAACTGCGGTAGAGCCACTGATCGACGATATCTTCACGGTCAGACCGCGGCTCATAGATAGGACGTCACTACCAGCGGTATTTGCGGTCAATGGTACCCTGGCTGCAGCAAACACTCAGGGTATCCATCCTACGCAAGGCAATCACACAGATTCTGCTGGGTCGTCTATCTTACCAGCCCAACAGCAGTTGGAGCAGCTTTCAATGGAACGGTCGCAAACGGAGCCTGCAAACCCGTCGCGGTGGAGTCAAACTGAGGAAGCTGTTATGCGGCACCCCCCAACAGGGAGTGATAATCAACAAGAGTCACCCACCGCCCAAGTTCGCCCTTCGCACACCGTCCTACCGCCATTACAGACTGTTTTCACCCCTGTACCACGGAATTCGCCTTCGTTCAGTTCTCCCTTTGCGTATGGGCCGGCCTTGCCTCCTGGTATTGCAATGAATCAACACGGCATGCCTTATGAATTGTCCACCGGTCGTGCGGTGTATCTGCAGCCTCCACCGCCACCGATGTATAACCCCCGTCCAGTCATGCACTCCCATTTGCCATCTCCCAACGTTTTTGTTCCTGGGCACATGCACCATCATTCCACCGTCTCGCCAGACTTCCTTTCACAGCCCCCTTCGCATTCACCTCCAGTCAATGGGTTCATTGATCCGTCATCTGGCACGCCGATCTTTTCCCTCCCCCGCAGCTCGCGTGTCGAGATTCGCGCTCCCGCTGAACAGTCGGACGGCAAGGGGCCAACCAAGTCGTTTGTGCGTAGACCCTCGGGGTTGCGGACTACCGCAGCCGCCTTTGAACCGGTGAACTCTGGAGACGATGGCCATCAGAGTCATTTTACGGATGAAATTGGTGGTGCTGCATACTCCTCTGCGGCAGTTGATGATCGCGAGTCCTTAGGCGACGTTCAGAACCAGCATGCTGTTGATCCAGCGGTTATGACCTACCCGTTCTACCAGCAGCAATATTATTATCCGGAGGCGTACGGCTATTCACCATACATGGACATGTCCCAGGTTGCGCCGTATGAGATTTACGCTGACCCACGCAGTACTCAATCAACGGTGTACTACTGATTCGTCCCCATTCCTTGGTCGGTTTGTTGTATATCCCTTTCTGTTCTTGGTATATAGTGCACAGCGTCATGAAATTCATGATCTCTCCACATCACAAAGACTGGTACCGTATCACGTTCAATATCTTTCATTCTTGCAATAAACGTACTGAAGATTCAATTAGTGCAGAAACCTATTCTAGCCATCGCGATCAGTCGCTCCCGACCTTACTTATTGCTATCCAGATTGTTGTTCCATGCTTTTTTGCTCCCGTTAGCACCTGATGATTCTTGTGAACTCCTCCAACATTAGGAGAGAACACTGACGAAGGCATGTATAAGTAGTAGCAATATACATCGCGTTTGTTCATTCATTCGCCTACCTTATCTCGTGCCCAGACTGCTTTTCTGCCTTCAGTAACTTCTCCCATTCCCCGGGATCCATGCTGTAGCTCTCTCTATGCACATCTGGGAACTCGCCGTTCCTTACAGCATCTACGAATGCTCGTACCGCCTTCTCCCGCTCGGTGTGCACATCTGCGAAGTGTCGAGCAAACTTGGCCTTGTGGCCAGACCAGGTTCCAAGAACATCATCCCAAACGAGAACCTGTTCAAAAATTCTTTCGTGTTCATTCCGCGGGTAGGAAAAAATCATGGGGCACCTGACCACTGGTCCCTGGGCCTGCACCAATCCCAATCGTCGGGATATTGAGTCTGGATGTTATGTATGTGCCAAGCTGATGAGGGATGGCCTCGAGGACAATGGAAAATGCGCCGGCAGCTTCGAGCGCCAATGCAGCACGTAAGACATGTCTAGCAGACTGAGAGTCTCTACCCTGCACTTTGTAACCCGAGAACGCTGTATGTCGCTGGGGCATCAATCCCACATGCGCCATGACCGGAATTCCCATCTTCGTTAGCTTGCTAACACAGTCCACCACTTCCTCGCCGCCTTCCATCTTGACGCCTTCGACACCGCCCTCCTGAATGAGTTTCACAGCATTTCGAATGCCATCCTCAGGGCAGGTGTGATACGACCCGAACGGCATGTCCGCTACTAGGAGGGAAGACGTGGTCCCACGCGCGACGGCGCGAGAGTGGTGAATCATTTCTTGCAGAGTGAGCTGAGTGGTTGAATGATAGCCCAAGCAGACTTGCGCTAGAGAGTCGCCCACAAGGGTTATATCAACCCCGCAAGCCGAGCAGGCGAGTGCGCCGGGATAGTCGTAGGCTGTTAGCATTGTTATGGGTGTGCGAGCGAGCCGGCGGTCATGTAAGGATTGAATTGTAACCTTGTTGCGGGCTGTGGATTCGGAAGGGGCGAGGAAGTGTCGTGTACGAATGTGATGACCAGACCATCGCGAAGCAGGTTTTACGTTGAAAAAAAAGGCCATTCCGAGTCGATCCTGCATTCAGCGTCGTTCATGTCGTCTGCAAAAACAAAAAACAAAAATAACACGTGAGAGATTGCCACCGGGGACTGAGCAAACCACCGCGACCCTTTCTAGATCTGGCAAGCTGCCAGTGCTACTCTGCCGTGCTGGTCTGTACGTCTGCTGGTCTTGCTGGCAGCTTCTTTCAAGGTGTTGAACGGGAAACTAGATTTCAAGTAATTATGACTGTTAGTGATAAATAAATAAATAAATAACTATGGCTGAGTCACCATTTGTGGCTCCCCACCACTCTCTCGTCCTCCCCTCGAGAACTTCCCCGCTACCCTCTTCGGCAATATTTCAATGGCATACTCGCAACCTTTCCCCCTTGCTGCACCAAAGAGTATCCAACAGCCGTCTTTCGGGCCAGATCTCGCCGTTCGTCTCATCTGCCCTGAATGCAGAGATCCAAACCCGAATATTGTTGAGGAGTTTGGTAGCGGAGATCTCGTTTGTGGGACATGTGGGCTGGTGCTGGGTGACCGCATCGTCGATACCAGGAGTGAATGGCGTGTAGGTTTGGTTTCCTTGACATCTCCTTTTCACCCCATGCCTTCTGCATTCTTTTCAGACTTTTGCTAACGACGAAGGAGACGATCCTTCTCGTGTTGGTGCTGCATCAGACCCCTTGATGGAGGGCATGGAGCAGCTGGACACCGTCATCAGCTTTCGTGATGGGGGCTCAGGCATTGCACGCGAGCTGCAACGCGCGGCATCGCGCTCCCAAAGCAGTCGTGCCGAACGAAACCTTCTCACTGCGTTCCGCGACATCTCCAGCTGGTGCGATCAGTTCTCCCTCCCAAAAACCATCAGCGATATAGCCAAGCAGCTCTATAAGCGCTCGGACGAAGAAAAACTTCTGCGTGGGAAGCCACTCGAGGCAGTCATCGCTGCGTGTATCTTCATTGCTTGCCGCCAAGCGCATGTGCCACGGACTTTCCGCGAGATATGCAACTTGACGCACGTTTCGAAGAAGACGCTCGGACAGTGCTACAAGGCGCTCGAGCAGGCTTTCAACCTGACACCAGGGGCTTCGGCCCACAGCGCCGCTCCGGCACCCTCTACTGGCCCCGAAACTCTCCTCGTGCGGTATTGCAATCATCTCGATTTGCCACCGAACGTGCAGTCAATCTGCGGGGATATTATTGTTGCCGCCCGAAATCACGGCATCGCAGATGGCAGAAGTCCGGTTTCTATCGCCGGTGGTGCCATTTACTTCACATGTCATTTGTTGGGTAAGGTGAAATCGGCTAGGGATATCGGCGCTGTCGCAGGGGTCAGTGAGGGTACAATCAAACTCGTTTATCGTTTATACTATGCAGAGAGGGAGAAACTGGTCAAGGAAGAGTGGATCAAGGATGGCCGAGCAGTGATCGAGAGGTTACCAATTGACCAGTCCACCAGGTAGATCGATTGGGTCTATTTTCAGGACTAATATTTGACTGTATCATGTTCACCGTCAATGTAAAGTCCGTACTACCTGCATCGTGAGTGATACAGAAAGTCAAACTATCGTTTTCGTCCTCCACCTCCGCCTCCGCCTCCCCCACGTCCTCGTCGTCCTCCCCTTGCCTCTCGTCCTCCTGATGCTTCTCTTCCAAGAGCAATTCCACCTCTGCCTCTGCTTGCAAACCGCACCGCCTTCCGAACATTCAATACACTTTCGCTTTCGATAGGCTCTTTCCGCATTTTTTTGGCATCACTGTCCAATTTAGCGATGAGTGCCAAAGAGGTTTGTTTCTCGCTTTCGACGAGTGCTTCAGTCGGTTCAAACTGGTGGGGTTTTCGGTCGGACAACGTCACTTCGATTGTTAAAAACTGGCTTGGCTGACCTTCCGTTTCACTCCCCTCATTTTCTTTTCTCCTTCAAGTTTCTTATCGAACCTACCCATGCTGGCAGTGCTGATACGTGTAGTCGCAAGCGTCTTTTCAATTTCTGTTTGGCGTTGGATGGGCGCCGTCCGAGAGACGTTCTGCAATCGCTGTCGTTCGTTTTTGGCGACCCTCGCTTTTCGTTCGTTGCGAGCGACCTTGGCCGGGTCATAATCGGCGTCTATGCATAATGGCGTCAGCGAAAAAAAAAAAAAGATGGTTCGGATGAGTATATCTTATATTCACCAGCGTTCAGAGGCACCTCTGTGAGCCACTGATCTTCCGTCTGCTTGTTCTTTCCGTCGCGACCCCACCTGTTGATCCAGTCCTGCCGTTCCTCATCCCACACTTTCTTGTCACGGACTTTGTGTTGAATACCCTTGGTAGCCGCAAAGCGTTCCCATTTTGTGGGAAGTTTTGGCTTTGGGAGCGGCTTCGCACGTGGAAGTTGTGTGGTGGGGGCGGGTAGCTGGGCTAGTGGTCCATCAGGAGAAGAAATTGTCGGGAGGGAAAAGAGGGAGGTAAGTAGGGCCTGTATGCCGTCTCTTGCCGTAGATAATAGGTATTCTTCACGGTTGGAACTGTAGTAGTGAACTAAGTAAGGGGGGAACACAGGTAAATCGCCGTCAATGAACATGCTTACTTGTAGCCCTCCTCGTCTACTGGGTTAGGATCCGTAACTGTCAGGAATCCCGCATCCACGTCCAGTGGGGTGTCCTTCTCGACTGTTGTGGTTTGACTGAACAACCTGGTGTTAGGATAAAGGATTGTATGTTAATGAAACGTTTACAATTTTGCAGCATGAGAGGCAAGGATATTTGAGACGTCCATTCGAGTGAGAATAAAAACACTTTTATTACAGTAATAAATATTAGATTTGTTCTGGCTGAGTTTAAAATTAAGGCCGCGATATCATAGATAAGTGTTAACATTTAAACTCAGTCACCACCCATGCTAGTCGTCATCCCTGAAAAGCTCTCGTTCCCGTGCATTGAGACAATACGGCCCAAATTGGTAGTCTCTCGCAATGACTCTTGTCCTAGATGGAACCGGAACCGTAATTTCTATCGGATCCGCTGCTACCATTTCGGCCGAAGGTAAAAGGGCCACCGCAGCCAGTGGTAGCTTTGATTAGGAATGTTGTTTTGCATACTATAATATCACGACATTGGATGGCTTACCTCGGTTGTAATCTGAGTGCTGGCCGTGTGCGATTGCTCCCATTGCCACTCTCCCAATGATACCCGACCGAGATCATGGGATTTCATCCGTTCCCGTAGGTTTACTCGAGAGTTCAATGTTCGCAATAAACCAATGGTATATAGCTTCCCGGTTGTAAGAACGAACAGCCGCACAAGATGGTACTTTGAATGCTGTGGGATTTATGATCGGGTGAGAGGAAGCAAGAATTGGGAAAGCATCAGACTGACCGGGTTGGCATGGTATATGGATACCGCTGTGACCATAAATGCGGAAGGCAACGCAGCAGACTCCCAGGTGATCGCAATCACACGATACAGAACTTTATCACTCTCTATCAAACCAATTCTTGACCGCCAGAGATAGAATACTACTGCAGCATAGAGTGAGTCACTCCGAATGTAAATGAGGGGCGCCGCACAAGTAGTGGTTATTGATATGTCAAGCACTGGTTGATGAAATGAGTATGTATAGGCCGGATGTTGGTAAAAGCACTAGCACCTAATGATCCAAATATCCAATATGTGAAGGCCACAATGGTCTGGAATTTTTAGTCATCAGCTAACAATCCCTTCGTCCAACGCAGAAAACAAGTTCAGCACTAACACTCGGAAAAAGGTCTCGACTAGTCCTCAAGGTCTATATAGTTCGTTGCTTCATTCAGGCAAAGACGAAGCCTGAGTACGCATGCAAGTTCTTACATCTTGGCCTAGCGATGACGTGTTGGTCACTTTTTGAACCGCGACAGCCTATGAATAAATATCAGGATCAGCAGCTACCAGAAATTCTACTGCCACATTACCAAATATACGTTCGCGACCAAGATCGTCAGGGACAAAAAGGCTAACGGTAACAAAACCCAATTATTTTTGTTCGTAACCTAGGCGGAACGACAAGGTGTCAAATTTTCCTTGGATACTGGAGGTAAAGCATCTGCACACCTTCCAGCATCTTCGGATGAAGAAGGCCTCACAGAGCGAGCAGATCAAACCGTTGAGAAAAATATCGGACCATTGCCAGGAACTCATCCACTAATGAAGGTGCATTGGTTTTCGCGAGGGGAAGAAGTTTTTGCTGCGTACCCATTGTTCTGGATTCAATATCAATCGCCAGACTTTGTAGTCCTCCAGTACCGTTTGGAATCTAAAATGTTGATCCCGTCAATGATAGGGACACAAACATAGTCTTCTGCCCCTCACATTACAAGCATAACTAGGCTTACGACGAATATTCGCTTACGCCGTGAGTCGTCATGATAATCTTCCCAATACTTGAACCATTGTGTCAGAATGACACCTTGTACGAATGATTGCAAAAATCCGTCCAAAAGGATAGTGCCGGGAATATGACCCGCGGGTGCATCCATGGATGGAGAAGGAAACAAAGTAAGAGACTCACCTGGGCATCTAGTGAAGATTCAGACGAGGGCTAACAGTTTCAATATGGTCTGAAGTGAAACGTTACAGTTCCTGCACGGAAACGTCCGGCGTAGTGAAATAGACAAGTACGCCATGATGTTGATGTATTGACATGTGGACTTTTCAATATAAATGACTCGCCCGATTTCAATGGCGATCGATACAATTGAGCTTGGTGCGTCAGCCCCAACTTTGCGTAAACAGATCAATATGATTAAAGTGGGTTGTTCCTGGACGTACTAATCAAGAAAGAACATGATAACAAACAAAGCAATTGGAAGGGCTCTGATGAGTGGAATACGCTGTTTCAACCACCCTGCTGGCCTACATTATTGCGGAGGAGATTCCATGTTGCAGGATGCTCGTCGGTACAATGTTGTATTAGTTCGTCCAGCGTGGCTTTCACAAATGGTTTTGGAGCCTCCGAAACAAGTCCTTCTTTGAACCGGAGACTGTTCGGCACAAGAATCAGATGGACCGGATGGCGAAAAAAGAAATGTAAACTGACTTGCAAACTCGGCACGACTGCCTGCCGTCTTCGTTGTCGTCTTCTTCCATGATAATAGCTACACAGCTTTCTGGGAGCCGTAGACCGTCAGAATCCACCTCTATCACCTCGTCCTCGCTCTCCTCAGAACTCTCATATAATTGGAGGGCTGGTTTGGTTTCAACAGGATCTGTGTGGAGGTCGTCTTCCTGCATTTGTAAACGAGGTTTCTTGCGAGATGAATCACATTCTGTGGGAATGGAAGTCCCAGCCGTCAAATCTGCAGTGAAAATGGTTGAATCAACGGGTGTGAGGGCCTCAACAGCTTCCAGTGGGCTCGATTGAGTCCCTGGAGACATTTCAGGCGTTGGCGGGGTTAATGATTTCCGTTTGTACGAAGAATGCTGGGGAACGGTATAAAGAGAAGAGTCCCGGGGGTGGAACGCGGTGTTTAGTGGTGGCTGTGAAAGAACTGTAGGAGGGGCGGTTTGGATGGTCTTCACTTGAATCTGCTTTGGTATAGTAGGATACTCGTAATGCGCAAGCACCGGCGGGGCGGAAGTCGGTGCGGGTAACCCTGAAGTGGATGTTGATCGGGTATCGACTGAAATGGGATGAGGTGCTCTGGACAACGTTGACGGCGCGGCGGAAGGGTCATATAACATAGGCGGATCTGGGTGTGACCCCTGCGCCCTCAGTGCGGGGCCTGAACTTCTCCGTAAGACAGACGCAGAGGACGCAGTAGGGATTGTGGAAATACTGGGGGCATGAATCGGCGCGGGGGCGGGGATGCGTACAGTGTTTGGGATATTCTGAATTGAATTCTGTCATTTACGGCAGTCTCGTGAGCACAGGCCAATATACCTGAGATTTCCGATCAGGGTGACCGCCCTGCTGCATAAGAAACTTGAAAAAAAGGAATATGATAACGGCAAAGGACGTACTTTTACGCTGAACGTAGTCATGCTCGCACCTTTATGATAACAATTCCACGTTTACACAACAAAGGACGAGAAATTTTGTTTTCTTACCTGTGGGCCCCGAGTGAGGACTAACTTTCTGCGATTGCGAACACTGTGATTGCAGGAGGGCAATTTCGTTCAACGCACCCCGATGCAACTCCTGCAACTGGTTGTAATCTGACACGGTTCTTTTATACCGATCCAGAATTGCGCCATAATGCTGTGACCAAGTGCTGCGTTCCTCTGAAAGGATGCGCACCTTCTCATTCAACTCTTTCCATTGCTGAGCTCTGGCAGATTCGGGTGTGGCTAGAAACTTGGCGGAGTCCTGGTGAAAAGCCACCATCTTCACGAGGCGACAATTGTCCTGGTAGAGTTTCGTATTTTCGGCTCTATATTGTGCATTGAGCTGCTCCGACTTTTGTAATCGGAGCGGCATGCCCGGGAAGTAGCCAAGCTCGCTGAGGCAGCCATTGGCGGTGGCGGACAAAACCTCTACGACTTGACCTCTCAGGTTTTCGATGTCGGAGTTAACCCTGCGCGAGCAAGCGATGTCAGACATATTGATGGGAAATGAATGAAAAAAAAAACATCAAAAATCACGTAGAGCACTCTGCTGTTGAAACCTGCTGGGAGGAAGACACGCTCATGCCAGTGGTTGGTCAAGGAATAAGAGAAAAGTCTATACTAGACACGTGATGCCGACATGGTGAGCTACTGGCTACTAGTACTAACCGCCGCTGATGACTACTGGAGCACTTCGAGCGGGGAAAATGTCCAGTACACAGTATAAAGAACAATCCATTCTTTCACTCAGCGACCAACGAGTCGTATGATGGCGGACGAGGAAAGTACGGGGGCGGTGGGTGCCGTTGCAAAGCCGAGCGTTGTAATGCAGTTTGGGCCAACTCCTGCATCTCCCTTTCTAATTGATGGCGATTCACCAGAGCCGCAATGCGATCACGATGAGGCGTTTTCTTGTAGCTGTATGCGCAACGCATGAGACTTAGAAAGAAGGCCAAGCAGGCTACGCCTGCCAGAGATGCGAAAACTATAGTAATCGAAGCCTGACGATGCGATGGAGCGTGATGTAGTGGTGTTGAGGTGGGGGGTGGAGGTGGAATACCATGTGATATGGTGGTCGGGAATGCAGGAGATAAAGCAGTGAAGTGCGGTGCAGTATATAGGCGAGAAGAGACGGGATGTGGGTTGGCGTGCGTCGGTGACGTTGCATGAGAAGAGGTGTGAGGATCGCTGGTCTCCGTGGTGTCGAAAGCCGAGTGGGAGGGTGGAGAAGCCAGAGATCTGAAATGACAATTCGTTCAACGGATATGGGATATAAAATTAGGATTCTTACCGGAAAAGAAGAGAAAAGAGCAGGCAACAGAAGAAGTACTGAAGAGACAAGTGCATTGTGCATTCCTAGATGGAGTTGGATCGCCGTGAGTGTGTCGCAGGAGAAACCGTGGTCAATGCAACATCGGCAGATGGTCGACGCCCCAATATGCTCTGGGCATCGTCTTGCCGCACCAACAGCTCAGAGACGTCGCTCGGGGGGTATATGGCGGACCTTATCAGATGGGACCGTTCCTTCTCCTTGCTAGTGAAGGTATGGGCCAAAAATCATGTGCCACGCGAAGGGATCCGGCCGTTGCCGGATTGCCAATTGTCAATCACGCTCACCTCATCACTGGCACTGGCATGCTTAGGCTATACTTTACAGATTGCCGTCACGCCAGCTTATAAGAGCCCGAGGTCGGGTCATTGACCTGGCACTGTATTTTTACTGCAGGACTCACCGCACAACCTGTGCTCGTTACACATGGCCCTAACTTCCCCTCTTCATCAAATCACCTCCAAAGAACATGACCACACCCTTGACTTGTTCGATTTGTTGGCCGCTCCTCCTCCTCCAAAAAATAAACCTGGTCTACCGAGACGTGATTCGGTATTGGACCCCCTGTTAATAGCAGCCATAGCTGCTTCCGGTCCCCATGTCACCCGCAATCACTACCATCATAACTTTTTCCCTCATACGGCTCGTTTGTCATGGAAATCATTAGAAATCGCACCTAAACCACCTCTAACGGTCAAATGCATGGCACGTACTCGCATCCCAACCTCTTATGGCCCCGCTTTTCTCCATTTGTACCAGAACAACCGTGACAGCAAAGAGCACCTTGCGATCGTTATTGATTCCGCACAATTCTCCGAACCATCGCCTTCATTCGCACCTCCCATACGCTCCAAATCTTTGGATGCCATATGGAGCAATAACGAGACAGATATGGATCGCATCACCCGGGGTGCTTACATTGGGAGATTGACATCAACAACGCGCATGGCATCAAAACCGTCGCATGTAGGGGTCAGAGTCAACGACGACCTCCCCTCTCCGCTGATCCGAATTCATTCTGAATGTTTCACCGGTG
This sequence comes from Hygrocybe punicea, assembly GCA_963556145.1. Lineage (NCBI taxonomy): Eukaryota > Fungi > Basidiomycota > Agaricomycetes > Agaricales > Hygrophoraceae > Hygrocybe > Hygrocybe punicea. The sequence continues at coordinate 5,232,626 of OY744464.1, forward strand.
AAACGGTCGGAAGCATGCGCTGTGACTGCGGCGAACAACTCGACGAAGCTTTGCGGCTCATTTCCCAGCCCATAACCATTCGATCGGCGGCTTCCACAAACCCCCTTACTATTCCTGGACGGGGAGCTGTCATTTACCTGCGGCAGGAAGGTAGAGGCATCGGTCTCTTGTCCAAAATCCGTGCATACAATCTCCAGGATATCGGCCATGACACCGTCACCGCCAATCTCATGCTGGGGCACCAAGCGGACGAACGGGGATACGAAATTGCTTGCGCCATCCTTCGAGATCTTAATCTGGGGTCAGAATTCGGGGAGCGTGTGCGAGTTTTGACCAATAACCCAGACAAGGTACACGCGCTGGAGAAGGAGGGCTTGCGAGTTGTCGAGCGCGTCCCAATGATTCCCAGGAGCTGGCAGAACAAGCATCCTCAGCTAGCACCGCAACGCCTCAATATGGCGGTGTCGACGAATGGGGAACGGGAGAAGATGTTAGGCACCACCTTGATCGGAGGTAAAGCAGTGCATGGAGAGGAGTTGGATAAATATCTGCGAACAAAGATTCTTAGGATGGGACACATACTACCACTCTGGACGGAGGAATAATGGAGGCGGTTGGAGTAAACTTCTAGACCTACAAGTCAAATAATTTACGGCTTATTGTATTCTACACCTACACTAACCAGGAATATTCACCACAACGTAGAGTTGCATGAACAGGCTCCACCACCACTGGCACGACAAGTAATCATAACGTTCGTGACCTGACGAGCTTGAGCGCCTTTGCATGAAGTATTACTCTCTGCGAGAACACGAGGTTTTTGCTGCCTGCGAGAAGCACGGGAGTTTCGAGGCTTCTCCGCCATCCGCAGGAGCAGGAGGAGTTGTTGCAATTATTCTTGCCTATCGCACGACACATTGCCCATCTATCTTCGACTTCGACTTCGTCGACAAGAACAATCAATACATTCTCACACCTAGCGACATCAAAATCTACTCCGTTTCGAACGATTTTACTCCCGCTGGTCCAGTTTATTCCATGGAGAAATCGGCGGCGTTGGCCAAGCTAGAGTCACGACTCTCCGGCCTTGCTCGGAAACTATGGTCAAGACCAGAGTCGAGCGGGCCCCAATTGGGGAGATATATGCCATACTGGAGGGAGTTCTTCTTCGCATCGAGCAGCAAGGCCATGATGATCGCTTTCTCCAAATCCTCACTTGAAACGCCACAAATGCTATGCTCACACTCCAGCCCATGTAATGAAGATAAGAAATCCAGCGTGTCCTGTCGTATTAAACCTAGGTTTCGCAGAAAGAATTTAGTATACAACTGGAAGTACCTTTAGGACATGTAAATTTCAACATGCTGACAGGTGTTTGCGGACCGCATCCCATCACTCCTGAGTACTGAGTTTTGAACAATGCGACACGAAAAGAAGAGAAAACCCTACACTTTCACCCCATTTTGATGGCATGTTTTTTCTCAACAAAATACATTCTCACAACGCTGCCTGTTTTGCTTCAACTTGGTGTCACATGACGTGCGGTTTCTCCTCTCCACAGGACGACCGGGTCGCCTCTCAGATCTCAGTGCCAGTCGCCCTCCTCCATATACAATGTTGCCATATCGCAGGTTCACAGGACAAACTCGGTTCGTGATCTCTCCACCTTATCGACTTCCCCAAGATTGACTTCCCCATGTTACAGTAACACCTCCGACGTCAATGATCAACCGCCTGACTCTGACAATAGAACCTATTCTGTTCCTAAACGTGCACAATACGCCCGAGTTGAACCAATTAGACACCGCACCGTGTCCGAGAGGTTGAACATCATCGATGCATCATCACTCAACATGCCAGTAGTGCTACCATTACAATCACTGCGTTAAGGCCCCGCATGGCTGGGGGCCAAATATGTACAATTTAGTCGACTCGCTGGACATAGTTAAAATATAAGTGGTTGAGATAATTGATATCTAGTTAGATTCCAATACATTCACTTCTGTGCACTAATCGGACATTGAGTTAAGTAAAATAGACGTGTGTACCACTAATACTAGCCAATAGATATTGTTCTGGGGGATTTACACCGACCTATGTGAAGTACTTGGTGATATCATTATCTTCAAAAGCTGGTAATTTCGCAGGTAGTTGTACTCCGAGTGGCCTCGGACTTAGATCTCGTTATACTTCCGATATGTCTAAAATATATCATAGCTGTCACCCAAATAAGTCGCAATTCTAATGTAGTTGACGAGCTGTCAATTCCTGTATATAATCCACACATATATAAAAATAATATCCCACCCTTTGCCCCCTGCCCCGTTCGTCTCGCACACCCTCCCCCTGCACATGAATGCACTTGCCCAAACACCGTCCGAGATATGGGCTCACCTGAGCAAACAAGAACATGCGGATTGGTTGAGAATGATCCCGCCGCCAGTGATTGATCCCGCCTTGCTTTCCCAAAATCTGGAACCCCAGACTCGTTACAGAGATCTTGATGGCCCTGCTCCTGGTCATGTTCCTGCTCCTGGTCGTGTTCCTGCTCCTGGTCGTGGTCGCATCAGTTCTTGTTCTCGTTCTGCTTTGCCTAATGTTCTGTTACATTTTTCAACTCCGCAACTCCGATTCCAACTCCGTTACCCACCAATTCCCCTTGTTCTTGGGGTATTGTTACATTTTTCAACTCCGCAACTCCGATTCCAACTCCGTTACCCACCAATTCCCCTTGTTCTTGGGGTATTGTTACATTTTTCAACTCCGCAACTCCAATTCCAACTCCGTTACCCACCATGACGATTCCACTTTATCACATCTTCCTTTTTCGTCTTTTGTCTTCTTTCGGACATCGTTGTTTCTTCTTGTCCTTGTTCTCTTTTCTTCCTTTCTTCTAGAACAATCCAGACCGACCATGGACACATCCCCACGTGACCTTGTTGTACCCGAATAGTCTCCTTGCTGACGGACATCATTGCTATTGTCTTTTCCCTTGCCCTGACATATTGTTGACTTCATCCCACGACAAACCGATTTACAATGGCTGTACTCCCGACACAGCTAGTTACCGTAATCATCATTGGCAGCATCGCCATCACCTTCCTCATCGGTTTTTACCTTGTTATGATCTATCTTTGGCATCGGTACCGAAACCCTTCTGCCATCAATACTTCCGACTTCCACCTCGACAATATCTCACCACGTAATTGACAATTGCCATACCTGGATATATGGTTTCCACTTTCGTATTCTGTGCCTACCATTATCCTCCCTGATTATCCGACGACATTCCTCACCTGCACGCATGCCCTGAACAATCCCCGATCACAAGACATTTCACTGTTCTCTCTAATCCGACCATCGCCGATGTAGATGCGGGTTCTTGGTGGCTTTGGAACTATATAAAGAAATAAATAAAGATCCTAACCAGAGGGTGTCAGCGTAGAAGTGACTGGATAATTGTTACATTTCCAACTCCGCTTCCGACCCCGATGCCCATTCCAATACCTACCATGACGATTCTACACTGCCACCTTCCTTTTTTATTTCATTTTGTCCTTTGTCTTTGTTTCGATGTCATTGTTTCTTCATTCGGACATCCTTGTACTTTCTTGTTCTTGTTCTCTTTTTGTCCCACCTTCTAGAACAATCCAGACCGACCATGGACATATCCACGTGACCTCGTTGTACCCGAATAGTCTCCTTGCCGACGGATGTCACCGACATTGTCTTTTCCCTTCGATATCTTGTTTACGCTATCCCACGACAAACCGATCACAATGGCTGTACTCCCGAAACAGCTCATTACCGTAATCATCATTGGCAGCATCGCCATCACTTTCCTGATCGGTTTCTACATTGTTATGATCTATCTTTGGCATCGGCACCGAAACCCTTCCGCCATCGATACTTCCGACTTCCACCTCGACAATATATCAACACGTAATTGACAATTGCCATTCTTGGATATATGGTTTCCACTTTCGTATTCCGTGCCTACCATTATCCTCCCTGACGATCCGACGACATTCCTCACCTGCTTGAGCACTCTGAACAATCCTCGATCACACGACAATTCACTGTTCCCTCCAAGCCGACCATCGCCGAAGCACATACATTCAAACTTCGACCATAGACCACACGACTTCCCAATACAGTGACCCGACCCCTATCGTTTATTGTTCACCCGACACCGCTTCAATGCAGTACCCGACGACTTGTTCCCACAGCTTGTCACCTGTGCCATGACTCGACACCTGGACCCACATTCCTTTATCCATTTTTATCCATAACCTTGTTACCTCCCACATTCATTTACAACGATACCCTTTCTTGGACGATACCAACATCAGATGGACCCTATTGTTCCATGAACAGGACAAGACACCGCTCCTCGACACGTCATCAACACAGACATCGTCATCCGGTACAGCTTATGCTGTTCACATGTCTGATCTCGACTAGCCCACTGTCCTTGTTGGTTTTCCTTCCGCACATTCCTTTGTTTTCTTTCATGCCGACTTTGCTGTTACATCCACACCACCCAAGACATTCCCTTCACCAACCCCACACTGGACGATACCCATCTTCAACCCGACCGTGCAATGCACTTGCCAGATTGCACACTTGCTTGTTACAGCAAGTGTAGACCCCGAATAGGCAATTCTGCACATCACATGATCCGATGACAAATCATCCGAGTCATCTGGACCTCACCTCTCTCTCAATGACACCCGGGCCTCCAGTTGGATCGCGAGAACATCGACATGAGGACGCCTCATGTACGTCTCATGGTGAACACATGGTAGAGTTGGACATGTTGTAGCTTCATGGTTGGATTCCCAACTCCCCTAAAGTCCATTCACTATATCTACTGTCCTTGTTGTTGGTTCGGACTTTTTCTTCTTTCCTTTCCTTACGTTTAGTCTGGTTCTTGGGGCAGACTCATCTTGTTTTGGGTAACCCCCACGGCTCGCAATGACACTAGACCTTGACCCCCCCTGTTAGCAGTGTTGTCTTAGCTGTAAGCAACAATGAAAGCTGCTGTTCTCCCCTCTGGAAGCCGATCCCCTGTTAAGTTGATTGTTGCCGGAGCCCGCTGCAGAAGCGATCCGTAACAAAAGACTAAACGTTTCCCAACTCCCTCGACATTCAACTTTCGACATGAACGAATGAACCCCCTCCTCTCTTCCGAATCCCTCCCTCGTCCTCCCCTACACCCTCTCCCTCTCCTCCTCCTCTCGACTTTATTCATCCCTCAACCCTGACCCCACACGAATGGACGAACGAACGATGCTAGCCTGTTACTGATGCAGACCTGAAATCTGTTGATGTACACTAGCCACCCAGACCCCAAATGATTGTTGAATACTCTGAATGGTCAATCTCAAGACTGCCGCCCTGCGAATTATTCATGGTTCATCCATAATAATTGCTCAAGCCCAACCTGGAACCCGAATTGAAATAAATCCCTGACTAACGTCACCACTGTCATTCCGCTACTTCAATATGATAATTACGACATGAAATGATGCAATGGACAAGACTTGTCATTGCCCCAGATGCAGAAGGACACTGCTAGACAAACCAATCACCGGAGGTATCCCACCTTCATGACTCAAATATGTTTTGGTTGTACCAGACATATTACGACTCCCTCTCCCTAGACGAACCAAAATCAATGAACCCTTCAAACCGCCTTCCTTCCCTTCCTTCCACCTCCTCCCTCCCATCTCCTCACTAAATGCAGAAAGCCCCGAGAAAGCCAGTATGCATATGACACCCCGAATCCTGTGATGACTGTTACATGTTGTAACAAAGAGGAGTGGTTGATCTTAGTAGTCTGTTAATACAGATGAAAGGGGACCCTCTTTGTTTAACATGGACAAATGAACCACCAAGACTATAATGATTGTCATGAACGGAACACATACGAAACGCCACTTCTTACCGATTTGGATAGCGCGGATCGGCATATCAGGTGATATCCCGCTACACACCCTCTTTTTCTAGAAGTTTGATCCCCGATCATACACACGAATCCACGAGGCAACCAAGACCCTGGTACATGGATCGATCACTGGAAACTCCGACACGATGCTGACAACGAGGCATGGTAATTACCGAAGACGGAAAACTTCTTTAAACCACCCACCTGTCGTCACCCTGGCCAACCTCTGTCCCCCAGACCATCCGTACCCGTGGCCTGCCCGTCGCTGGTGGCAGTGCGATCTTGCCTGGTTCCCTCTCAACCGACCTGACGACTGGGTCGACTACATCAGCTGGAACGATCCTCGCATTCCACACCTCGTCTTCCTTCCACGATCCGTGACACCGGTCCTTGACGAATTACACCGTCTCCTGGGTGGTCTACGGATCACTGAGCAAAGAAATCGTCGAAGCCAATTCCTCCTCCAGCGTCTCCAATACATTTTGGACGAGGAACTTCCTCATCATCGATTCGTTGTTCGCATCCCCGCTCCTCGTCTTGCACCCGTACCCCAGAATCATCGTGACACACGTATCGTCCAGCATCCTCGACACCGTCCCCACCGTCGACATCGACGATGAGTCTCGACGTACCCTTTATCTTCGATGATCTGGACAATGAGCTATATTTTGGTGCAGTGAACATTTGCGGTGAAGAACATCCGACTCCCCCCATTGATGACTTTGATGCGTACATGGACAGTCTCACTGATCTCCCGACACCCCCTCGAAAAGTAACCCACCGACTGCATATAGAGATGGATGATGAATACCGAGCATGGTTGTATTCTCCACCTCTTGTCTCGCTCCAAACCCAGTCACGTCGCCGCTCTCCACTTCTTCCCCAATCCCAGAAAAAGAAACTCGACCGTGCACACCGTTCTGACGGCCATAACATGCAGAACAAACGCTCGAGACATGGGACCAAAGAACCCAATTATCATCGTCATGCTTTATTTCGTGCAATGCATGAGCGTATGGTGATGGGGAAGGAGAATGACATCCATGGGTTGGATTGGAGATTGATGTTGTTTGTGAAAGGATACACCCCCGTCATGTATGATTCGTAAAATGGACTTTCCCCTGTATGTAAACGACCTCGACAATATTTACACCAACAAAAACACCCAGAAGAAGAAACAGAATACCCAGAAACAGAAGAGAAGAAACAGAAATGGAATGGACAGATGGAACATGACCATAGAGAAACATGTAGCAGGTTCTCTCACCAGCTATAAAAATAAGAGACGAAGTAGCAGGTTCTCTCACCGGCTATACAAATAAGAGATGAAACAGCAGGTTCTCTCACCAGCTATATAAGTAAGAGATGAATATCCGAAACGATATAAAATCTATGACCCCCAGACGCATGCATGATCGCTATAAGCCGTAGAACAAACCTTGATGTCTATGGACACCAGAACTGAACCAGAAGGATACTGGTTATCAAACCAATGACCTCCAATCCCACACAGGAAAGGAACCCGATGTGCTACTGACCAATATGGCAGTAAATGCACCAGAAAAAGAAACAGTGAAGAATGAATCCCCATCCGAAACCCTTTGCCAATGTATAACTTGGAACTGGCAACTCTTTCACCTTCCCTATCCCGAATTCCCCAAACATCTTCTGACCGACACCAAACCCTGTTGCATTCATGGAATATGAAGAAATCTCGCACACCATTTGAGTGTAGGAAATCCACGATCAGTCAACAACACCGATATCTGAAACGATATAAATCTATGCCCATTCAAGTGTCCGTAATGACTATAAACTTCTGACACCCAGAACTCCCTGACATCCAGAACTCCCCTCATCCCAAAAATGCCGACCACCTAATTCTCTTTAAACCGAAAACCCTGAATGAACACCTGGACCCCGACGACCTTTATCTCCTTTCAACCCCGACATTCTTTATGACTTAATGACGACATACCAACGACCCATGATTATCCACACCGACAAAAAAAACAATTGGACGAACCCGAATATATTTCTTTTGAAACCCTTGTAACTCAGTAACGTCTTCATGATTCAATGACCTTTGGACTGACATTTTTTCCTTTTTCTTGTCTTTATATTCTTGCCGACCTTGATCATGTCGTTAAACTGTCTGTTCTTTCCTTGTAATTTTTTCCTTGTTCTTTGTTTCCCTTGTTCTTTGTTCTTCCGGTTAATCGGGACGATTCCCCTTGTTCCGGGGGTATTGTTACATTTCCAACTCCGCTTCCGACCCCGATGCCCATTCCAATACCTACCATGACGATTCTACACTGCCACCTTCCTTTTTTATTTCATTTTGTCCTTTGTCTTTGTTTCGATGTCATTGTTTCTTCATTCGGACATCCTTGTACTTTCTTGTTCTTGTTCTCTTTTTGTCCCACCTTCTAGAACAATCCAGACCGACCATGGACATATCCACGTGACCTCGTTGTACCCGAATAGTCTCCTTGCCGACGGATGTCACCGACATTGTCTTTTCCCTTCGATATCTTGTTTACGCTATCCCACGACAAACCGATCACAATGGCTGTACTCCCGAAACAGCTCATTACCGTAATCATCATTGGCAGCATCGCCATCACTTTCCTGATCGGTTTCTACATTGTTATGATCTATCTTTGGCATCGGCACCGAAACCCTTCCGCCATCGATACTTCCGACTTCCACCTCGACAATATATCAACACGTAATTGACAATTGCCATTCTTGGATATATGGTTTCCACTTTCGTATTCCGTGCCTACCATTATCCTCCCTGACGATCCGACGACATTCCTCACCTGCTTGAGCACTCTGAACAATCCTCGATCACACGACAATTCACTGTTCCCTCCAAGCCGACCATCGCCGAAGCACATACATTCAAACTTCGACCATAGACCACACGACTTCCCAATACAGTGACCCGACCCCTATCGTTTATTGTTCACCCGACACCGCTTCAATGCAGTACCCGACGACTTGTTCCCACAGCTTGTCACCTGTGCCATGACTCGACACCTGGACCCACATTCCTTTATCCATTTTTATCCATAACCTTGTTACCTCCCACATTCATTTACAACGATACCCTTTCTTGGACGATACCAACATCAGATGGACCCTATTGTTCCATGAACAGGACAAGACACCGCTCCTCGACACGTCATCAACACAGACATCGTCATCCGGTACAGCTTATGCTGTTCACATGTCTGATCTCGACTAGCCCACTGTCCTTGTTGGTTTTCCTTCCGCACATTCCTTTGTTTTCTTTCATGCCGACTTTGCTGTTACATCCACACCACCCAAGACATTCCCTTCACCAACCCCACACTGGACGATACCCATCTTCAACCCGACCGTGCAATGCACTTGCCAGATTGCACACTTGCTTGTTACAGCAAGTGTAGACCCCGAATAGGCAATTCTGCACATCACATGATCCGATGACAAATCATCCGAGTCATCTGGACCTCACCTCTCTCTCAATGACACCCGGGCCTCCAGTTGGATCGCGAGAACATCGACATGAGGACGCCTCATGTACGTCTCATGGTGAACACATGGTAGAGTTGGACATGTTGTAGCTTCATGGTTGGATTCCCAACTCCCCTAAAGTCCATTCACTATATCTACTGTCCTTGTTGTTGGTTCGGACTTTTTCTTCTTTCCTTTCCTTACGTTTAGTCTGGTTCTTGGGGCAGACTCATCTTGTTTTGGGTAACCCCCACGGCTCGCAATGACACTAGACCTTGACCCCCCCTGTTAGCAGTGTTGTCTTAGCTGTAAGCAACAATGAAAGCTGCTGTTCTCCCCTCTGGAAGCCGATCCCCTGTTAAGTTGATTGTTGCCGGAGCCCGCTGCAGAAGCGATCCGCAACAATAAGTCAGTGTCAGGAATAGTAGTAAAAGGAAGGGAATGTTAGTAAAAGTAAAGCCGCCGCGTAAAACTGGACTAATAACAACGAATCCGGTGATGAACGGAGTGAAAACGGACAAATAATAAAGAACCCGACGATGCCGACGATGTCGGGTACGGCGGGTCGGGTCGGGTCGGGTCAGAAACAATGAACGAATATATGGAAACAACAATAAAGACGACGAAGTGGACTATAAAAAGCTAAGGGTCTACATGGACGAGCATTTGAAGGGATTAAAAGGCGATTCTGACTAAAGGGAAACGGGGACTAAGGGTATCTTATTTTGTACGGTCGTCGGGGACCGTTTTTATAGTACAGGAAACAGTAATCTACTTTTGGACATGTCTACTTCGGCCGATGGTAAGCTACAAAGAAAGGTTGGAATGGGGATGTGGAAAGGGGGGTTGCAAAGCAACGAAGACAGGAAATGGAGGGGAAAACGAATATGCAAGGAAAAGATCTAGAAAGTCCTACATATCTCCGAAAGGACGAGGGGATGCATAAATAAAGTAAATCCGAAGTCAGGGATTGAGTCCAAAGAGATCCATCTCCTGGAATTGGAACTCCGAGGTGTTTGAGGCTGCCGGATTTAGCCCAAAAGCGGCCGTCACAAAGCGGCATGTGTCGGGTTACATCAGTCACGTCGGGTCACGTCACGTCACGTCACGTCGGGTTATGTCGGGTTCGAATGCAAGTCGAATGGCGGCATCGGGTTGGTCCGGATTCGTGATATATCGATGATACGGACTCAGAGGGACGTCGACCCTCTACACCGAAGCACATTCTTTTGGACTTCGACCACAGACCATACGACTTCCCAAACAGTGAACCAACCCCTATCGCATATTGTTCACATGACATCGCTTCATTGCAGTACCCGACATCTTATTCCCACAGCTTGTCACTTGTGCCATGACTCGAAACCTGGACCCACATTTAACCTTTTCCATCTATAACCTTGATATCTCCCACACTCGTTTACAACAATACCTTTTCTTGGACGAATACCGACATCAGGTGGACCATATTGTTCCACAGACAGGACAAGACATTGCTCCTCGATACGTCATCGACACAGACATCATCATCCTGTACAGCTTATGCTGTTCACATGTCTGACCTCGACTATCCCACCATCCTAGTTGGTTTTCCCTCCATACATTCCTTTGTTTTCCTTTATACCGACCTTGTCGCTATGTCCCCGCTACCTCAAGACACTCTCATCACCAATCCTACACTGGACGATACCCATCTTCGACCTGACCGTGCAATGCACTTGCCAGACTGTGCACTTGCCTGTTACAGCAAGTGCAGACCCCGAATAGGCAATTCTGCACATCACATGATCTGATGACAAATCATCCGAGTCATCTGGACCCCCTCTATTCCTCAATGACACCCAGGCCTCCAGTTGGATCGCGAGAACATCGACATGAGGACGCCTCATGTCTGCCTCATGGTGAAAACATGGTGTAGTTGGACATGTTGTAGCTTCATGGTTGGATTCCCATTTACCTCCCCTCAAGTCCATTCACTATATCTACTGTCCTTGTTGTTGGTTCGGACTTTTTCTTCTTTCTTTTCCTTACGTTTAGTCTGGTTCTTGGGGCAGACTCATCTTGTTTTGGGTAACCCCCATGGCTCGCAATGACATTAGACCTTGACCCCTCCCCCTTGTAGCAGTGTTGTCTTAGCTGAAGCAACAATGAAAACTGCTCTTCTCTCCTCTGGAAACCGCCACCCAGTTAAGTTGATTGTTGCCGGAGCCCGCTGCAGAAGCGATCCGTAACATGTTCATTCACATGCCTCTATGCGTAATCATGCACCCAGTCGTGCCCCTGTTTTTCCTCCCGCTACTGGTCATGCTCCTGCTCCTGCTCCTGCTCGTGGTCGTGCTCCTGCCCCTGGCCGTGGTCGTACTCCTGCTCCTGGTGGTCGTGCTCCTGCTCCTGGTTGTGGTCGCATCAGTTCTCGTTCTGCTTTGCCTAATGTTCATTCACATACCTCTTCGCATAATCCTGGTTGTGCTCCTGCTACTGCTCCTGGTCATGGTCATATCAGTTCTCGTTCTGCTTCCCCCGGAAACTACAACACTACTTACATACAAGGCCCATCGGATTCCACTGGGCTTCTTAATCACATTGCGATTACAGTCGATAACTTGAGGGAGCGCATTGATGCAATTGAAGATTCACGTGAAAATCGCAATGAAACCAATGATCGACCTTGCAGGGGAGGGTTTGTGGCCAGAGGTGCATCTACAAGGGCCAAGAGGTCAGCTATTAGGTGTGGACCCAGATGAACTGAGGAACATTCTGAAGATGAAGTGCCGGAATGCGAGCCTCAGGAAGACCTTGGACAGCCAAAGTGCACCCTGTCGGCCAATGCTGTCAAGGCCAAGAAGATGTTACAGATATGTACCAATCTCCTTAAATCAGAATGCAAATTTACTTTTTTGCACAGTCACGTTACTGCGAAGTTTTGTGCCCTTTGCGGGGTCATGAAGAAGTCAACACTGTGGCCCATCAATCCTACTATTGAACGCAAAAATCCGGCTACTGATGAAGTGTACTGGACTCCGTGGTTTGAGCACATGGTGATGTATGAAGACAATGTCACTCTATTTAATGCAGTCGCGTCATCTGTCATGGTAGACTTAGGGGTAAGTAATCTAAATCATACTAGTTCTATGACTTACCGCTAATTCCCTATTCCAGGAAATGGAATCATGCCCGGTTTTGCTTTTCAATGGAAAGTACCATTGGAACTGGGAGACACTATATGATATGGCAAAAGACTCCTTCCGGGGGTTCAAGGAGGCCTATAAGGGCCAAGTCGATGATGCAAAATGAGCAAAACTGCAAGTAAACGAGCAAACAAACCGTCGGGCTGCACGGTGTAAAGAGGTGAGCGAATTGTAAAAATATTAATTATTGCTTACCAATGCTGCAACAGAAAGTTAACCGCCTGTTGAAGGCTGTCCCCGACTATATTGAGAAACACGGCCGGGACCCATCGGCACTCCTATGTGAACAGCACATGTCGGATGCTGCCTCTGGACCTGAAGACGACAGTGGTGAAACAAGGCAAGACTGGAAGATGCGAATGGCAGGGGAAAAAGGAATCGACTTACCGGAGGCCATTGCAAAGCTCAAGTTTCTTGAGGTGATCAAACCAGAGTGGAGATCTGTTCAAGTACGTGTCAGTATCACTTGTAACTATCACCCGTCTCATTGTTCAAAGCTTACCGAAATCATACATGAACTCGGCAATATGTGGTGGGCGAACCACTCAATTCGAGAAAAGGAGAAGATCAGTGCCATTCTTATCAAGACTACTTCACGATCGTCGCCCATACCGCCTCTACAAGCACCATATGATTTCGGAATTGACTTAGAGTGGTGGAAAACAGCGAAAGATAATTATCCTGAGCATGTCAAAGACTGGTTTAAATATGGGAATCCTGATGGGTTTGGTGGAGATGGTGAAGCGGCAGATGACTCGGATGCGGGCGGGATGTATGAGGACCGGGCATCAATGTGAATCAAGAGGTCGTACAAGCATTAAAGATAGACTCCATACCTGTTAATAGTTTACAATCCAGCCATCATTGAAGTTGTAATCCAAATATTGCGGTTCTGGACTTTTGTTGTTCCTTGAAATAATGGGAACGTGATCTCTTCAAAGAGGACAACAGTCGGTGGAGAAGACACACTTTGTGGCTCCCAAAAGGCATTGTGGTGCCAGGTGTGAATGTCAAGTTCAGGACTAATTGCGTATCAAATGGATAATATGTTATTGAAATTGTGAGACTCACAACGCTCGCCATGGGTTGTTGTCCTTGCTGCGAGTGAGCAGTGACACATCTAGTCTCTTCATCCAACGAATCTCGGCAAAAACAGCTGCATTTGATACTAGTCCCTTCTGTGCATGTTGAAAAATGGTCAACACTTCACCTGCATGCATCTCACCCCCCCACTCAAACTGTACCACCTATGATCCAGCTGAGTTTCTGAGAGATTATGATAAGGGGGTGATCCGTCGACCATTCAGTAGCGCATAGTCGTAAAAGGTCGCTTTGTTGCTGAGAACCAGAGCATTGACAGGCTTGCGTCGGTCAAGAGGATACCATACTCACTGCCCAAATTGATTGTAATGACCAAATAGTGCCGCACGAGAATAATCATTGAGGTTTCCGATAGCCCGACTGACTGGCCCCAGCAGAACTTGTATGGGGGTCAAATCTGTCAGAGATCCAAGCCGCATGAGTGTATGTTATCAAAAGCATAATACTTCACCATTATTCAAATTTGTGCCGCTTTGCAGTTTCCCGAACATCTCTGCACCATCTCCAGCCAAGACTGATATGATCTTGACGCCTTCATCTTGTGACTTCGATATAGATTCCATCTTGTCATATGAAATAAACATTAAATTCTTACTTTTATAATGTTGCAAGTGAACTCACCATGACCTGGATGTGCGTATTCCGCTGAAATTCCCGCATCATTGAAATCTCAAGTTGGCCACCTGTCCAGTTGTTTGAATTTGAGCTTTTTAGAAGCTTGTTGAGATGCTCTGTAAGAAAAGTCCAGAAGTTATAGACCGGTCCATAGTCACGTAGTTGATCAGGAAGGTGGACAGCCCAATGATGACTGGGCTTCATTGCGTTGGCACCATAGATCTGACAAATGATTAGCGCCGTGCATGTCAATATTAGGGACACACTTCTCGGAAATGCAGAACATAGTGTTCAAATAGTTTCAAGCCTCGCTGTATTTTCTCATCGTCGATAGTTTGCCCAAGGAGCACTTTGAGTGCTGATGCAAGTCAAAGGAAATTGACTGGCTCATCTTCATGCATACATGGTAAAGGTTTCGCCGGTGGAATTGGTTGAGGCTTGTCCTTTCGCGCCTTTCCTTTACCCTTTGTTGCGCTTGGTTGTTGTTGTTGTTGTTCCCACTTCGTGAGTTCTTGCTCATAGACGGCAATGTTCTTTATGTATTTTTTCTTTGCATTCTCGAAATCTTTTGCTGCCTCCTGTTGGAATTCATCCCACACAATCGGGATCTGGAATGATAGCTCTGGTGCTGCAACAATTGTAGTGAAAATGACTCACAATGATTGGCCACACAACCGTTGTCGCAAATCTATATTCATCCATGGTCAAACTCCCTCCAGCAGGCTCACCAACTTTCAGTGGAAGATTCCCTGCCCATGAAGGCGACTCGAACTATTGGCAAGATCAGAAACATTACATCAGGAAGTAAATCCTCACCGTCTCAAGGTATTTGTGAATAATGTCAAGCTCACGATCTCTAATGGAAGTACTGGCCCGGAGCGTCTGCAGCTTTCTTGAGATCCATTGCATGTACCACTGTGTTTTTGCAATGCCTGTACTTCAAAGTTAGTGTTGTGAATTCGGAGGAGTGAATCTAAATACTGAGAAGGACATTGTGCATCAGATCGACAATGGTGTGACGCACGAGGTCAAAATAGGGTAGTCTGGCAAATTCCGTCCAACGGGCACCGTGTTTGGTGAAAAACTCTTCACGGTCTTCATCCGAGAGAGCCCGCCAGTTGTAACATTTTTTCCGGTGTTCCTCCCCATTACGTGGTGGAAATTCTATGGAGTTGTCAGCAGATCAAAGGTGAGCTACTTGTATGGACCATTTCGAAGCGAGGAATCAGAGAACAGTTGATCTTGTGTGACAGTGCACTTGGTACAAGGTGCTTGACTGTGAGTGTGATCACCGAAACTGCCCATTTTGCACATCGCAGGATGATCACAGATGATCGCCAGGAGGATGACTTTTACAAGCTGACCTATTGCTGATATTTGAGAAAATGGACCAGTGGGGAGCGGAAAGTTACCGTTGGGGTACTCTGGAGTCGATATTCTGATTCCGGTATTGTACAATTCAAGTAGTTCATCTACAACAATGGCCAGAGGATGTTGAAGTTCTTCAGCATTGGGTTCTTTTGGCCCTGGCATCATTGCTGTGATAATGAGATTGCTTGGGCGATATCTCATTATTGTCAGCATATGCATTCATATGACATAAATGAAACATACCGAAGTGAACGGGTAAGATTTGAGACGGTGTACAAGAGTACACCTGAAGATTGTGAAGGTCCAAAAACGCTAGACTTGTGTCCAAACCTGAACGAGAAGGTCAGTATCATTCAAAGTGATAACAGCACAACTTAACCAGTCAATGCTGATGGTAATGCCCAGTCATAGCTCTGCGGGGTCATCAGTAGCATTAAACCATAGTTTCTGATCCGGTCCGCGACTACTTTTCCATACATCACCATCCCAGATCTCTGTTCTTTTCCCAGGGGTGCTTTGCCAAGTCCGCCAGGCTTGACACGAACGCTTGTTGTTGCCGTGATTGAGGAAGTCAGGCAGTGCTGAAGAAAGGGTCCATATAGGCATGGCCTGCTTTGGGATTTGGCGGAGGGGGATCTTTTCCTCAAAGCAAGGCAAATAACGTTGTGGCCGCAGGTTTATAAAGTGTTACGTTACACTCCGTGCAAACAGCATCGGTTGGGCTGTCAGGGCTGTAAATGCGCTTACAAGATTCACACAACGGGTGTGTGAGAAATCGATCATGTAGATCGAGGTGATTGAAGACAGTTTGTAGCGTTCAAGGCATTGGATTATCGGGCCGGACCACTTTGAGTGCAGTAAATATAAGGCTCAGGCAGAGTAAAGCAATGGCACACCCGCGGAAGGGAAGGTGGTAGCGTGTGTGGAGCATGGCAATAAGAACTAGCACAATCCGCACAAACCAGATGGGATGACTGTTGGTATAAATATCAGAAAGAGGAGGTCGGCGTGGCATTATCCTCCCAGTAGGCTTGAGTCTGTTGACAGTGTCGTCCCGTTCATAGATTGCGTCAAATTCATTGTCATCGTCATTGAAAGAAATAGCATCTGCGAGCGCCACTAGGATGGGAGTGTATGGGCGATTACGTTAAATGAGAACAAGGGAATTTGCTTACATTCATCAGGCAGAATGTTGGATTCCTGTTCTGAGGAAGAACCATCACAGTCAGATTTGTTAGATGTTTGTACATGGGGAAATTGGGTGTTTGCGTGTCTGTTGAGATCTTGGATCTGCATGTCAATATCGGGAAAATGATAAACTGGAGAGTTCGCGCATCTGTTAAGATCTTGAGCTTGCATTTCGACGTCGGGAATATGATAAACTGGAGTGGTCGTGCGGTCGCTGGTATCATGAGCTGGCATTTCAACATCAACTGCTTCTTCACTACAGGGTTTTGCAAGTAAGGCCTGACTCCGGCTGAGGATGTGATGAGTACCGGATGGGATACCTCGACCGTGTGCTCGGTTGCTTCGTGTTGGTGCAAGTGTTCTAATCGCTGTTGCTCGTCCACACTGTGCAATTGCAGATGCATAGATCTTCTGGGATCTGATATGATCAGCTTGGGTTGAGGCATTTGAAATCCTACAATCCTTTTGTTTATGCTCCTGGCATTTCTTCTTGGCATCGCATACTTTCAAGATGGTCTTCATCCCTACTGGGAGATCCCTACAGGAAGCTGACACTGTGCTTCCTATGGTACCAGGGAGTACACGGTGCACCTAAAAACCATTCACTGGTTCTACAATTGAATGTCTGCTTGTCAGCGAACACCTGTATTCATTCGCAACGTGACGTTGAGGTTGCCGGATTATTGTCAAGACATGGTGCATTTGTAACTTGTTTATTGTATCCCTAATGCTGATATGTGTCTGTCAATCTAGGGTTTTGATGGAATAGTCGGACACTGGTTCATCAATTTTGGTGAAACCAAGTGCCTGCCACATTGGGGTCAGTTGACAGACTTGGTGGGTGCTTTCCATAATCATCAGTCCAATGTGTGTGATATCAATCATTATGATAGAGATGCACTGCTCAGGGTCTGCATGTGCGATCATACCAGCATTACAGCACAAATACTATTGACTGAAAGATTCTGTAGCGCTTTGAAGCACGGCTCTGGAATGTTGCTCCGGGGGAAGACTGGGAAAATATGTGCGCCACAACACCTGTTGACATTGGTCATGTCCACTTTGATTCTCTGAAGTATTGCGATAATTTGGTCAGTTGTTATTCTTGTCATGGTATGTTTTCTTAACCAACTAGGACTAATAGGGGATATTGGGGATATATGGCATATGGGAACTAGATGACCCCGTCTGCTGAGAGGATAGGAAGCATCTTCTCTTCTCCTTGTACAACTTTCTATGTGATGCTGTCAGCTTTCTTCTTGGACCAATGCAACTCAGAATATGTAAAATGTAAAGTCTCTGTGGCTCTAACAGAATGGATTGTGTTCAGGTGAAGGTTGTTGCATTAGGTGAGCGCAGGCGCCTGAAGAGGGTACGAGGATTTTTTGTGATCCTGGGTGCCTTTCTGTAAGAATCAATATGTCCCCAGCCCTTTTGGTGATCACCGGGTCACCCCCCGGTAACTTTCCCACGCGTGGTGTCCTGGCCCCAGATACATCGATCCGGTGTCCCATGTATATCTGCTCGATACACTTCTCATTTAGGGTGATGTCCTCATTTAGGGTAACATCCTTCTGATTCTGGGGGCAAAGTTTCTCATTAAGGGAGGGGGGTGTGTGTGTGCCAAAGTTCAGCAAATATGGCATTGTTCAGTTAGTGATACCAGTACTACAGTTGATAAATATTATGGATATGACAGTGGTGTATGAACCACCTCTTGGTAACCGACACCCCCCTTCTTCTGCAAGTAGTCGCAGAAGCTGTGTGCTTTGAATTTGGGCTCGTACTTTTCTGCAAGGAAGTGGAGGGCCAGGGCCGTGCTCCACCGTGGCCTCCCCAAAAGCTCCATGATCAGGTCCACAACCTTTTTCCAATGTCTTCTGCCCACCTTCATTTCGCCTCCATTTTGGCCCCCCAGTTCTCGACAAGCTGTCTCACAGACAAGAATCCATTCAGTCCTTTGGCCCACTCAGTCCAGATGTCAGAGACCTGACTGATGGGCTGGTACTGATAGTACGGCAGGTAACCACTCTCCACCCATTCCCACTGGTGCTTGAGGACCTGCTCTGTGCCAAACTTGTTCAGGAGAGCCATCCATGCAGTCTGGTGCTGACCAGGCACTACATGACCTGCGGAGTGGGCCAATCCAGTGACCAAAGCTGGAACCAGGGCTGGTTCTGGTGCACTGAGTGGTGGATGATTCTCCTGGTGGCCAACTGATACTAGTGTTGCCGTAGTCCAGTTCAGAACCAAACCAAACCCGGTTCAAACCCCAAACCAAACCCTAAGTTCAGTCTAAGTTCAGCACTTTGGCTGAACTGAACCATGGGTCCAGTGCAGGGTTCTGGGCCCTTCAGAAATTTCTGAATAGCTTGGAACTGGGTCCAAACTGTGAACTCATTTGTACGTAGATACTGAAATATTCAATTTTTGTATTAATTTTTGGGTATGAACTCGCGAGAACTTGGGTCATGTGACCTTATACATACACACGAATTCACACAGATTCGACTCAACAACAACAGCAACGAACAATAACAGCAACACTGGTAAGTAATTAGTTTATTTCATACTTTACTGACATTTTCTTACACAAAGAAGCCCCCCACGGCCCATGCCCACACCCACACCTGCCTGCACCCATGCCAAAACCACACCAATGCCCACGATGGGAACCACGGATGGTAGCGACAAAAGGATGCAGTGGGGAGTGGTGCAGCCACCCCTGGTGCTAAGGTACGTCGTCTTTATTATATTTCATTGGTTATCTATACTTACCCCCCACAGCTCCATGATGCCCGTGAGTGTGGACACGGCAGCAGCCCCACAGCAACCCCAGCAGCAGTGGCAGCAGCCACGGCTGCAACGAAAACTGCGGCACCAACAATGGCAGCACCAACAGCAGCATCGACAGCAGCAGCAGCAGCGGCAGCAGCAACGGCAGCAGTAGCAACAACAGCGCCGGCAGCGATGCAGCACAAACGCAGCAACAGTGGTGACACAGCCAAACGAAGGTCCCCCCTTCCTCCCCACCCCTCCCAACTCCTCACAACCCTAGGCCCACGTCAATTGACGTGGTGCTGTGGCTTGCGAGGAAATTTGAGGGTGGAGGAGGATGGTTCGTGGTCCAAACCGCGTCCAGATGCAGACCGAACTGCACGGAACGGTCCCACACGGTTCCGGTTCCAGTTCAGCAGAAGGGCTGAACTGAACTGAGGGTTTTGAGTTTAGCGAAAAAGGCCGAAAACCGGACCAAACTGGACTTCGGCAACACTAACCGATACCACCACAGGTGGACTGTCCCCACCAGCAGCATGTGGCTGTGGCGAGATCACCTCTGATGTGGGAGGCAGCCCAGAGAACCTGATGGTGACCATAGGGCCCGAGCTTAGCATGGGGATGGCTGGCGGTGATGGTGGTGGCAGTGGCAGCAGCAAAGTGGGAGCTGCATGAGTTCAGTCAATTAGAGGGGGTGCAGACAGCAGGTGGGTGCAAGCTTGAAAGATTTGCCTACCTTTTGTGTTCTTGTTTCTCCGGAGTGATTCTCTGGAGCTGAGGAGAACCCCAAGCATCCCCTCCATCTGCTGGTATTGCTCACTCATGAGACACCACCTCCGTTGGTTCTCCTCCCTCTCCTTCTCCTGTGCAAGGGTGACTTCAGACACCAGGCCATGGATGCTGCAGACCAGGTGCTCTGGGAGGGCATCAAACATAAGAGTGGCATCCCGCTCTGCCTTGGTGAGAACAGCTGTGGAGCTGGCGGCAAAGGCGGCAAAGGCAGATGTGTTGAAAGGTTCAAACCAAAAGATTGAGGAGGTAGGATGATGGAAGAACAGCACAGCAGTGTAATGGCAAGGTCAGGGTGGTTGCGGAATAAAGATCCTAACCTGGGGGGTGTAAGTGTAGAAGTGACTGGGAATAGTTTAGCAAACTTTGGAGAAATGATAAGAAACTGAGAGTAAAGAACTGCCAAGTAAAACTACCGATAACTAACAAGGCCGGTCGAAGCCGATGAAGCTGACGATGTCAGGTACAGTGGGTCGGGAGTCAGGTGACGAGGAATGTAGGAATAAGGATGGTAGAACGATGGGGAGAGTGTCGAGAGAGTGTCAAGGAATCTGACGAGCTGTATGAGCGATAGATTTTACTGAGAGACTAATTCTCAGAGAGAGGAAACGGGGAACTGGTTTTCTTATTTTGACACGGCACTTGGGCACCGTTTTTATACTACAAAATTCTCTATCTAGATTCAGATGAGAGTCCTCGGCCAATGAGAGAGAACAAAGAGGAATGAAAATGGGGAAATGAGAAGAGGGTTGTGACGCGATGATGACAGGAAAATGAAGGGGAAAGCAAATATCCAAGAAAATGATCTAAAGATTCATACCTATCTCCGAAAGGACGAAGGGATGCATATATAAGGCAAGTCCAAAGTCGGGATTTGAGTCCAATGAGATCTGTCTGCGATAATTGGGATTCCGTGAGTTTAGGAGGTGGACTGACCTGGTACGCGAGTGGCCGTAATAGTCGGTATGCATTGGGTTACATTGGGTTCAAGCGTGGATCGCTAGAGACGTCGGGTTCGAGTGGATTCGTGAGATATCGAGTTTACGGCCTCAGAGGGTCGAGGACCCTCTACATCTCCTTGGGTCTTCTAATAGAGACCATCCGTGGTTGAGAATATGGGATCTCCAAATGTGCGTTGTGAGTGTGGCCAATCACGTGAGCGGCCAAACAACGGCAAAGTAAAAAAAATAAAAATCAATGTCTTCGTTGATCCGTCTTTTCCTCTACACCATCACACACCCAACATGTCCGAAATCTACAACACCTTCCTCACCTTCATTGAAAGCATTGAACCCGAGATCCAGGTGGACTACAAAGAGGCCATCAATGTGGTCACCATTTTTCACAACGATGATTTCGTCACAATGGTAGACAGCAACAAAGGGTTGGCCAGGCAATGGATAAGTGCAAGAAGGCGATGGTCAGTTTCCCAACCAATCATGCATGTCCTAGGATAGCTGATGTCATCCCACTAGTGTGCTTACCATGGAATTGTTGTGGAACTCTGAGCTGGTGGCATGAGGCCAGTAACGCTGCCGCTATGGGCCGACCACCAATCATACGCAAATGATGTCGAAGAATGGCTGAAAGAAGCGACGGAATGAGAGAGGCAGGAAGAGGAAGAGGCTAGACGGCGGGCAGATGAGGAAGCAGCTGCATGGGAAGAGGAGGCAAGACAGTTGGTGGAGACACAGGCATGAGCAGATGTGGAGAACCGGCGAGTGGCGGCAGAGGAAAGGTGGGAGAGGCTTAGGATAGAGCAGGAAGTGCAGCATTGGACTCAGGAAGTGGACCGGGTTGAGAGGGAGGCAGCCGCGTATTGACAGCAGATCAGCGAGGAGCGGCGAGCTCTCACAAACACATCGGTCGTGGGTGAACAGGAGACTAGGCCAATTCTGGAGGGCAAAATCGCAGTCGGATCAGAAGAAGGCCCCCTTGACTCACGACCAGTAGGCAATGACATGGGTATGAGTAACCCGCATGGGTTGTGGGTACGGGTACTGCCGGGTACAGGTACAGGTTACCTTTTTTGGACCCAGGCAAAACCCGTACCCATGACCGCGGTAGTGTTGCTGAAGTTCAGTTCGGTCCGGTTCTGACCCTTTTTGGTGGAACCGTGAACTGAACTTCGGGTCCAGTTTGGCGCATGGCCAAACCTGGACCCAGATGGCGTCGAACCGTCTCTCCGCATTCGGTCTGGGTTCAGACGCGGTCTGAAACCCAGACTGAGGTGGGCTCACCCTGTCCGTTCTCCTCGTGAATGGCAGGCATGTATCAATAGATACGGTGCTGCACTTCGCGAGGTAGATGGGTGCTGGGGAGCCTTCCGGTGTCCCTGAGGGATGTGGAGGAATGGGGGGTCTTGTCCCGTGGTCCCTGCCTGGCATTGCCGGCGCTGCTGCTGCCAACCGTTGTCCTCGTTGGGGTGTTGGTATGGTTGTGGTGGTGTTGCTGCCATGGCTGCTGCTGCTGCTGCTGCTGCTGTCGCTGTTGCCGCTGCTGCTGTTGCTGCTGCTGCTGGCATTGCTGTTGCTGCTGCTGCTGGCATTGCTGTTGCTGCTGCTGCTGCTGGCCGTTGCCGTTGCCGTTGCCTTGCTGCCACTGCTGCTGTTGTCGCTGTTGCCACTGCTGCTGTTGCTGCTGCTGCCACTGCTGCTGGCCGTCGCCATCATCATTTCCTTGCCACCGCTGGTGGTGGTGGTGTTGCGGCTGTCCCGTGTCCATTGGCATTGGATGGCTTGGTGCAGCAGCAGCAGCTGCTGCCAGCACTTCTCTTTGGGTGGTGGTATGGTCACGGTGGTGTTGCTGCCACGGCTGCTGCTGCTGGCGTTGCTGCTGCTGTTTCAGGCGCTTCTGCTGCTGCCAGTGCTGCTGATGGCCATTGCTGTCGTCGTCATTGCCGTTGCTGTTGCCATCGTTGTTGTTGACATTGCTGTTGCCGTTGTTGTTGTTGGCATTGGGATCCATGTTGTGCTGGGTGGTGTGCTCGTGATGTGGTCACGGTCAAGTTTCCTGTAACAGATAATATTGGTAAAGTTAAAGAAAATATCGAAACTTACCTTGGTGAACACAACACAATGTTGGCAATGTTGTGTTCAACCCACGTTGATGTTGCCGCGACCGTGTACAATGGTCACATGATACCGTTTAACACAAAATGGTAAGTAAAGAAATACGAAACACAAATGAAATAAATACCTTAAAAATATCCGTGTTCACGGTTTGGACGTGGTTTGGAGCCGTTCAGGAAATCCAGCGGGCCTCGAAACCCGGAACTGAACCCATGGTCCGGTT
The DNA here is from genome assembly GCA_963556145.1 of Hygrocybe punicea. Classification (NCBI taxonomy): domain Eukaryota; kingdom Fungi; phylum Basidiomycota; class Agaricomycetes; order Agaricales; family Hygrophoraceae; genus Hygrocybe; species Hygrocybe punicea. The sequence goes on from OY744464.1 coordinate 5,256,404, forward strand.
CAGCATTTGGCTGAACTTAGACTGAACCCCGGGTTCGGTTCGGGGTTTGAACCGGGTTCGGCTAGGTTCGGAACCGAACTACGGCAACACTAGACCGCGGGTCTTGGTATACCTGCAGGTACCGGCCCAAACAGAGCCACACAGCTTCACGGGAGATCTCAACACAAATACCACAATAACGACACCCAGCAATGCATCCACACCCCCACAGGCTGCCCCACGCACACACTCATCTGCGACAACACAGACGACGCCGATAGCCACCACTTCCGTGGCAACACAACACCAACTGCCTGCCAAATGGCCCCATCCTCGCGCAAAACCATGTCCCAGCATGACGCTACACACCCACTGCAAGAAGCAACAGCAACCGCGTTGCACGACGCCCTGTCGTCAAATAGTGCCCCAATGCGAACCCCCGTGCCCAAAACCCAACTGTAGATGCATCATGTGCCTGCGTCAACCCCAAACACACCATCCCCACTGCAAAATGCGTCTGAACGCATCTCAAGTCCCACCCCGGCCCCAAACCCCGTGCCCATGCAAGAAAACGCGTTCAAACGCATTCTAGACCGCGGTCCCACAACACCCGACCATTTGACACCCACACAGGCCCCAAAGCCCGTGCCCGTGCAACAGAATGTGCCCAAATGCACCGCAGACCCCATTCCCCCCCCCAAGTACATGCCCACATGTGCCCACAATCATGACGCCGCAACTGCGAACGCCAAGGCTAAATGGCGTCGAAACGTGGGCTGACGCATACACGATGATGGAGGAGGATGAGAGGGAGGGGAGAATGGGAGATGGTGTGGGGAACGAGGAGACAGATACGATGGGCGAGGGTCTCTCACCCACGAGAACCCAACCCGTCGCGTGGTTCCCAGCCCCCCCACTCCTCACGTTTGCACAGCGCATGTCAATTGACGTGTGTGTCAGCGACGCAAGGTAGATGTGGGCTGGAACCCACCGGGTTTCCTGTGCAGGTCAATACCCGTACCCAACCCACCCTGCTACCCGCCATCTACCTGCTGAAAAAAGACCTGTGGGTAGACGGGTATGAGTTGGAGCAGGTCTGGGTACGGGTTGGCCTCAGGACACCCGTGGGTATACCCGTGTCATTGCCTAGCGACCAGAGGAACTGGCTGATCTAGGTGACATGGATATGCCGGGAGTAGAGATCGAAGATGTGGCTGGTACGACGGTGAGTTCTCTTGTTGGTTAATTATTCTTTAATCACTGAGCTTTGTAACAGTTCACAGGGCCATTTCCTTTGCAGGCATGCACCAACTGCATCAAGGCTCAAGAGGCATGTCGAGGCATGACAGGATACGTGTGTGAGCGATGTCGGAGGCTGAAGAAGAGGTGTACGAACACGATGCATCGGACGGGTGGGGGACGACGTAAGATGGACACCGGTAAGGGAAAAGAGGTGGCAGGTGGTACAAGGAAACCACTCGTGTTTATTACTAAACTGATTCAGACAAGGCCCGCTTGGGCATCGACGAGTAAGTGGCGAGTCGAAGAAGTGGAGTCGGAATCAGATGAAGAGGAGGAGGAGATGGAAGAGGAGTGGCCAACAAAAAGGCATAGGGCGGATTCCGGAGCCAACCTGTTCGATGGGGTGATAGAAAGCTTCGGGAGCGTTTCCGTGTGACTCGCGGTGCTGATGGATGAGTTAGGGACCCTGGGTGCTGAGGTGAATAAGCACCTCATCCAGTTCAGTCAATGGTTCAACAGGCTTCGCATGGACCACGAGTGGGTATCAGCGATGTTGGTGGCGATGAGACACGATTTCAAGACCAGCCGCCTCTAAATGTAAAAATATGTCTGTGTAAAATAAAAATATATATCTTGTACATAACAAAAGACATTTTCAGCTTGTTCACCCAGCTAAGGAAAGCCGATGGCTCCCAAAGACATGGGACTATTCACATCATTTGTCGTATCATTAGAAAACTAAGAGGAACTAAATAAAATAGGGGTATAACATGGACAGAATATAAAGGAAATGCTTAATCATCGTCGGGTGAGGAATCTATGGAGGGTGAGTACATTGGATCATCTAGATCACATGAGTCGGTATCATCGGCATTGGGGTATTGTAAGAAATCGTCCAACAGTATTGATATTTTCGAGTGGGCGTGGTAGGGTACGACTCGGAAAGCGGCAAATTGGGATCTAGAAACTGCACCGTCAAGTTTGGCTAGTATGTAGGATCCGCCATGAGTTTTCCTGACAACAATCATGGGCCCAAAGTATCACGGCTTTGCTTTTCAATTGAGAGACATTTCGATACGAGAATTTCGGATGAGGACGAGGTTGCCGGGTTTGAAGTCAAAGGTTTTGATCTTGTTCATGTATTTCTCTTCGAATTGTCAGGCAGACGCAAGCTGAGACTTGTTGAGTTTTTCTTTGACTGGATCAAGGTTGGCCTCTTGTTTATGAAGTTGGCAGGCACGGATGACTATGAGGTCGGTCGTTGACATTGTGTTTTGTATCGGAACCATGTAGGTAGCTTCCACAAAATTGAATGGAAAAAGCGGCTCTACTCCATGTGCAATGTAGTAGGATGGGTACCCAAGGCTTTTGTGTGTGGTGACCCGTTCGGCCCAAAATACGGAATGAGTTATGGTATGCCATTTCTTTTCATCTCTGTCACAACTTTTCATAATGGCCTCCTGGACATCTAGGTGACGATGCTCGATGGGTCCGTTTGCTTGTGAGTTATACGGCGAAATGTGGATGTGCCGGATACCATAGCGGGATGCGAGGTAGTCAAGTGCTTCCACAAAGGGCTTCCTGTTGTTGGTAATGATTTCTTCAAGAGTGCCCCAATGGCATAAGATATCCTCGAAAAGGAACATGCCAATGGTCGAACCGGTCTCACGGTGTAGCATTTGAAACTCGGGATAAGTGGACAGGGAGCAACAGGTCTGGACAATGTATCGATAGCCGCCGGATCGGGGCATAAACATTGTGTCAACGTAAGCTTTGCGGAAAAGCGAGGCTGGTGTAGCAACGGTGGGCGGAATGTGGTGATAACGCATTTGCCGTACTTGGCACTGATGACAAGACTGGACGTACCATTTAATGTCGTGGTCGAGGTGCGGCCACCAGAAACGGTCGAGTAGCCGAGCATGGATGGAGAAGATGCCTTTATGGCCAAGGGAGTCGTGAGCGTCTTTGAGTAATTGAAGCCGATGGTCGGGCAGTATGACGAGTTTGTGTTTTCCGTGACGGTCTTTACACCACAGCTTGTTATCGGTGACGAAGAACTCAAGGGAGTATCTCAGGAACAGATGGTACTCGTCATCCGTGAGGTTCGCGGGTTGGGTTAGATCTTGTAACCAGGTCTTGATGAGGGCAAGACAAGTGTCGGCCACGCGGGCTTTGTTGGATTGTGGTATGTCAGAGACGGCTTTCTGATTTGTATAGATGAGAGCAGTCGGTAACTCTTGGAGCTGGTCAGCAGTGGTACGACAATGGCCACATACGGTAATCAGATTAGACGGCATAGGGACGGGTCGGTAGTTAACGACTTCCATAAAGAAACTGTAGGAGTGGTCGAGCCAATCGTCAGAGTCATCAATCTCCTCGGGGTCTTCTGCAGCGCAGGGGTGTCTGGAGAGTCTGTCGGGTGCACCGTGTGTGGAAGCGGGTACATGAACCAGTCTGAAATTGAACAGGAGGATGCTGGCTATCCATCAGTTGATTGTCGCATTGGGTTGGATGTCAGGGTTGTTGAGCATTCCTTTTATATACTTGGCATTGACTTCAATGGTGAGATTGTGGACACCAATAATAAAGATCCAGTAGGTGCGGAGGGCCCTGAAGAGGCCGTAGAGCTCGAGTTTAGACTGGGAGTATTGGGCTTCACATTCGTTCCATGATATTGAACCAAAGTGATTCAGATAGCATTTTCCATCAGCACGGATTTGCATGAGAACAAAGCCGACTCCAAGGATGGAGGAATCAACAGTGAGAATAACTTCCCATTCATGTGTGTAGTTGATAGTGCACAGTGCTGGCAATGTGATGACAGCATTTTTGAGGTAGTCGACAGCGGTCTCTTCTTCTTTGCCAAATTTGAAGGGTGTCCCTTTGCGGGTAAGACGGACGAGGGGTTGGGAGTGGAGCGAGAAGTCTTTGATAAAGATGTGCAAGACACCACAGATACCAAGGAAGGCATGAACTTCGGTGAGGTTTGTTGGTATTGGCCAATCATGAATCTTCTGCACTTTGGACTACTCAGCTACTCATCCTTCATATGTGCATCGATGGCCAACAATGATGACTGAGGGTTGACACAACTCGAGTTTCTTGCCATTGAAGGTACCACTGACATAGCGGAAACACTGGATGACACAGTTGACACCTTGGAAATGTTCCCAAATAAAGTGTCAGATTGCTGGGTTCTTGGGTATGGTCTCGTAGGTACCATCAGGTTGCTCGTAGTGGGTTGGAGGCCCTTTGACAGGAATATTGTCCATATACGGAATGGAAAGGTGTGGGATTTTGTCACGGAGGATGTACGTGGAGTCACCATGTAAGATCTGCAGGGAATTTGTGTATCCCATAGCGATGCATGTAAGTTGAAGTGTGCTGAGTGGAGACTGAAATGTCATATAGTCCCAAGACGAGGGGTGGACGAGGTGTTGGTCGAAAGAGACAAAGAGGTCAAAGGAAGCGTAGCAAGAGTGGCCACCAAAGGCCTTGGCCAGGTGCTTGGTCATGGGTGGTATGGCGGGATCGCAGATAGTGATGGTGTTAAGTGGCTGTAGATTGTGGACGATACGAAGGGACTTCCCATCCTTTTTCAAAACGCAAAACCAGTGGGAGTGGTATGATGAATTCGAGGGTTCATAGGTACCGCCGTTAATTTTGTCTTTTATGATGCCGATGACTTCGTTAAGGATGCTGGGTGGGATTGGGATATTTCTATGGACCCATGGGTCATGCAGTACAGTGGGAATGTGGATCGGCAGGAAGTAGTCCGTGTTGAATTGCCCTTTCTTGGATTCATTCCAGGCAAAATCAGCTTCTTGCATTTTAATGATATGGTGGCCGAGTTTCTCTTCTTCAGGCCAAAGAAATGCATCCAGGTTCATTTGTATCACGTTGTGTTGTTCCTGGGTGCTGGGTGTAAAGTCGGGCAGATGTGTTGGGAGCATGGGTAAATCGGCTAGTGGGTCACCGGTGATCTCGCGTATGATCCAGTATTCATTGGGAAGAGTGGTAGAAATTGGGTGGATACGATCGGCAACCTTTTTATACTTTTTCTTGGTGACGACTCCTTTTAGGTCCCTGGTAGGGGGGGTGGTATATGAGATATAAGTAGCATGTTCAGTAGGGGTTTTGTTACAAATATTCGAAGGGGAAATAGATGACGTGGGAGTGGAGACGGAACAAGATGAAGGAAGGGTATTGGTAGTACGTATCTGATTTTGTACATCGGTCAACAGTGAAATGTACTGGGCAGCAGTCTGAGGCTGAGACGAAGAGAAATCTAAATTGATAGAAAAACATAAGTCCTCTTCTAAGAGAAATGGCAAAAGGGAAGAATAGTTTGTGGTATAGGTGTGGTCGCTTTTGAGTGGTGGCTTCTCATCTCCCAGTGCGTCCTTCCTGAGAGGTATCTCCGGGTCCTCGACTTCTAAAAATCCGGCTTTCCGGTGTCGGACCACTCTCGTCAGTTCTTTTGGTTGTGCTCGATGGTGGGCAAGGTGACAACGGCGCCGGTGTTTGGATCCGTGATCGTGACTTGTTGCTCTCCATTTTTATAATCCTTCGTAAGGGCCTCGGAAAGTGTGAAGAACGGGCGGCTGATGAGGATCTTGTAGGGGGCGTCGTCGTCAACTTGGACTTGGAGGAAAAGATCGACGTTGCCAAAAGTGAATTTTAGGTTGGCGATCCGGCCGAGGGTGTCGTTGTCGCTTTTATTTGCCGACTGCATCCACGTCTTCATATTTTGGAGGCCGTAACCGAGTTTTTCCGAGATGTCGCGTCGCATGCCGATGATCATAGAGCCGTTGTCGAGGACACACTCGAATACGAACTTGCCGTTGATGAGCGGGTAGACCGCACGAAGAGGGACTGAGTTGCGGCCGATGATGAGTGGGACATTTTCCTGACAGTGTTGGCAGGCACAGGTGAGGATTTCAGGCGCGTGGAAATGGAAAACCTCTACATTGTTGGTCTCGGCAGTGACCTTTTTTGATGTGGTGAGGTCCTTCATGTGACAGTGAGCATCGGACGACATGGCTAAGAGTTCTCGTTGCGAAATGCAAACCTGAGAATCGAGTGCACGGTCAATGACGGATTTAGCGATACTGGGGTCCTCAATGGGAGCCTGGTAGCGGTATTGAGGATGTGACGCGGGAAGGTTCTGGGGGGTGCGTGGCACAAAGGTGGTCAGCTCAGTCGGCCATGTATTCGCAGGGGGTACTATGGTGATTGGCTGCTCATTGATAGGTCTGGTCGTTTTCTTGGTGGGTTTCGTGGCGGGAATGGAGGTGGATGCAGCGGGCAGATTGGGATATGATTCTCTAGATTTTCCTTTCACTTTTGAGGGGATCTCTACACCGTCAAATCTAACCTGTTTGCAAAGCCACTGCAGCCTCCAAGACCTTGATTTGTTCGTTGTCATCATTGATGTTGGACGTCGTCGACTGAAAAATGTTGGCATACTCTGTAGTGACCTCTGGTTGATAGGTCAGTACTTCAATGGCGGAGACAAAGTTGGTTTTGATGTGAGGTGGAGGGTCGCGTTGGAATGGTTCTGTGGGGTTACAGGCAGGGGGAGCGCGGTTGCTGGGGTTCTGCACATGCCACGCGTCGAAGCGATCCTTCATATTTTTGCCAATGATAGCCTTTGGAAGATACATTCCATTGGGAAACACGATGCGGCCATGCTCGTTCTTGTGGCATATTCCATCCCGAGTGTACTGCTTGCAGATGGGACAATCATGTATACAATGGAATGGGTCGTCGCAAAAGAGGCAGTTAAAATTGGTGAATCCCTGTCCCACGGTGGTTGGCTCAGTCCTATTTGCACAAGGCTTTGGAGGATTGTTACGTTTGGTGAGGGCTTGTGGGTGAGGGCTTGTGTGAGGACAGCAAGTTGTTGTGAAACAAGACGAAAGAGGTCAGATATGTTGGGTTCGACCGGTTCCACTTTAGGAATGACCGGGTCATAGTGAGCGGGTGGTGGGTGGTGGGTGGCAGGTTCTATAGGAGTCGAATACCTGATGGCAGCAGGCGACGTTGACGATAGACAAGAGACGGTGGACGGTTCGGCCGCGGTTCTGGCCAACAGGAAGTGGGCACAGTTATGGAAGTCCTGGAAGTCGTAGGGGTCGCTATGGAAATGGTTCGGCTTCTGGTACTGCAGACGGGTCTTTATATATTTCTTGAGCTTGGCATGGAAGCCGTTCTCATAAGCGATGTTGCGTTCTCGAGGGGAGATTCGACCCTTGTCTAAGAGGAACCCTGAAATCCGGATGAACTCGCGATAGTATTCACCAAGTTCAGTGCGAGTATGGATGCTGTAACTGGTTTGGGTGTGGGTAAGATGGTTGAGATCCGCCATCGTGTACCGATGATCATCTTCCATGCCTGGGCATAGCACAAGTACGCTCCTTTTGAATGTCGCATAATAGGTGCCAGTTGCGCTAGGCAGACTTGCCCAAAGCTTGTAATCACTAAGGGACGCATAGCGCAAGCTATGTTTAATGTGGCCTGCATCGTCGAGGCCAGCATCGGCAGCAAGTAGCTCGACTTCTTTGAAGAAGCAGTTTAAGTTGAGCAGGTTCCCGTCAAAGGTCGGGGCCGTAGAATGACTGTGAGCAGGCATTTGTCGTGGGGTGACATGGGGAGCGGTAACGTGGGGAGCAGTTGAAGATCCGGAGGTTGAAGTCATTGTTGTAATGGGAATGGGCTGAGAAGTTGATGGAATGGTTGTCAGGTGTACAATGGGTGGGTCGGGTAACGTGGACGATGATGGTGTGGGCAAGGACGAGGACAAAGTTTTCAATATCAAGAGCAATGTAGAGGCTCCAGATCATGTGGATCCATATCCCCTTCATATCTGACACTGTTCCTGTCCATTCCTATTCCTATATCATCGATTCCACTTGATTCTGCTCTTTCCTATCGATTCCACTCCAGATTCCGCCTCTGGAATTGTTCCTACTCACGATGCAATGTCCCTAACGACCCGGAATCAGTACATATATAGTTGTATATCATATATCTTTGTTTCCCGTCTCCTAATACATAGCACCATTCCTCCTATCCTCCACTCCACTCACCCCTATCACTTACAGCCTTCGCTTGTAGCACATAGCTACCATAGCACAGGATCCCTCACAGTAGTATAAAAGTAGCACATTTACACTACAATAGATATAGAAATACAGATACCCAGACACCTATATAGAAACCTCTTATCATCCCATCTCATTTATACTTGCCTTTGTCCTTTCCCCCACATTCTCCCTCTGATTCCGGAACCCCTGGATTCGGGTTGGATTGACTAGACCTCTCTAAAGAAACTGATTCGTCTGATCACTTTCTAGCTGATCACCCCTTTCCGTAGATTCCTATTCTGGGTCTACAACAGAACTCGCTGTCACAACTGGAGCCCACCGCAAGGAACTAGTTTCTTTTGTCTTTTCATACCCTCTCCACCATTGGCTTTGACTTTCATGACATTTATCCTTTGTTCCTGACTATAATTGCTCAGCCCCGCTTACGACTTTGACCCCTTCCTCGCACCTCCCCAACCCAACCCGCTTCCCGATTTAGAAATTCATCGATATGATGCACGGATTGATGCCTCTCCAAGGTGATTGTTCAGCCCCAACATTTCATGGTGACGAACACGACCTTCCACACTTCTTTGATGAAATTGACATGCTTGGCTCTGACTGTGGACTCACGGGTGCTATGAAGATTCGCTACACACTCTGGTACCTAAATAACAATGACTATGAACTTTGGTCTACCCTTCCTGCTGCTTCAGCAAAGGACTTCATTGCTTTCCGACATGCCATTTTTGACTTCTATCCTGGTGCCACAGTATTCGGTATACAATCTCGGATCTCAGTCAATTGATTAGATGACAATCGGCTTATGGTATAGAAAACAAGATGGACTTAGGACAATATTTCCAGGACTTCATATGCATTTCCAGAGTACTATACGACAACGGCTGTTTATTGGACAAGCAGCGGAATGTATATTTTGCCAATGGATTTGACTTGGACCTTCGTCAACATTGTAGCAGGGGCTATGGGTCCCTAGCTAGTTGCGGGGCTGGGGACAATCCTGCTATAGCTCTTCCTAAGATGGACTGAGACTAAGTCTACTGACTAATCAGGAAGTCAACTAAGAGTCACGTGATCTACTGACTAAGGCTGCCCAGGACCTCCTACTACAACGTGTTGAAGAGCGACTTTATTACCTTCTTCCCAGTCATTACCATGATGATCCGTACCTGGTTGATATTTTCCATGACACCGCATTATTTTTACTTTCCAGTTACCATTCCATTCTGGAATCCGTTGTCACTGCAGCCCCCGTTGCCATTTCCAGTCCCGATTCCAATCCCACTCCCGTACCTGTCACAGTCATCTCAGCTCCAGAACCGATTTTATCCTCGATCCCACCCACTGTCGTTCATTCCGTCCCCCACGTTCATTCCAGTCTGTCCCCATCATCGTGTTCCCCATCCCCATCCATTCCGGTACCCATTGAGACCGTTATTTGTTTACAGGTTTTGTCATCCAGTCCCGTGTGGTCCCTGTCCGAGCCCCTTCCCAATTTATTGATGCTGGTCATCGATTCCATCTTGCCTTCTGGTCCCATTCCTGATTTATCCATTCCATCTCCTATTTCATCCATATTGTCTCCTCTTTCATCCCCTCCGCTCTCTGTCCATGAACTTGTGCCGGATCTGCTCCCATTTGCTCTGGGTTCTCTAGATATAGACATTCCATCCCCATTATTGCCACCATATTGTCTCCCCTCCCAGTCTATCGAGATTCTGTCCAAGTTGGTTGAGTATCCTGTACCCATTTCTATTCCGGATCCGTTACCCCCTCCATCCCCATCACCCCTTGTTGTATCGTTTCTGGTTCCATCCTCGCCCACTTGGGGCACTTTGTCGTTTCCACCCACTTGGGGCACTTTGTCGTTTCTGCCCACTTGGGGCACCCCATCATTTTTAGACCCATCATGCAGCGCACCCCTTGTATGGGATCATGTTGGTGTCAGCACTCCGGTTCTTTATTTTATATTGTTCCTCGTTTCCGCCTTTGTTTTATTTTGTCATCATATATTGGACCTCCACCCCCTCAACACCTCACTTGAATTTTTGCATGAAGCTCTCTGTCTCCTCTTGTCATTCCACCTCCGCTCTTCTTTCAGAAACTCTTGTGGGGATACAGATTCATTTCCATCTCCAATTTTTGTGTTTTCGCCTTCTGTTCCGCTTTCCATTCCTGCTCCCGTGTCTCGTTTATTTATATTTTCATTTCCGTTTCTAGTTTTCTTTGTTTCCCACCCTTTCCAGTCCCATTTCGTTTCCATTGTATTCTGGTGCCATCCTCCACCTCGACCACCAGATTCCATTTCACTTAGCTTTCCGTTTCACCCTTTCCATCTATAGATTTTATTATGTACTCTTTTAGTTTATGTACATTGTCCCGCGTTCCATTTCCCATCCCTTTCCATTCATTTCCCCCTTTTATTCCCTTCCCCCTTCATCGAGTTTTGTGTCAATTAGGTCGAGTTGACCAAGGATGTGGGCTTGGTTCGCGCAGAGTCGGTTTAGCTCCTTTGTCCAACAGGTTAGCTTCGTGTGGACCTCCACGACGTATTTGGATAGGCCGTCTGCGATGACCAAGATCTCCTGTTGTGTTTCCATCACCATCTTCCGCATAGCCTGGACGTGCTCCTCAATTCTGGCTCCAATCTGTGGCCATTTGAACAGATTCTCTTGTCTCCCATCATCCTGCTCTGATTCCATGTCCAGTTTGACATCGGTCAACATCCGTTTGCTTGTCAATGCCTCTCTGGCCCGTAGCTTGGGCTTCTTCACAGCCTTCGGAATCTTCTTTGCGACGATCTTTCTCTTTGGACTTCCTGCCTTCGCCTTCCCTGTCTGTTCTGCTTTCCCAGTTCCAGTGGCTGGTCCCTTTGTTGATAATCCACAGCGACGTTTCAGCCTTTTGCATCGGTCGCATGCGTACCCCTCGATTCCATGACAAACCGCATTGGCGGTCACGCAAGCATCGCATTGCCGGATCTGGAATGACTGCATATACTACAAATTAGTTAGGCACAATGGATATACAAGTTTGTGAGACATTACTTACCCCTGGAAGCTTTCCCTTTGGTCCCGTATCCCTGTTTCCGCTCGCGTTCAAAAAATTGTCCCCGCTATTGGACTCCCCATGAACGGTTTCGTTGTCCCAGTTGACCCTTTTGTCCTGGTTGGCCTTTTTGTTTTTAAGAGCTTGGAGCCTCTTGTATTTCTGGAGTTGTTCCTCAGTCCAGTTGCCATCCATATCCTTGTCCTTGTCCTCATTTCTGCAATCAATGGTTTGTCCGGTCTCCTCCCGGTCCCTTCCGTGGCTGCTTCAGCCTCCCTTTTTGCTGCTTCTGCCACCTTCGCCCTTTCCGCCTCCTCAATCCACTTCGCTTCTGCCCTCCTATTTATCTCCTCCTCATACTGGTGCAATTCCTCTGCCCATTTCCGCTCGAGCTCCGCCACCTCCATGGCCTGTTGTCTCCTCACTTCCTCCTCCTCCATCTCCTCCTGCAACTGTTGATACGATAGTCGAGGTGCTGTGCACTACAAACAACACTCTACGACTGGTGCGATTACGAGTAAGTGAAGTATTTAGCTTCTACAAGTATCGCGACAATTGCGATCGATAGTGCGACTTAGCAATTAAAGTCGCGACAATGATAGAAGGTTGAGGTATTGAACTAAGGTTGGCGATGGTTGAGCTCGAAGAAAATAATGTCATGATGATTTTCGAGGGAGATATAATGAAGTGGGAAGGGGGGAACAATGCACTCTCTGATCATTAAGTGTAATCTACATAGCTATTTTATATGTCGACAGTCGGAGATCGGAGGAGAAGTAAAAAGTCATGGCAAGAAAGAAACTTACTCTAATAGTGGTCAAAAGAAAGGAATATGTATGAATCACATGAAAATGTAGCCAAAAATGGTCCTGAAAGGAAGATGAGGATGGTCTTGTAACAAAGGAAGAACAAAGGAGTCTGGTGTGAGAAAGGGAATAAGTGCTCTAAACGAGTTAGTCTATCTAAGATGAAATGGGGCATTGCTGTATGAAAGGCAAACAATTATGCCAGAGTCCGGGACTCGATCCGATTCGAAGGTTTTCTTTCTTGGTCCGCGACTTCGTCGGAGATGTTCGTGATACAATCAAGAGGTCGCATGAGTGGCCATGAGCCATTGCAAAGTCGCAACATGTCAGGCTCGTTTTTGAAGGATAGCTAGAACCTGTTCGATTCATCAATTCAGTGGTCAGCATGGGTGAGTGCGTATCACCGTAACGCTTCCTCAACTTCCTGACACACCGCCTCTTCCCGTTCCTGCTTCATGAACTTCTCACGATTCCGCAACCATTCCTTGACCTCGACCACCATTTCCCCACCCATCGAGAAGTCCTTCAGTTCCGTCACGTCGATTCCGTTGTCCCGGATTTCCATCATGAGTCCCCTGTAGTTCCGCTGCCAGGTATCGTTAGTTTGTGCCGTTTACAAGAACAGAATCACTTACCATGGCCCATCATCGCCTCACCACCCATTGCCATGCCTCATTCTTGAATCCGTTGTGGATAATATTGATTCCAGCCATGTCGACTTCTAGTAACTTGGCTACGGCGTTCTCAAAGTCTTGTCGTGTTTCCGCATCGAGAGTGTTGAGGAAGTTGTCGTATTCCATTGACATCTGGCATTGGTGTTGGTGTTTGTTGGGTTTGCTAGGATTGTTGGGCTTGTTTAGGTTGTTGTCGAAGTCACATTGAAAAGTTTTCTTGTTTGTATTTGTTGCCCTGTCACATGACCATTATTCCCTTGTCCAGCCATCTCACCCACCCCGTTTTGGTAGCTCTGGATCGCCTCTCTCCGATGCTTCGATACCCACCAGCTTCGACTCCGTTCACATTGTACTCCCGATTCCACCCATTTTCAACATCGCTGATGCTTCTTTTCTTCCCACGATGCCGGGATCTTCATTACTTCATATGGATCGACCAGGGATGGTCTCAATCTGAGTCCTGTAGAGGCTCCAGATCGTGTGGATCCATATCCCCTTCATATCCGACACCATTCCTGTCCATTCCTATTCCTATATCATCAATTCCGCTTGATTCCACTCTTTCCTATTGATTCCGCTCCGGATTCCACCTCCAGAATCGTTCCTACTCGCGATGCAATGTAACGACCCGGAATCAGTACGTATATAGTTGTATATCATATATCTTTGTTTCCCATCTCCTAATACATAGCACCATTCCTCCTATCCTCCACTCCACTCGCCCCTATCACTTACAGCCTTCACTTGTAGCACATAGCTACCATAGCACAGGATCCCTCACAGTAGTATAAAAGTAGCACATTTACACTACAATAGATATAGAAATACAGATACCCAGACACCCATATAGAAACCTCTTATCATCCCATCTCATTTATACTTGCCTTTGTCCTTTCCCCCACATTCTCCCTCTGATTTCAGAACCCCTGGATTCAGGTTGGATTGACTAGACCTCTCTAAAGAAACTGATTCCTCTGATCACTTTCTAGCTGATCACCCCTTTCCATAGATTCCTATTCCAGGTCTACAACAGAACTCGCTGTCACAGCAAAGACATGGATGGAGGTTCTAACAAAGTTGAGGTTGGTGATGTAGGCGATGTGGGTGTCGAACTAAGATCGGATGAGTCGGGTGTTATTGTAATAATTGGTATATCAACTGATTCGAGACTGTCGGATGAAAGATATAAGGGGGTATTTGACCCAGAGACAAGCAGGAGATTGTTGTGTCGAGCAAGGTGATCAGGTGCTAACTGGAAGAAGTCATTGTTGATTGTTGGGTTGAAGGCGGCTAGAGAAAGTTCTTGTTGAAGAGTTCTTTGAGGAAGGTCTCAAAGACAACAGTCAGAGGGAGGAATATGGGAAGAGGAAGCTATGGTGGTGCTAAACTATTCCTCGCACTGGGCTCCAGATGTAATGGCGAGGTTGGGGTGGCTGCGGAATAAAGATCCTAACCTGGGGGGTGTCAGCATAGAAGTGACTAGGAATAGTCTAGCAAGCTTCAGTGAGATGATAAGAAACAAAGAGTAGAAAGCCGCCAAGTAAAACTACTAATGACTAATGAGACCGGTCAAAGCCAACAAAGCTGACGATGTCAGGTACGGCGGGTCGGGTGTCGGGTGACAAGGAATGTAGGAATAAGGATGGTAGAATGATGGGGAGAGTGTCAAGAGAGTGTTGAGGAATCCGACGAGCTGTATGAGCGATAGATTTTAATGAGACTGATTCTCAGAGAGAGGAAACAGGGGAACTGGTTTCTTTTTTTGACACGGCACTTGGGCACCATTTTTATACTACAAAATTCTCTATCTAGATTCAGATGAGAGTCCTCAGCCAATGAGAGAGAACAAAGAGGAATGGAAATGGGGAAATGAGAGGAGGGTTGTGACGCGATGATGACAGGAAAATGAAGGGGAAAGCAAATATCCAAGAAAATAATCTAAAGATTCATACCTATCTCCGAAAGGACGAAGGGATGCATATATAAGGCACGTCCGAAGTCGGGATTCAAGTCCAATGAGATCTGTCTGCGATAATTGGGATTCCATGAGTTTAGGAGGTGGACTGACCTGGTACGCGAGCGGCCATGCTAGTTGGTATGCATCGGGTTACGTCAGGTTCAAGCGTGGATTGCTACAGACGTCAGGTTCGAGCAGATTCAAGAGATATCGTGTTTACGGCCTCAGAGGGTCAAGCACCCTCTACAACGAGCATATGCCATATTGGCCACAATCAGGCTCATTGAAGTCTGGTGAAAATTCAGGAACAGGTTGGCCCAGGACATGGAAGTGTGCGAAGAAGAGCAGGGCAAGTGCACCAACCCCATGGAGTTCAGGCAGGCAGTGACGCAATGCACCATGTTCATCCACTCGCCCCATCTGGTTGTGCTTCACATTGTCTGCGAGCGCCACCAAGGCCTGAACAAATTGTAAGTAATGGTGAGCCTTCATCTTCCCACCTTGCATATTCAAAAACATCACTCACTGGAATCTGACACCCAGGTGCAACATCATTGAAGGGGATCATGGTCTGAAACAAATCAGACCAGAGCAGCATCTGAGCACTCTCACCTTGGAATGCTGTCTGGCTTGATAGCAACATCATGGCCCGATCCCGAATAGCAATGAACAGCCACTCACAGCTGCTGGCTGCATTGGTTAGGCACCAAATGGAGCAGCTCTCAAGCTCCTTCACCGAGTAAGTGTCTGGAAGGATATGTCAGTCACTGCCACTGCACACATTGGGTTAATGGGAGGCACGCACCTGATGAGCTCCCTGCCACTTTGAGGACCTGGGCATCATCGGCACATTTAGGCTCATGGTGCTGAACAGCTTTTTTGAAAGCGGTGGAGTAGTGGGACCTGGCCAGTCACATGACCGGGTTCCCACAGTTAACCTAGTTAGTAGCCTTCCCGATGTAGTAGTCAGTCCATTATCCTATCCATCCCAGTCCTACCTCTCGAGTCCTGCGTGAGCCCCTGGAGAGGTACCAAGGTACCTGTCCATCATGGTGATGAGAGTGCCATTCAACCCACGGATCCTCTTTTTTTCTTTGTTCTCTCGTTATCTTTTTTTTTTACTGGCTTTCTCGTGAGACGACTGCTTTTTTTCGGCCTCACCACCGCAGCTGTGCAGCCGCGAATTTTTCACTCGATTCTCAGCCTTACAGATGCTCGCGTTACCCCCAGCACTCTCATTCAGCCCAGTAGGGCCCACATCGGTTGCGTTGCCACAAAAAACACAGCCGCAACCCTTTTTGAACAGCCCCAGGCTGCGTCACCTCGTTCGCGCCCCATTGTGCACCATTCTTAGGTCCGGGATGACCCCCACTGACTTCATTCAACGTTTTACGACCCCACCTTACCCCACGTCACGTCAGAAGCACTGTCGATGCCCATTTCTTGACACCCAACGGCCATCCTGCGTCGTGCCACGTCATCACTCTCGACCCCCCATTTTTTCGTGTAACCAGGCTCCACCCACATTCACCCAAACCCCCGCACCCACAGTCAACGACCCAGCGTTCCGGTTCTGCCCAAACGAACCCCCATCGCCGTCCAGTTAAGTGCCCGCGTCCTGCCATGTCACCACTGATACGCAGCACACGTCCCTAAGCATGGAAACCTTCTATTAGACCTATTCTAGCCTCGGACATGCTGCAATTCACTGCGAAACATCCCGATTTATATGTATCTCCATTGCGATGCGACTGCGATATGTGCGCGATACGGGCGATAATTTGACATTACGGCGATTTTCTTCGGAGCGCTTTGGCCCCCTTCGGAAACATATTTCGAGCCTCTCCGACATCATCCACGCTTATACCGTTCACCCTATTCCATTCCGATTCCGTTCCGGTGTAGTAGTTGTGCCTGTCCTGTCACGTGACTGGATTCCCACGGTTCGTCGTAGTCAGTAGCTGATCTGATGTAGTAGATAGTTCCTATCCTAGTCTTTCCATGCTTTCCAGCTAGACTCTGTCGGAGAGTCCCTCAGCAGCCCCCGACCCTCTCCAACGTGGTGATGAGAGCGGCTTCGAACCCTGCCAGCGAATCTCTGTGATTTCCAAGCTTTTCCATCTTTTCCTGTCCCTTTCAGCGCTTTTTCGAGCCCCAGAACATTTCTGCACATTGAATACCAAGAACCGAGCCCTTTATCGTCCAAGAACCGAGAACTTTCAGAACTTTGAGCACCGAGAACCGAGTACCAAGAACTTTCAGAACCCGAGCACCGAGAACCGAGAACTTTTCACATTTTATTTCGCCATGACAAACAAAAAGAAAACAACAAAAAAATCCTCTACTGCTAGTGTTATGGACCAACGTGAACCTACACCCATCACTTCGGGTTCCCAGTTTCAAGATGGCGCAATCGTGCGCATTAAAGACATAGAAAAGCTCGTGTCATCAGTCCTCGAAAAAGGCAGAGCCGAGGGCATCGCGGAAGAACGCGCTCGCTGGGAGCGTTC
Source organism: Hygrocybe punicea (assembly GCA_963556145.1). Lineage (NCBI taxonomy): Eukaryota > Fungi > Basidiomycota > Agaricomycetes > Agaricales > Hygrophoraceae > Hygrocybe > Hygrocybe punicea. Next base: position 5,273,729 of record OY744464.1, read on the forward strand.
TACAGCACCCACCGGTGTCCGCGCATCCACCCAGTTAGCCCCACCACCCACCAGCAATTCCGCGTCAGTGCAGACGGATGCGACGCCAACAAGGGCTTCTGCATCAGCCCAAACAGAGCCGTACACCCTCGTATACACACAACATCAATCGCCGGCCAACGGCACCTCCGTGTCGACCCAAACGGCACTCCCCTACACCGCTACAACAACTGCAATTCCAGCGGCACCATCCCGCACCTCTGTAGCAACCCAGATGCAAATGGCATCCATATACGCGTCCGACGCAAACGACGCCAGCCACCATTTCCGTGGCAACCCCACATCAATCACCTACCACCACCTCCGCGTCAAGCCAAACGGCCCCACCCACCTGCACGTCCACGTCAGTGCAGACGAACGAGCCCCCACCAGACCCAAGCACATCAGAAATGACGATGATCACACCAGCTCCCGCCACATCATCGTCGAACACCCAAACGGCCCCGTCCTCGCATGAAAACGCACCCCGGCACACCCCAACGCGCCACACACCTGCGTCGACCCCAGATCCACCAGCCCCACCGAAGACCGCATCCGTACACGCGTCCGACCGCAATTCCAACGTGCCGGCGCCAGTACCCAACCAGTTTACGCCCCCACAGGCCCAAAATCCCGCGCCCGTGCAACAAAATGCACCCAGACGCGCCCCAGACCCCGTTTTTCCCCCAGGTATATACCTTACGCGCCCACCATTGCAAGAGACAATGGCAACCGCGTTGCACGACGCCCCGTCGTCAAATAGTGCCCCAACGCAAACCCCTGTGCCCAAAACCCAACGGGAGATGCATCACGCGCCCGCGTCGACCCCAAACACACCGTTCCCGCTGCAAAACGCGTCCGAACGTGTCTCAAGTCCCACCCCTGCCCCAGACCCCGTTCCTCCCCCAAGTACATGCCCTCACGCGCCCACGCCAGCCCAGAATCACGACGCCGCAACCCAGGCACCGCAACTGCGGATGCCATGGCCAGACGACGTCGAAACGCGAGCCAACGCGTGTGTGAAGTCCAGGGAGGCAGAGACGCAGTAGACCCAGTCGTTTTGGTTAACCCGATCGCAGATATAGTTGCAAAAGGTAGGTACACATAGCGCAGTTGCTTGCTGGGGGGGTAGGTTAACCCAAAAGACAGCTCTTGCTGGGGAAATGTGGTGTGGTAGGTTGACCCAGGTACAGATCTTGCTGGTCAAGGGCGCCTGGGTGGGTCAACCCGGTGTCAGCTCTGCCATGGGGTAGGTTAACCCAGGACAGCTATTCCAGGATGGATGGGTTGACCCAGGTCCAGCTGTTCAAGCCATGTGGGTTTACCTGGCTTCAGTTATTGCTGCAGCACTGGGTTGACCCTAGACCAGTTCTTGCTGCACACTGGGGTTGACCTGGACCCAGCTGTTGCTGCGGCATTGGGTTGACCAGGGCCCAGCACATGCTGGAGGGGGTGACTGGGGTCCAGCAATTGCTGGGTTGACCTGGCCCCAGCTCTTGCTGCAGGATTGGGTCAACCCAGGTCCAGCTCTTGTTGCAGTATCGGGTCAACCCAGGTCCAGCTCTTACTGCTGCACCGGGTGGACCCAGGGCCATCTTTTGCTGCAGCACTGGGTCAACCCAGGGCCAGCTATTGCTGGAGCATTGGGTTGACCTGGTCCCAGCTCTTGCTGCAGCACTTGGTTGACCCAGGTCCAGCACCTCCTGCAGGGCTTGGGTTGACCAGGGTCCAGCTATTGATGCAGCACTTGGTTGACCCAGGTCCAGCAATTACTGTGGCATTGGGTTGACCTGGTCCCAGCTCTTGCTGCAGCACTGGGTTGACCCGGGTCCAGCACTTCCTGCAGGGCTTGGGTTGACCGGGGTCCAGCTATTGCTGCAGCATTTGGTTGACCCTGGCCCAGCACTTGCTGCAGGGTAGGTTGACCTGGTCCCAGCTCTTGCTGCAGCACTGGGTTGACCCAGGTCCAGCACTTCCTGCAGGGCTTGGGTTGACCGGGGTCCAGCTATTGCTGCAGCATTTGGTTGACCCTGGCCCAGCACTTGCTGCAGGGTAGGTTGACCTGGTCCCAGCTCTTGCTGCAGCACTGGGTTGACCCAGGTCCAGCACCTCCTGCAGGGCTTGGGTTGACCGGGTCCAGCTATTTCTGCAGCACTGGGTTGACCCTGGCCCAGCACTTCCTGCAGGGTAGGTTGACCAGGGTCCAGCTATTGCTGCAGCACTGGGTTGACCAGGGTCCAGCACTTGCTGCAGGGCTTGGGTTGACCAGGGTCCAGCTATTGCTGCTGCACTAGGTTGACCCTGGCCCAGCACTTGCTGCAGGGTAGGTTGACCTGGTCCCAGCTCTTGCTGCAGCACTGGGTTGACCCAGGTCCAGCACTTCCTGCAGGGCTTGGGTTGACCGGGTCCAGCTATTTCTGCAGCACTGGGTTGACCCTGGCCCAGCACTTGCTGCAGGGTAGGTTGACCAGGGTCCAGCTATTGCTGCAGCACTGGGTTGACCAGGGTCCAGCACTTGCTGCAGGGCTTGGGTTGACCAGGGTCCAGCTATTGCTGCTGCACTAGGTTGACCCTGGCCCAGCACTTGCTGCAGGGTAGGTTGACTGGGGTCCAGCTATTGCTGCAGCACTTGGTTGACCCAGGTCCAGCAATTACTGCAGCATTGGGTTGACCTGGTCCCAGCTCTTGCTGCAGCACTGGGTTGACCAGGGTCCAGCTATTGCTGCAGGGTAGGTTGACTGGGGTCCAGCCCGTTCTGTAGCGTTGGGTTGATCCTGGACCCACCCAATCGGCAGGATTGGGTTCACCACAGCCCGGCTATTGCTCCAGCACTGGGTTGCCATGCTCAGCTCTTGCTGCAGAATTGGGTTGACCCTGGCCTAGCTCTCGCTGCAGGATTGGGTTGACCAGGATCCAGCTCTTGCTGCCATGTGGGCTCATGTTGGTCCACAGGCTTGAGCCACACCCCAGTCTGCCTGCAATTATTTCATGTTCACAACATTGACAGAGCTCACACCAGCTCAAGCCAATATTTACTCAGAAACTGACATATAAAGTCATCAAAAATTTTCAATCTGTACATGACACACAATGTACCACGTAATATAATTTGAATGCACTTATTAAAAGCACAGGGAATAGCAAAATTAAAACATTATTATTTTGACAATGCACAATATCTTACTTTCACTATCAGCTATCAGCCGTTACAGGAGCTATTTATTCCCAATGACAATCTATGACAAAATCAGAACTTACCACACTTCAAATATTGTGCTTTTCTATTTAATATTGCTCAATTCTCCATTGGAATCAATATATATAACCTCACTATTACTTAAAATAGACACATAAATTTAATGATTATTTTATCCAAATACATAATTATATAGTGAAGGGCAGAAGGCAGGTGAGAGGAAGATAGGGGAGTGGGAGAGGGAGGAAGGTGGGAGTAGGAGAGGGAGGAAGGTGGGAGTGGGAGAAGGGAGTGGGAGTGGGAGAAGGGGGAAGGTGGGAAGGCAGCAGGGACGGGAGGGAGACAGAGATGGAGACGGAGAGGGAGAGGGAGAGGGAGAGGGAGAGGGAGGAGGAGAGGGAGGAGAGTCGGAAGTACATACCGGTTGCGTTCCCGTTGTCCTCGTCGTCTTTGTCTACGTCTCCGCCGTCCTCGTCCTCGTCGTTCCCGTCCCAGTCGTCCCCGTCCCCATCGTCCACGTTTCCGCCGTTCCAGTCCCTGTCGTTCCCGTTCCCGTCGTTCCTCTCGGTGTCGTCATCGTCCTCGTTGTCGTTGTCATCGCCCGTAGTCCTCGTCGTCCGCCAGATCGTCGTCGTCGTCTGCGTCGTCCTATCGTCCCCTCGCTAGCCGTCCCCGTCGTTCCCGTCCCCGTCGTTCCCGTTCCCGTCGTCCCCGTTCCCATCGTCCTCCTTGTCATCGTCATCGTCATCGTCATCGTCGTCGTCATCGTCGTCGTCCTCTCGTCCTCGTTGTCGTCATCCCCGTCTCCGTCCCCGTCGTCGTCCTCGTCGTTCCCTGGATGCTCCCGTCGTCCTGTTGTCTCTTCGCTGGCCGTCTCCGTCCCCGTCGTCTTCCCTGGCTGGCCGTCTGTGCCCTCGTCGCCTCTGTCCCCGTCGTTGCCTGCCATCCGCCGTTTCGGCCCTTCAGTTGGGTGTTGACGTGACATGGCGCGGGCATGCCTGTTGCGGTTAATTTCAGGCGCGGCAGTGAGAAAGTCCTTCATAAAAACAATAATATTATCTAGCATAGTAATAGTAATAAATTTTGAGAAATCTACTTACCTTCTACTTGATTTTGCTGCTGTTGCTGTTCTCGTGGACGCATCGTGGAGTACGCGACGATTTGAACCCACGCCGGAGGTTGCCGATAATCTGCCCAAACGGGCGCGAGTTGCCTTATATGTAACCAAGATCTTACTTTTCTCAGTGTAATTGCATGGAGCACAACGACTGTGTAGCACATTTAAGACCATGTAGAGATAGAATTAGCCTCTAACTACATCCTCCCCAAATTTTGTATTTTATTATGGCATACATAGAGAGATATCCATGATTCATTGATACCTCCCTGCCAATTCCGGACCCTTAAAGTGCTACATTACCAATATTGCTCTGAAAAATATGAGAATAATTTGGAAACTACTATGTAAAGTATCTATTGTATTGATGATCAGTGCCTGGCACTTGGTGGTCCCGGAATCTGTTGTAGCCAAGAAATGAAAGGTTCAAAGTAAAGCTGAACTTGAAGTTCGGACTCGGTTGATGGGTCAGCCACAATGCACAATTCTGTGCATTTGCTTGGCTGAAACAAAGGTCCTGGTCCACCCACAATCAGGCACTTATGTGTACCACAATGAGTACTCATTAAAGTACTCCTTAGATTAATTTCAGATTTTTAAGACAAAGTTAGATCATTAAGGGTCCAATTCTGGCAGAGGAATGGAATAAATTGTGAATAGCTCTTGATGCAGGGCCGAATAAAATACAAATTTTGGTATGAGGGTAGATATACCATATTTACACCTTTTGAGGATCTCACTTCGGGTATGCATGCATTGTTGTGCATGCTAGAAGATTCAAAAGCGTCAGCGACACTTCCATGTTTGGCAACTCGAACCCGTTTGGGAAATCGGCAACAGCCGGTTGGCTTTCCCGCGCGAGTTCAAAGCTTCGACTCGTTGATTTCAACAACGCGTCAACGCGTCAGACGGGTGCAGAGGAACACCCAAGGTAAATTTCTGATTTGAACATTTTTGTCTTCTTTGCTAATTGTTGACCTTTTGCAGCTACACCACGCCAAACACAGGCGAATCCAAAAACCCATCACCAGAACACAACGCGCCAGCAAACAGAACGGAAGCCGACGAAAACGGCCACCGTGAGGATGGCGGAAACGAGGCCGCGAGGCCGGGTACGAGGATGCGCCAACGACCAGGACGGACGGCCGAGACAACCACGGCGGCAACGACGAGGACAGTCGACGAGGTCACAGACGGCCGGCGACGGGACAACGGGACGGAGAAGGATAGCGACGGGACGACAGGACGACGGAGACGACGACGACCGTCCGGGGGACGACGACAACCATCCAGGTGGCGACGAGGACGACGACGGGGACGGAGACGCGGATGACGACGACAACGAGGACGATGACGACGACGACGGGAACGACGGGAACGGGAACGACAGCGACGGGGACGACGGGGACGAGGACGGCGGAGACGCAGACGAGGACGACGGGACGAGGACGGCGGAGACGTAGACGAAGACGACGAGGACAACGGGAACG
>OY744464.1:5279649-5644667 GCA_963556145.1 Hygrocybe punicea
GAGTGGGAGAGGGAGGAAGGTGGGAGTAGGAGAGGGAGGAAGGTGGGAGTGGGAGAAGGGAGTGGGAGTGGGAGAAGGGGGAAGGTGGGAAGGCAGCAGGGACGGGAGGGAGACAGAGATGGAGACGGAGAGGGAGAGGGAGAGGGAGAGGGAGAGGGAGGAGGAGAGGGAGGAGAGTCGGAAGTACATACCGGTTGCGTTCCCGTTGTCCTCGTCGTCTTTGTCTACGTCTCCGCCGTCCTCGTCCTCGTCGTTCCCGTCCCAGTCGTCCCCGTCCCCATCGTCCACGTTTCCGCCGTTCCAGTCCCTGTCGTTCCCGTTCCCGTCGTTCCTCTCGGTGTCGTCATCGTCCTCGTTGTCGTTGTCATCGCCCGTAGTCCTCGTCGTCCGCCAGATCGTCGTCGTCGTCTGCGTCGTCCTATCGTCCCCTCGCTAGCCGTCCCCGTCGTTCCCGTCCCCGTCGTTCCCGTTCCCGTCGTCCCCGTTCCCATCGTCCTCCTTGTCATCGTCATCGTCATCGTCATCGTCGTCGTCATCGTCGTCGTCCTCTCGTCCTCGTTGTCGTCATCCCCGTCTCCGTCCCCGTCGTCGTCCTCGTCGTTCCCTGGATGCTCCCGTCGTCCTGTTGTCTCTTCGCTGGCCGTCTCCGTCCCCGTCGTCTTCCCTGGCTGGCCGTCTGTGCCCTCGTCGCCTCTGTCCCCGTCGTTGCCTGCCATCCGCCGTTTCGGCCCTTCAGTTGGGTGTTGACGTGACATGGCGCGGGCATGCCTGTTGCGGTTAATTTCAGGCGCGGCAGTGAGAAAGTCCTTCATAAAAACAATAATATTATCTAGCATAGTAATAGTAATAAATTTTGAGAAATCTACTTACCTTCTACTTGATTTTGCTGCTGTTGCTGTTCTCGTGGACGCATCGTGGAGTACGCGACGATTTGAACCCACGCCGGAGGTTGCCGATAATCTGCCCAAACGGGCGCGAGTTGCCTTATATGTAACCAAGATCTTACTTTTCTCAGTGTAATTGCATGGAGCACAACGACTGTGTAGCACATTTAAGACCATGTAGAGATAGAATTAGCCTCTAACTACATCCTCCCCAAATTTTGTATTTTATTATGGCATACATAGAGAGATATCCATGATTCATTGATACCTCCCTGCCAATTCCGGACCCTTAAAGTGCTACATTACCAATATTGCTCTGAAAAATATGAGAATAATTTGGAAACTACTATGTAAAGTATCTATTGTATTGATGATCAGTGCCTGGCACTTGGTGGTCCCGGAATCTGTTGTAGCCAAGAAATGAAAGGTTCAAAGTAAAGCTGAACTTGAAGTTCGGACTCGGTTGATGGGTCAGCCACAATGCACAATTCTGTGCATTTGCTTGGCTGAAACAAAGGTCCTGGTCCACCCACAATCAGGCACTTATGTGTACCACAATGAGTACTCATTAAAGTACTCCTTAGATTAATTTCAGATTTTTAAGACAAAGTTAGATCATTAAGGGTCCAATTCTGGCAGAGGAATGGAATAAATTGTGAATAGCTCTTGATGCAGGGCCGAATAAAATACAAATTTTGGTATGAGGGTAGATATACCATATTTACACCTTTTGAGGATCTCACTTCGGGTATGCATGCATTGTTGTGCATGCTAGAAGATTCAAAAGCGTCAGCGACACTTCCATGTTTGGCAACTCGAACCCGTTTGGGAAATCGGCAACAGCCGGTTGGCTTTCCCGCGCGAGTTCAAAGCTTCGACTCGTTGATTTCAACAACGCGTCAACGCGTCAGACGGGTGCAGAGGAACACCCAAGGTAAATTTCTGATTTGAACATTTTTGTCTTCTTTGCTAATTGTTGACCTTTTGCAGCTACACCACGCCAAACACAGGCGAATCCAAAAACCCATCACCAGAACACAACGCGCCAGCAAACAGAACGGAAGCCGACGAAAACGGCCACCGTGAGGATGGCGGAAACGAGGCCGCGAGGCCGGGTACGAGGATGCGCCAACGACCAGGACGGACGGCCGAGACAACCACGGCGGCAACGACGAGGACAGTCGACGAGGTCACAGACGGCCGGCGACGGGACAACGGGACGGAGAAGGATAGCGACGGGACGACAGGACGACGGAGACGACGACGACCGTCCGGGGGACGACGACAACCATCCAGGTGGCGACGAGGACGACGACGGGGACGGAGACGCGGATGACGACGACAACGAGGACGATGACGACGACGACGGGAACGACGGGAACGGGAACGACAGCGACGGGGACGACGGGGACGAGGACGGCGGAGACGCAGACGAGGACGACGGGACGAGGACGGCGGAGACGTAGACGAAGACGACGAGGACAACGGGAACGTATGTACATTCCACTCTCCTCCCTCTCCCTCTCCCTCTCCCTCTCCCTCTCCCTCTCTGTCTCCCTCCCGTCCCTGCTGCCTTCCCACCTTCCCCCTTCTCCCACTCCCACTCCCTTCTCCCACTCCCACTCCCTTCTCCCACTCCCACCTTCCTCCCTCTCCTACTCCCACCTTCCTCCCTCTCCCACTCCCCTATCTTCCTCTCACCTGCCTTCTGCCCTTCACTATATAATTATGTATTTGGATAAAATAATCATTAAATTTATGTGTCTATTTTAAGTAATAGTGAGGTTATATATATTGATTCCAATGGAGAATTGAGCAATATTAAATAGAAAAGCACAATATTTGAAGTGTGGTAAGTTCTGATTTTGTCATAGATTGTCATTGGGAATAAATAGCTCCTGTAACGGCTGATAGCTGATAGTGAAAGTAAGATATTGTGCATTGTCAAAATAATAATGTTTTAATTTTGCTATTCCCTGTGCTTTTAATAAGTGCATTCAAATTATATTACGTGGTACATTGTGTGTCATGTACAGATTGAAAATTTTTGATGACTTTATATGTCAGTTTCTGAGTAAATATTGGCTTGAGCTGGTGTGAGCTCTGTCAATGTTGTGAACATGAAATAATTGCAGGCAGACTGGGGTGTGGCTCAAGCCTGTGGACCAACATGAGCCCACATGGCAGCAAGAGCTGGATCCTGGTCAACCCAATCCTGCAGCGAGAGCTAGGCCAGGGTCAACCCAATTCTGCAGCAAGAGCTGAGCATGGCAACCCAGTGCTGGAGCAATAGCCGGGCTGTGGTGAACCCAATCCTGCCGATTGGGTGGGTCCAGGATCAACCCAACGCTACAGAACGGGCTGGACCCCAGTCAACCTACCCTGCAGCAATAGCTGGACCCTGGTCAACCCAGTGCTGCAGCAAGAGCTGGGACCAGGTCAACCCAATGCTGCAGTAATTGCTGGACCTGGGTCAACCAAGTGCTGCAGCAATAGCTGGACCCCAGTCAACCTACCCTGCAGCAAGTGCTGGGCCAGGGTCAACCTAGTGCAGCAGCAATAGCTGGACCCTGGTCAACCCAAGCCCTGCAGCAAGTGCTGGACCCTGGTCAACCCAAGCCCTGCAGCAAGTGCTGGACCCTGGTCAACCTACCCTGCAGCAAGTGCTGGGCCAGGGTCAACCCAGTGCTGCAGAAATAGCTGGACCCCGGTCAACCCAAGCCCTGCAGGAAGTGCTGGACCTGGGTCAACCCAGTGCTGCAGCAAGAGCTGGGACCAGGTCAACCTACCCTGCAGCAAGTGCTGGGCCAGGGTCAACCTAGTGCAGCAGCAAGTGCTGGGCCAGGGTCAACCAAATGCTGCAGCAATAGCTGGACCCCGGTCAACCCAAGCCCTGCAGGAAGTGCTGGACCCGGGTCAACCCAGTGCTGCAGCAAGAGCTGGGACCAGGTCAACCCAATGCCACAGTAATTGCTGGACCTGGGTCAACCAAGTGCTGCATCAATAGCTGGACCCTGGTCAACCCAAGCCCTGCAGGAGGTGCTGGACCTGGGTCAACCAAGTGCTGCAGCAAGAGCTGGGACCAGGTCAACCCAATGCTCCAGCAATAGCTGGCCCTGGGTTGACCCAGTGCTGCAGCAAAAGATGGCCCTGGGTCCACCCGGTGCAGCAGTAAGAGCTGGACCTGGGTTGACCCGAAGCTGCAACAAGAGCTGGACCTGGGTTGACCCAATCCTGCAGCAAGAGCTGGGGCCAGGTCAACCCAGCAATTGCTGGACCCCAGTCACCCCCTCCAGCATGTGCTGGGCCCTGGTCAACCCAATGCCGCAGCAACAGCTGGGTCCAGGTCAACCCCAGTGTGCAGCAAGAACTGGTCTAGGGTCAACCCAGTGCTGCAGCAATAACTGAAGCCAGGTAAACCCACATGGCTTGAACAGCTGGACCTGGGTCAACCCATCCATCCTGGAATAGCTGCCCTGGGTTAACCTACCCCATGGCAGAGCTGACACCGGGTTGACCCACCCAGGCGCCCTTGACCAGCAAGATCTGTACCTGGGTCAACCTACCACACCACATTTCCCCAGCAAGAGCTGTCTTTTGGGTTAACCTACCCCCCCAGCAAGCAACTGCGCTATGTGTACCTACCTTTTGCAACTATATCTGCGATCGGGTTAACCAAAACGACTGGGTCTACTGAGAGACGACGAGGGTAGCTGAGACGAGCAAGGAAGCCCCAGCAATGAACAAGGATACGCACCGAGACGATGGGAAAGGCCAACGAGCGGCCGCGGAAGGCTCGATTCACATGCCCATCCCCATATCCGTGAATATACCCCCACCCACGTCTGCCCCCATGCGATTCGACTGGGCCGAAGAAGCTGCCGCGATTCCTGTCCATCCTGCGTTCCCAATTGCATACCCACCCCGCGACCTTTCCACCCTCCGTTCCAACACCACCAGACGACCGTTTTCCACCCTACGGCGCCGTGCTCGACGACGCAACTGCCCATGCCCTCGACATTTCTTCACTGCCCCCACTGGTCCCATTGTCACTCGAAGCCATCCACGTGGCATCGGTCCCGGACGGCCGATCGTCACACAACCGCTCACGCCCACCAGCTTGGAACCACCCAATCCGATGCACCTTGATTGGGATTGCGACCCCCGCCTTCATGATTTGAGTCAAGCACTTGTAGCTTTGGGTTGGACAAGGCCTAGGTAGAGTTGAGCTTTCGGTCTGGACTTATTTTTGTTTTTGTTTTGTTTGTTTTGTCTGTTCCTCTCTCTTTTTTTTTTCTTCCCCCTTCCCCTGCCTTTCTTTTTGCTTTTCTCTCTTTGGCTAGCGACGAGGGCGTCACTACAAGAGGGGGGGCACTTGTAGTAGTTGTGCCTGTCCTGTCACGTGACTGGATTCCCACAGTTCGTCGTAGTCAGTAGCTGATCTGATGTAGTAGATAGTTCCTATCCTAGTCTTTCCATGCTTTCCAGCTAGACTCTGTTGGAGAGTCCCTCAGCAGCCCCCGACCCTCTCCACCGGTTCCAGGGAAGTCTTTATGCAACATGTTTCACTTATTTCAAACATTATAGCTCCTATCCTCTGGATATTTTGGAAATTGCTTCACATGGTGCTATACCCTTCATTTCAGTTCCATTTCATCCCTATTGCACCATAGTTCCGTCACGCACCGTCTATTTGTCTTGCCTTCTTCACCCTTTATTGTCCTAACAACCAACTTCGCATAAATACCCCCTATAGTTTACATACTAGAGAGACGTCTTGTATACCCCCGATTCCAGTCTATCATGTCACCTCTTTACTGCGCTGTCCATGCGATAGCTCCGCTATGCTCTATTAAACTTTGCGTTCCTTCTATAAAGTGCTACATATACGCTGAAAACATCGCCAACTGTTTCGCACACGCCGTGCACATCGCGCACATTGCGCACATCAGAAACATCATCGCCACTATCCAGAGCACCTCTGAGTATTTTTATTAACTTTTTGGATTGAGATTGAACCCCTCAGAATTCATACAGCACTGTGGTAGAGTTGGTATTTGATTCCGTTCACATTACCGCAGTGCACCCTTTCATTTTGGAGCCCACCGCGAGGGATTCTTCTGAATATCCTCTTGGTTCTTTCACCAGTGACACCCTTTATCTGCTGCGATTATTTTTTTGATTTTTGCTTCGCACCTTCGCACCTTTGCTTTCAGACCCCTGTGACCTCATTAGCACCTGCGACCTCATCTACTTCGCCAATTCTGCACCGGTCATCTCAGCGCCACCATCACCTTCATTTATTCATCCACTCTGTGCCAGTACCGCTTCGCTCCCGCAGCTCTAGTCTCCGCTTCACACTATGACTACGCGACCGCAGATGCCTGCCTAGTGTATTGCACGGGTAACCCCCGTGTACTTTTGGGGATACCCGTACCCGTACCCATGAATACCCGTACCCATCACCGCGGGTACAGGTTTTGTGCCGGGTCTTTTTTTTCCTACCCGTACCTGACCCGTACCTGTACCCGTAGCGGGTAACCCGCGGGTCTCACACTCGCGACACCGGACATGCACGCCCTTTGACCTCGCGACACCGGACATGTGTCAATTGACGCATGCCGTGTGAGCACGAGGTGGAATGGGTGTGGGTGCAGGCCCGGTGCAGTGGAGTTGGTGGGTGGGCACAAAGCCGGGTGATGCGTCGTTGGACGTGTGGGCCGGTGGACGCGTGGGCTGGTGGACGCGAGGTGAACGGGGGTGGTGGGCACAAAGCCAGCTGATGCGTCATTGGACGCGTGGGCCGGTGGACGCGTGGGCTGGTGGACGCGAGGTGAACAGGGGTGGTGGGCACAAAGCCAGCTGATGCGTCATTGGACGCGTGGGCCGGTGGACGCGTGGGCTGGTGGACACAAGGTGAATGGGGGTGGTTGTCTTCGGGCGCTCTGGCTCATTGCTGACCGGTATGTGGGGGGCCTGGGATGAGTCTTGAGCCCCGTCATCTTTCTTGGTGCCTATCACCTCGCAAACGACATCGACGCGTCAGGGCGTGTTCGCGAGGTATGGAATTAGTCAATGTCAATGTAGGTAGAATCTAGATACGTACCGGGGCCGGTAGGTGGGTGCACCACCCTCCCGGCCATGCTCTCCATTGCCGTTGTCGTGGTCTTCATCACCGTGGTCTTCTATTTTGTTGTCGTGGTCGTTGTGGTTGGATTGTTGCGGTTGCGTTTGAACCCGACGCATCATTCGTGTGACTGAATGTCACGGGTTACCCGTCGCGGGTACGGGTAATCGCACGGGTACAAACTGCTGTACCCGTACCCGCACCTGTGGCTGTACCCGCAGCAATACCTGCGGGTTTACCCGTACCCGTGCAATACACTATGCCTGCCCACAGCGAAGATTTCACACCTAGATTTTCACCGGATCAGCCCCGCGAACTTCGGCGCTATTTCAGCGAACTCTCCGACCTATTTCGAGCCCATAGCATCACCGCCGCTTCGGAGCAGAAGTACTATGTCACTAAATATCTTGATATTGACTCTGCTGACCTTTGGACGATGCTCCCAGAGTTCGCTCCTACATCTAGCTACCAGGACTTCATCGCCACTGTCTATGTGCTCTATCCAGGTTCAGAGGGTCCCCACAGATGGTCCATTGCCGATATGGAAGATCTAGTCACTCAGCAATGTCTCCGAGTCATCTCCGATATTTCCGCTCTTGGTTCATATTATCGCTCATTCTTCCAGGTCTCTTCGTCCCTTCGAAAGGGGAATCGCATCTCCTCTGGTGAACAGTCGAGAGCTTTCCTTCGAGGATTTCAGGCCCCAATTCGCTCCACTATCATTTCACGTTTAGAGATAAAGCTACCGGACCACTTCCCAGATGACCCCTATGTCCTCAGTGACGTTTATGATGCTGCGCTTTTTGTACTTCGAAGCGCTGGTACCTGTGCACCCGCGACGTTCACAGCGACACCATGCACTTGACCTTCGCACCCTGAGCTTGGTCTACCATCATTGCATCAGTCCTTGTCATCATCTGCGCCTTTGTCCACATCCTCGCCTTTGGTATTGCCTTCGCGCCTGCGCTCGCCTTCGTCCTGGCTAGAGGATGCTTCGCGCGCGATTGCTAGCCGACTACAGTACCCAGATGCACTCGCTTCGCAACAACTGCTCTCGCTGTTGCCTCGCATTGATTCCTATACTCTATCTGTGACGCATATGTCCACGCAGTGCATTGTGGAGATAGAAAGTGAATTAGCCATTCTGTGAAAGCGCCGCGAACCAGCTACGCCGCGAAAGCATTGTGTTCACCACCAGGAAGGCCTCTTCAATCATCGCAAACATCATGCTGTTCAGGAAAAACCCATAGATCATTTTTTCTCATCTAGCGGCCTAACTGCGGTATACTATGCGAATAGTGTGCAACCCTCTACCCGAATCGCACCCACTTTGACGTCGCATATCACCACTCCACCCTCGCCTACAGCCTCCTTACCTGTGCGCTCAATTTCGCATTCATTCTTGCCTGCGGTACCCTTGACTTTGACTTCAACCGCTACACCGCTGACTTCAGCTTCATCATCTGTGCCGAATACTTTGACCTTATCCCCGCCATCAGTCAGCTCACAGACCCATTTGTTTGCATCCCCTGTAGTCAAGATTTCGACCTCGCAGCCCCCTGCCTTGCTATCACTTTGTGTCCCAACCGCTTCTCGCCCAGATCTTAAAATTGCGTCCACAGCTGCGCAGACCTTGTCTCAAGCCCTCGTACTTGCGCACACCTTTTTGCCATCAGTATTAGCTTCGCCTCTACCCGTCTGTACAGCGCACAAGTCCCTAGTGTCTCCGCTTGCACCTGTCCCAACCTCGAACCCTGAAACTGCGTCTCCCCCTTCGCGTATTTTGTCCATTGTGTTATTGTCTTCTTCGCGGCCTCGCACCACTATATCCATGCTTCCTGCACCCTTTGCATCATTTACTCCAACCACAGCTACTGTGACTTCCATTCTGCTCACTGCAATTCCATCTGCTGCGCCCGCGTCTTCTTCAATGCCCCGCATTTTGTCCTTGCGTCTTGCGATTTTGCGTCCAAGTGCGGTCACCTCTGGAATGCCTCCATCTTGGCTCCTGATTGCTGCGCATAGCTCGTATTTGACTCCGCTGTTAATTTCGCTCCAGTACACTTCTGCGCCTGCACATGTTCTGCGCTGCGCCCCACAGCTCAAGGCTAAATGTCAAGTCGGCGAACCACCACCGCTATTCCTGGCATCGATTTCATTTCTCATCATTGCTATTGCCGCGCTTCGATTCTGGTCACTTCTTCGCTCGTTGTTGACTGAGGACAGTCAATATTTCAGTTGGGAGAGAAGATGATACACAGTGCACGTCCCTAAGCACGGAAACCTTCTATTGGACCTATTCTAGCCTCGGACATGCTGCAATTCACTGCGAAACATCCCGATTTATATGTATCTCCATTGCGATGCGACTGCGATATGCGCACGATACGGGCAATAATTTGACATTACAGCGATTTTCTTCGGAGCGCTTCGGCCCCCTTCAGAAACATATTTCGAGCCTCTCCGACATCATCCACGCTTACACCATTCACCCTATTCCATTCCGATTCCATTCCGGTTCCAGGGAAGTCTTTATGCAACATGTTTCACTTATTTCAAACATTATAGCTCCTATCCTCTGGATATTTTGGAAATTGCTTCACATGGTGCTATACCCTTCATTTCAGTTCCATTTCATCCCTATTGCACCATAGTTCCGTCGCGCACCGTTGTAGTGGTAGATCACGTGACCAGTCCCTTAGTCAGTAGCAGTTCCCGATGTAGTAGTCAGCATCATCCTTCCTATCGAGTTGACTTCCACCTCAAGTCCTGCGTGAGCCCCTGGAGAGGTACCTCGGTACCTCTCCACCGTCTATTTGTCTTGCCTTCTTCACCCTTTATTGTCCTAACAACCAACTTCGCATAAATACCCCCTATAGTTTACATACTAGAGAGACGTCTTGTATACCCCTGATTCCAGTCTATCATATCACCTCTTTACTGCGCTGTCCATGCGATAGCTCCACTATGCTCTATTAAACTTTGCGTTCCTTCTATAAAGTGCTACATATACGCTGAAAACATCGCCAACTGTTTCGCACACGCCGTGCACATTGCGCACATTGCGCACATCAGAAACATCATCGCCACTATCCAGAGCACCTCTGAGTATTTTTATTAACCTTTTGGATTGAGATTGAACCCCTCAGAATTTGTACAGCACTGTGGTAGAGTTGGTATTTGATTCCGTTCACATTACCGCAGTGCACCCTTTCACCGCCGTCGACCCACATTTTTTCGTGTACCCCAACCCTACACGGACCCATTCGACTCCCCACACACTCGTTCTGCTGGCCAGGACCCCCCGTTCCCCTTCGTTGCACCAAACGAACCCCCACCGTCACCTCCAGACACCCCAGCCCTGCACCACGTCACCATCGCGCGACTCTGTTCTGCCAATGTAGCCGGCCCCAGGTCGACTCACGACACTCGTGGCCCACTCATTCACCATCCTGGAGCACTCCACCTTCCTCCAATACCACAAGTGGACTGTGCCCGCCGTTCCCAGACCCCCACCGCGTTCCGCCACATCACCACCCCCCAGCCGGTTCCTTACACCATACCTGGCCCTGCGAACCCCTGTTCAGCTCCCCACGGCATCGTTCTCGACCCTGGTGCTGCCCAGGACCCGTAGGAACCCAAACGAGTTGCCCCAGCCCCCCACACGCCCTCGTTCAGTCGCGTACCACCCTGCCAGGGAACCCAACAGTGTAATGTACCCCACGCCGACCCGAACAAACCACCACAATCCCTTCGCATGATACGCCAACCCCCTTCGCATTGGGATACTATGCCCCCATTAGTACAACCCTATGCCCCATCATTTATTATAGCTTTTATCACAGTATCATCCCCCGTTCCCCCCACCACTGGATGCCAATTGGAGTCTATCTACGAGCCATCACTACACTCTGTTCACACACCTGTTCACCTAGTTTCCACCAACACCATTATGTTTTTGATCACCAGAACTTGCATGCTGTGCTGAGTACTTGCCAGGACAATTCGAGCGATTTTGGATCTTGCGTCGTAAGCCCTAACCCTCACGAGGAAGGCATTTGGAGAGTTTGAGATTGAGAGAGGAGTTCTATAGAGTCTGGTCATCTACTGCCCCCAGCACGAGGATGACTTCCCACTTCACGATATAAGGCCCCAGCCTTGAGTCAAGGCATTCTGAGGGACTGGGAGTTGTGGCTTTAGAGTTTTTGGTCAGTTTCTGTTTGTTTTGTGTTCTTTTCTGTAGCAGTTGGCGACGAGGGCATCGCCATGAGGAAAAGGGGCACTTGGAGTAGTGGGACCTGGCCAGTCACGTGACCGGGTTCCCACGGTTGACCTAGTTAGTAGCCTTCCTGATGTAGTAGTCAGTCCATTATCCTATCCATCCCAGTCTTACCTCTCGAGTCCTGTGTGAGCCCCCGGAGAGGTACCTCGGTACCTCTCCAGCGGTGATACAGCTATCTGAGCAGAGGCTGATCTGAGCAGCAGAATCATGTGGGTATTCATTAGGGTTTGAAAGTCCGGTCCGGTCCGGTTTTTTGACAAATTTCCAAAAGACCGCAACCGGAACCGGTTGCCATAACACCACAAGATGGCACAAACTGGACTCAACCACTCAGAACCGGTCTCTTGCGGTTCAGTTGCTGTCTTCTAACCAGATTTAACTGGTCCTTACATTAACTGGTTCCCAAACCAGTTGAAACCGGTCAGAACCGAAGTAAATATACTAAACCGAAGTAAATATACTAAACCGAAGTAAATATACTAACTACCAACTAATGTATTAAATTTTAAAAAATAAAATGGGGCGTTGGCGGCCCCAGCATGTTCAAGTTGGTAGTTGGTGGCCACAATTGTGAACACGTTGGTGATCGCGTTGGGTGCACAGGTAGGCGCAGACACGTTGGCCGCTCTGTTGGGTGCGTGGGTGGTTGTGGACGCGTTGGCACGTTGGCGGCCCTGTTGCTGGTGTTGTGGTGGGTGCCCAACACGGCCATCCTCCGAGTCCCGGTTACCTCGCGGTTGCAGCGCCGACGTCGATTGACGTGGCGGTGCGCATCCGCAAGGTATGTTGGGGGTTGGTGGTGGGATGGCCGTGGCCATCGTCATGGTCGCGGTCGTGGTTGTCGTTGTCGTTGTGGTCATTGTGGTCGTGGTTGTGACGGTCATTGTCGTGGTGGTGGTGGTGATGGTGGTGGTGGTGGTGGTGATGTTTGTGGTTGCTATTGTTGATGTTGTTGTTGCCGTCGTCCCATTTGGAGGGCCGTGGGTGTCGTTGTCATTGTTGGGGTGGTGGTGGTGGTGGCCATCGTTGTCATACTCATCCTCGCCGCCTGTCGTCCTCATCGGGTGTTTGTGTTGTTTGTGTTGGTACTGCTGTTGTCGTCGTTTGTGTAATTAGTAGCTGAGAAAACCAAAAAAAAAAAAACCAAAAAAAAAATACTTACCTTCTGCAGCGGGGATGGGTGCACCAACCCCCATTGCCTTTTCTCGTATTGCATTCCCTCATGATGCCGCCGTTTTGCTGCCGTCGTGGTCATTTGCCACCGTCGTGGTCATTTGCTGAACTTGTAGTGAGTTGAGTTGCGTAAGCTTTGTCCACATTGGGAAACCGCAACCGGCAACCTCCCAAAAGTGGCCCAACCGCAACCGGCGGTCCGGTTTTTTTGCGGTTGGGTCCGGTCCAGTTCCGGTTTTTTTCTGGTCCTATGGACTGGACTTTAAAACACTAGTATTCATGCTGGTGGTGGAATCGGTGGAATTCAAGGGCTGACACAACCCCTTTGGCGTGTGACACCCCAACAGAGGAGCCAGCAATCATCTCATTACTGCCATGTTTGCGCTTGCATGGGAAAATGTCAGCACCAGCCTGCAACATGTCAAAAAGGTATATGTACCTTCCCTCACATAGACTCATATTGGAGAAAATGTGCGACCTTGGTAGCCGTGATTGGAAAGGCAGGAAGAGGGACTTGTGCCGAGTCCCCAGCAGCAATCTCAGCCTGTGTTCACTCCCACCAATCCCGATAGCTCTTGAGGTGTCAGTCATAAGTCTTCTTGGTCTGTTTCCCACTCTGCTCCTGCCAAACCATCTCAAGGTGGAGCTGATAAAAATCTTTCTTGAGGACGTCCATTGACCATTGAGTGCACGGCGAGATGGGGCATGCCATGGTCTCACGAGGCAGAGAAGCAGGGCATGCAGGTGGGCCAATCAAGGGTACAGGGCTCTGTGTGCTCACCCCATTTTGGGACACAGATTGCCACAAGGGCAAGAGGGGGCTGCCTTCCATGGTGCTGTCATCCAACATGGGCTGCAACAGGATTGGGGAGGGAGCCAATGGGTCGAAAGCATGGCGCTGTAAAGGCGAGGTCGGGGTGGCTGCGGAATAATAATCCTAAGCCTGTGGGGTCAGCGTAGAAGTGACTAGGAATAGTCTAACAAGCTTCAGTAAGATAATGGGATATAAAAAGTAAGAAGCCGCCGAGTAAACTACTGAAATCTATCGAGACCGATCGAAGCCGACGAAGCTGACGATGTCGGGTACGGCGGGTCGGGTGTCGGGTGACGAGAAACGTAGAGATAAAGGCGGTAGAACGACGGGGAGGGCGTCGAGGAATCCGACGGGCAATGTGTGCGATGGAATTTACTGAGAGACTTAATTCTCAGAGAGAGGAAATGGGGGAACTGGTTTCTTATTCTGAGACGGCGCTTGGGCACCGTTTTTATACTACAAATTTGTGTACCTAGATTCGGACGAGAGTCCTCAGCCGATGAGAGGAGACAAAGGAGAATAAAAATGGGGAAGTAGGAAGAGCGTTGCGAGGCGACGATGACAGGGAAAATGGGTGGAAGATATAAAAAACCGTAAAAGATGCAATATACTTTACTATATCCCCATAAGGGAGACGCTAGGCGTGAATAAGGCAAGTCCGATGTCGGGATCCCAGTCCGATGAGATCTATCTATGATATTTGAAGTTCCGCGAGTTTAGGAGATAGACCGACCAGGTACGTGAGCGGCCGTGCTAGTCGGTATGCATCGGGTTGCGTCGGGTTCGAACGTAGATTGCTAGAGACGTCGGGTTCGAGCGGATTCGCTAGATATCGATGTTACGGCCTCAGAGGGTCGAGGACCCTCTACATCTCCTTGGGTCTTCTAATAGAGACCATCCGTGGTCGAGAATATGGGGTCTCCGAATGCGGGTCGCGAATGTGGCCAATCACATGAGCGGCCAAACAACGGCAAAGTAAAAAAAAGAAAAATTTTCTCGTTGTTGATCCGACCTTTCCTCTACACCATCACATGTTCACAATGTCCCAAGTCTACGACAACTTCCTCGCTTTCGTCGAAAGCATCGAACCTGATGTCCGGGCGGACTACGAAGAGGCCGTCAACGCGGTCACCGTGTTTCATAGCGACGACCTCGTAACGATGGTGGACGGCAACGAGGGGATGGCCCAACAATGGTTAAGTGGCCGCAAGAAGGCGCTGGTGAGTTTCCTTATTGACTACGCGTGTCCTAAGATAGCTCATGCCGTCCCGCCAGCGTGCTTACAATGGAATCGTCGCGGAACTCCGAGCTGGTGGTACGAGGCCAGTAACGCCACCGTTATGGGCCGACCGC
This sequence comes from Hygrocybe punicea, assembly GCA_963556145.1. Classification (NCBI taxonomy): domain Eukaryota; kingdom Fungi; phylum Basidiomycota; class Agaricomycetes; order Agaricales; family Hygrophoraceae; genus Hygrocybe; species Hygrocybe punicea. Next base: position 5,294,283 of record OY744464.1, read on the forward strand.
CAATCGTATGCCAACGATGTCGAAGAGTGGCTGAAAGAAGCGGCGGACCGGGAGAGGCAGGAACAGGAAGAAGCCAGACGGCGGGCGGATGAAGAAGCGGCTACGCGGGAAGAGGAGGCCAGACGGATGGCAGAGGCAAGTGCACGAGCAGAGGCGGAGAAAAGGCGAAAGGCGGCAGAGGAAAGGCGAGAGCGGCTTAGAATAGAACAACACGAGCAGCACTGGAATCAAGAAGCGGACCGGGTTGAAAGGGATGGAGCCGCGTATCGGCGGCGGCTCAGCGAAGAACGGCGAGCTGAAGCAAACGCGGGTGAACCAAGGACTGAGTCGATTCCGGAAGGGGAAGCCACAGTTGAGCCAGAGGAAGGCCCCGTCGACCCGGCACCAGAGACACCGGCCGATGTAGAAGACGTAGATACGCCGGGCGTAGAGACCGGAGACTTGGCTGGTACGACGGTGAGTTCTTGTGTCGGTTCATATGTTCTTTAGTTACTGATCCTGGTAACAGTTCACCGGGCCGTTTCCCCTACAACCCTGCACCAACTGCGTCAAGGCGCAAGAGGCGTGTCGAGGCGTCACAGGCTACGTGTGCGAACGATGCCGGAGGCTGAAGAAGAGATGTACTAACGCTACACACCGGACGGGCGGGGGTCGGCGCAAGGTGGATACCGGAAAGGGCAAAGAGGTCGCGGTCGGCACGAGGAAGCCACTGTTGTTCACGACAAAACCCATCCGCAGTAGGCCTGCCTGGGCCTCAACGAGCAAACCGCGGGTCGAGGAGGTGGAGTCGGTCGAGGACGATGACGAAGACGAGGAGGAGTCGGAGGAAGAGCGGCCGACGAAAAGGCTTAGGACGGCCTCGGCAGCGAACCCGTTCGTTTTGACAATGGAGAATTACGAGCAAGTGTCGGCGCGGCTAGCGGTCCTTACGGAGGAGCTGGGAGCCCTGGGCACCAACGTCAACCGTCACCTCGTCCACTTCGGTCAAGAGTTCCAGCGGCTTCGCGTCGATCTCGAACGGTCGACCTCAAGGTTGGCGATGTTGAAGCGGGATTACGAGACCGGCCGCCTGTAAAATATATATATAAAATAACGAGCCCATTGTATATATAAAAAAAATATATCGTGTACGTAAAAGACGTGTCAGCTTGTTCACCCAGCTAAGGAAAGCCAATCGGCTCCCGAAGACATAGGACTATTCGCATCATTCGTCGTATCGTTGGAAAACTAAGAGGAACTAAATAAAATGGGGGTATAACGTGGACAGAATATAAATGAAATGCTTAATCGTCGTCGGGTGAGGAGTCCATAGAGGGCGGGTACGTCGGATCATCAAGATCGTTTGAATCGGTATCGTCGGCATCGGGGTATTGTAAGAAGTCGTCCAACGGTATCGATATTTTTGAGCGGGCGTGGTAGGGTACGACTCGGAAAGCGGCAAATCGAGATTTAGAAACCGCACCGTCGAGTTCGGCGAGTATGTAGGATCCGCCTTCTGTTTTCCTGACGACAACCATGGGTCCAAAGTACCGCGGTTTTGCTTTACGATCGAGAGACATTTCGATACGTGAATTTCGGACGAGAACGAGGTTACCGGGTTCGAAGTCGTAAACTTTGATCGTGTTGGCGTATTTCTGCTCGAATTGCTGGGCGGACGCGAGCCGAGATTTGGTAAGCTTTTCTTTGACCCGATCGAGGTCGGCTTCTCGTTTACGAAGTTGTCGGGCGCGGATGACTATGAGGTCGGTCGTAGACATCGTATCTTGCGTCGGAACCATGTACGTAGCTTCGGCAAAATCGAATGGAAAAAGCGGTTCTACTCCGTGTGCGATGTAGTAGGACGAGTATCTGAGGCTTTTGTGTGTCGTGACCCGTTCGGCCCAAAATACGGAGTGGGTTACGGTGTGCCATTTCTTTTCATCTCCGTCACAACTTTTCATAATGGCCTCCCGGACATCTAGGTGGCGACGCTCAACGGGTCCGTTCGCTTGTGAGTTATAGGGCGAAATGCGGATGTGGCGGATACCGTAGCGGGAGGCGAGATAGTCGAGCGCTTCTACGAACGGCTTGCCGTTGTCGGTAACGATTTCTTCGAGAGCGCCCCAACGGCATAAGATGTCTTCGAACAAGAACGTGCCGATGGTGGAGCCGGTCTCGCGGCGTAACATGCGGAACTCAGGGTAGGCGGACAGGGAGCAACGGGCTTGGACGATGTATCGATAACTGCCGGATCGTGGCATAAACATTGTGTCGACATACGCTTTACGAAATAGCGAGGCCGGTGTAGCGACGGTGGGCGGAATGTGATGATAACGCATTTGCCGTACTTGGCACTGATGGCAAGACTGGACGTACCACTTAACGTCGTGGTCGAGGTGCGGCCACCAGAAACGGTCGAGTAGCCGAGCGCGGACGGAGAATATACCTTTGTGGCCGAGAGAGTCGTGAGCGTCTTTGAGTAACTGAAGCCGGCGGTCGGGCGGTATGACGAGTTTGTGTTTTCTGTGACGGTCTTTGCGCCAAAGCTTGTTATCGGTGACGAAGAATTCAAGGGCGTATCGTAGGAACAGACGGTATTCTTCGTCCGTGAAGTTCGCGGGTCGGGTTAGATCTCGTAACCAAGTCTCGACGAGGGCAAGACGAGCGTCGGCCGCGCGGGCTTTATCGGATCACGGTATGTCAGATACGGCTTCCTGATTTGTGTAGACGAGGACGGCGGGTAATTCTTGGAGTCGGTCGGCTGTGGCACGGCAGCGGCCGCATACGGCAATCGGCTTAGACGGTATGGGGACGGGTCGGTAGTTGACGACTTCCATAAAGAAACCGTAGGAGTGGTCGAGCCAATCGTCGGAATCGTTGATCTCCTCGGGGTCTTCTGCAGCGCGGGGACGTCGGGAGAGTCCGTCGGGTGCACCGTGTGCGGAAGCGGGTACGTGAACGAGTCTAAAGTCAAATAAGAGCACGCCGGCTATCCATCGGTTGATCGTTGCATTGGGCTGAATGTCGGGGTTGTTGAGCATCCCTTTTATGTACTTCGCGTCGACTTCGACAGTGAGGTTGCGGATGCCGATGATGAAGATTCGGTAGGCGCGGAGGGCCCTGAAGAGGCCGTAGAGTTCGAGCTTGGACTGGGAGTATCGGGCTTCGCGTTCGTTCCACGATATTGAACCAAAGCGATTTGGATAGCGCTTTCCGTCGGCGCGGATTTGCATAAGAATGAAGCCGACTCCAAGAACGGATGAATCGACGGCGAGAATCACTTCCCATTCACGCGTGTAGTCGATAGCGCGCAGCGCTGGTGACGTAATGACGGCGTTTTTGAGGTAGTCGACGGCGGTCTCTTCTTCTTCACCAAATTCGAAGGGTATACCTTTGCGGGTAAGGCGGACGAGGGGTCGGGAGTGAAGCGAGAAGTCCTTGATAAAAATACGCAAGACGCCGCAGATACCGAGAAAGGCGCGAACTTCGGTGAGGTTGGTCGGCAGTGGCCAATCGCGAATCTTCTGTACTTTGGAGTCGTCGGCTACTCTTCCTTCGTATGTGCATCGGTGGCCAACAACGATGACTGAGGGTCGACACAACTCAAGTTTTTTGCCGTTGAAGGTACCGCCGACATAGCGGAAACGCTGGATGACGCGGTTGACACCTTGGAAGTGTTCCCAAATGAAACGTCGGATTGCCGGGTTCTCGGGTATAGTCTCGTAGGTACCGTCGGGTTGCTCGTAGCGGGTTGGAGGCCCTTTGACGGGAATATCGTCCATATACGGAACGGCAAGATGAGGGATTTCGTCACGGAGGATGTACGTGGAGTCACCGTGTAGGATCTGCGGGGAATTTGTGTATCCCATAGCAATCCGCGTAAGTCGAAGCGTTCCGAGTGGAGACTGAAAGGTCATATAGTCACGAGACGAGGGGTGGACGAGGCGTTGGTCGAATGAGACGAAGAGGTCGAAGGAAGCGTAGCAAGAGTGGCCGCCAAAGGCCTCGGCCAAGTGCTCGGTCATGGGCGGTACGGCGGGATCGCGGATAGTGACGGCGTTAAGCGGCTGTAGATCGTGGACGATTCGAAGAGACTTCCCGTCCTTTTTCAAAACGCAAAACCAGCGGGAGCGATATGACGAATTCGAGGGTTCATAGGTACCGGCGTTAATTTTGTCTTTGATGATGCCGATGACTTCGTTAAGGATGCCGGGTGGGATTGGGATATTGCGATGGACCCACGGGTCGTGCGGTACGGTGGGAATGTGGATCGGCGGGAAGTAGTCCGTATTGAACTGGCCTTTCTCGGATTCGTTCCAGGCGAAGGCGGCTTCTTGCGTTTTGATGATATGGTGGCCGAGTTTTTCTTCCTCAGGCCAAAGGAATCCATCCGGGTTCATCGGCATCACGTCGTGTCGTTCCTGGGTATAGCGGGTGCTGGGTGTAAAGTCGGGCGGGTGAGTCGGGAGCGTGGGTAAATCGGCTAGCGGGTCGCCGGTGATCTCGCATATGATGCGGTATTCGTCGGGGAGAGTGGTAGAAATTGGGCGGATACGATCGGCTACCTTCTTATACTTTTTCTTGGTAACGACTCCTTTTAGGTCCCTGGTAGGGGGGGTGGTATACGAGATATAAGTAGCGTGTTCAGTAGAGGCTTTGTTACAAATATTCGAAGAGGAAATATGTGACGCAGGAGCGGAGACGGAACACGACGAAGGAAGGGTATCGGTAGTACGTAGCTGATTTTGTACATCGGTCAACAATGAAATGTACTGGGCGGCAGTCTGAGGCTGAGACGAAGAGAAATCTAAATCGATAGAAAAACATGAGTCCTCTTCTAGGGGAAACGGCAAAAGGGAAGCATAGTTCGTGGTATAGGTGTGGTCGCTTTCGAGTGGCGGCTTCTCATCTCCCGGTGCGTCCTTTCCGAGAGGTATCTCCGGGTCCTCAACTTCTAAAAATCCGGCTTTCCGGTGTCGGACCGCTCTCGTCGGTTCTTTTGGTTGTGCTCGATGGTGGGCAAGGTGACGACGGCGCCGGTGTTTGGGTCCGTGATCGTGACTTGTTGTTCTCCGTTTTTATAATCCTTCGTAAGGGCCTCGGAAAGCGTGAAGAACGGGCGGCCGATGAGGATTTCGTAGGGGGCGTCGTCGTCGACTTGGACTTGGAGGAAAAGATCGACGTCGCCAAAAGTGAATTTTAGGTTGGCGATCCGGCCGAGGGTGTCGTTGTCGCTTTTATTTGCCGACTGCATCCGCATCTTCATATTTTGGAGGCCGTAACCGAGTTTCTCCCAAATATCGCGCCGCATGCCGATGATCATGGAACCGTTGTCGAGGACCCACTCGAATACGAATTTGCCGTTGATGAGCGGGTAGACCGCACGGAGAGGGACTGAGTCGCGGCCGACGACGAGCGGGACGTTTTCCTGACAGTGTTGACAGGCGCGAGTGGGGATTTCGGGTGCGTGAAAGTGGAAGACCTCGACGTTGTTACTCTCGGTGGTGACCTTTTTCGACGTAGTGAGGTCCTTCATGTGACGGCGGGCGTCGGACGACATGGCTAAAAGTTCTCGCTGCGAAATGCAGACTTGAGAATCGAGCGCGCGGTCGATGACGGATTTGGCGATACCGGGATCTTCGATGGGGGCTTGGTAGCGGTATTGGGGGTGCGATGCGGGAAGGTTCTGGGGAGTGCGCGGTACAAGGGCGGTCGGCTCGGTCGGCCGCGTGTTCGAAGGAGGGACTATGGTGATCGGCTGCTCGTTGATAGGTCTGGCCGTTTTCTCGGCGGGTTTCGCGGCGGGGACAGACGTGGAAGTGGTGGGCAGATTGGGAAACATTTCTCTAGACTTGCCTTTCGCCTTTGATGGGATCTCTACACCGTCGAATCTAACCCGTTTACGAAGCCGCTGCACTTCAGCTTCCAGAACCTTAATCTGTTCGTTGTCGTCGTCGATGTCGGACGTCGTGGACTGAAAGATGTCGGCGTACTCGGTGGTGACCTCTGGTTCGTAGGTGGGTACTTCGACGGCGGAGACGAAGTTAGTTTTGACATGAGGCGGCGGGTCGCGTTGGAACGGTTCTGTGGGGTTGCGGGCAGGGGGAGCGCGGTTGCCGGGGTTCTGTGCGTGCCACGCGTCGAAGCGTTCCCTCATATTTTTGCCGACGATAGCCTTTGGAAGATACATTCCGTTAGGCAACACGATGCGGCCGTGCTCGTTCTTGCGGCATATCCCGTCTCGAGTGTACTGCTCGCAAATAGGACAATCGCGTATACGATGGAACGGGTCGTCGCAAAAGAGGCAGTTGAAATTGGTGAAACCCTGTCCCGCGGTGGTCGGCTCAGCCCTATTTGCACACGGCTTTGGGGGGTTGTTGCGTTCGGTGAGGGCTTGTGTGAGGATGGCGAGTTGTTGCGAAACGAGACGAAATAGGTCGGATACGTTAGGTTCGACCGGTTCCGCTTTAGGAATGACCGGGTCATAGCGAGCGGGTGGCGGGTAGCGGGTGGCGGGTTCCATTGGAGTCGAGTACCGGATGGCGGCAGGCGACGTTGACGAGAGACGAGAGACGGTGGACGGTTCGGCCGCGGTTCCGGCCAGCAAGAAGTGGGCGCAATTGTGGAAGTCCTGGAAGTCGTAAGGGTCGCTATGGAAATGGTTCGGCTTTTGGTACTGCAGACGGGTTTTGATGTCCTTTTTAAGCTCGACATGGAAGCCGTTCTCGTACGCGATGTTGCGTTCTCGGGGAGAGATCCGACCCTTGTCTAGAAGAAACCCTGAGATCCGGATGAACTCGCGGTAATATTCGCCAAGTTCAGCACGGGTACGGATACCGTAAGCGGTTTGGGTGTGCGTAAGACGGTCGAGATCCGCCATAGTGTACCGGTGATCGTCTTCCGTACCCGGGTATAGCACGAGTACGCTCTTTTTGAATGCGGCATAATCGACGCCGGTCGCGCTAGGTAAACTTGCCCAAAGCTCGTAGTCGCTAAGCGACGCGTAGCGCAGACTATGCTTGATGCGTCCTGCGTCGTCGAGAGCGGCATCGGCAGCAAGTATCTCGACTTCTTCGAAGAAGCGGTTTAAATTGAGCGGGTTCCCGTCGAAGGTCGGGGCCGTGGAGTGACCGCGAGCGGGCATTTGTCGTGGAGTAACATGGGGAGCGGTGACGTGGGGAGCGGTCGAAGATCCAGAGGTCGAAGTCATTGTAGGTGGAAGGAGCTGAGATGTCGATGAAGCGGTTGTCAGGTGTACGATGAGCGGGTCGGGTAACGTGGGCGATGACGGCGTAGACGAAGACGAAGACGGGGACGATGATGATGACGGAGTTTTCGATGTCGAGAGCGAAGACGGAGACGATGACGATGACGGATTTTTCGATGTCGAGAGCGAAGACGTGGACGGGGGTTCTAGCGAGGTCGAAGTCGGGGACGTAGGCGATGCGGGTGTCGAACTGAGATCGGATGAGTCGGGTGTAATGGTAATTATCGGTATATCGACCGATTCGAGACTGTCGGATGAAAGATATAGGGGGGTGTTTGACCCTGAGACGAGCGGGAGATTGTTATGTCGAGCGAGGTGGTCGGGTACTAGCTGGAAGAAGTCGTCGTCGATTGTCGGGTCGAAGGCGGCTAAAGAGAGTTCTTGTTGAAGAGTTCTTCGAGGAAGATCTCGAAGACGACGGTCAGAGGGAGGGATACGGGAAGAGGAAGCTATGGTGGTGCTAGACTATTCCTCGCGGTGGGCTCCAGATGTAAAGGCGAGGTCGGGGTGGCTGCGGAATAATAATCCTAAGCCTGTGGGGTCAGCGTAGAAGTGACTAGGAATAGTCTAACAAGCTTCAGTAAGATAATGGGATATAAAAAGTAAGAAGCCGCCGAGTAAACTACTGAAATCTATCGAGACCGATCGAAGCCGACGAAGCCGACGATGTCGGGTACGGCGGGTCGGGTGTCGGGTGACGAGAAACGTAGAGATAAAGGCGGTAGAACGACGGGGAGGGCGTCGAGGAATCCGACGGGCAATGTGTGCGATGGAATTTACTGAGAGACTTAATTCTCAGAGAGAGGAAATGGGGGAACTGGTTTCTTATTCTGAGACGGCGCTTGGGCACCGTTTTTATACTACAAATTTGTGTACCTAGATTCGGACGAGAGTCCTCGGCCGATGAGAGGAGACAAAGGAGAATAAAAATGGGGAAGTAGGAAGAGCGTTGCGAGGCGACGATGACAGGGAAAATGGGTGGAAGATATAAAAAACCGTAAAAGATGCAATATACTTTACTATATCCCCATAAGGGAGATGCTAGGCGTGAATAAGGCAAGTCCGATGTCGGGATCCCAGTCCGATGAGATCTATCTATGATATTTGAAGTTCCGCGAGTTTAGGAGATAGACCGACCAGGTACGTGAGCGGCCGTGCTAGTCGGTATGCATCGGGTTGCGTCGGGTTCGAACGTAGATTGCTAGAGACGTCGGGTTCGAGCGGATTCGCTAGATATCGATGTTACGGCCTCAGAGGGTCGAGGACCCTCTACAGCGCGCCTCTCCAATGTCATCTTGGCATATTATGGCATCAAGGCGGTGCCACTTAGGTGCAACAGGCAATGACAGACACTCCACAGGGGCCTGCAATGGTTCCAACATGTCCAATGGCTTCTGATTGATGCTGTGGGGCTGGTAAATGACACGGCTGGGTGAGGAAGGAGGGGGGAGTTACAAACAATGTAAATGGCGAGTCGCGAGGTCTCGCTGATGGAAAACAGGTGAGGGAGGGGGGGGGTCTTGAGAGGGGACATGAGATGCCTACTGGCCATCTTTTATAGATGAGCAAATGTCAAAAAAGGGCCAGATGGAAGCAAGATGTGGAAAGGGACACTCACTAATTGAGAGAAGCGTTCTGCATGGCCCAAAGTCAATCTATTCAGCCAATGACACTGTCTGGGAGGTGTAAGCGGACACAGGGACCTGGTTGGAAGATGGGATCGCTCAGATCCAAGGGGCACTGGCATGCCGCAAAGGTGAAGGGAGGGGGTGGGTGAACATTGAAAAAAGTGTGTGAGAGAGGGGGCTCAGGCCGGTGTATTAGAGGGCTATAGTGTACTTGAAATCAATGCTAGCCAGCAGCTCACTGGCACATGCTGCCTGCATTTGTCGTGTGAGCAGGACAGTCTTTTGAGGGGGGGGGGTGGGTGACAGCGACGTGAACATGAAGGTTTGCGGAGTTCAAATCTTTCAAATTTCATGGGGATGGCCAGATGCTGGTTGCTTTATGCCTGTATACGCCATGTTTGGCATTGGTGACCCCCGGTGATACGCACTCAGCCATCCTGAGCTCCGATTTTATATTTTGCGATTCCAAGTGATATAGCTTTACTATGCAACTTTTATCGGACAGTTCCCTCAATTTCATTGACTATTTCATTCAGGAGTTCACCCAGCACTTTTGGTCCGATTTTTGCGAGTTTTTCTTGCGATTTCATCAAGCCTGTGATGTTACAAGATCTCTAGCTGGGTTTGACTGAGGACAGTCAAAATTTCAGTGTGGAGCGAGATGATACGCACTCAGCCATCCTGAGCTCCGATTTTATATATTTTGCAATTCCTTGCGATTTGATGTGACTTACCACTCTTGGACCTTCCGATCACATTGCGACTATTGCGATCTTCTGCAACTTCAGAGATATTTAGTTATCACACTTCAAAGTATTTCCTTTGTTCTCTTTGTTCTCTATATTCATTTATTGTTCTATCTACCTATCCTTTCTTCTATATGCCCTTTATCTCACATATCTCCTTTTAGTATTATCCTTTCATCTCTCTTCCTTTGTCCTTACAGCTTATATACCTGCCTGTATGAGCCACTAGACAGAGAACCCCCAGAGAATCAAGACAGACCATCATTCCCCCTTCATCTCAGAGCTTCCCCTTCATCCTAGTTCCATTCTCTTCACATTCCATCATGTTCTCTCACTGTCCAACCCTTCGATCTCACTGCAACTTTTGATTTTATTGCAACTCTTCGATTTTGATCGCACCACTCAAGTTTTGATCGCAACATTTCTCTTGAGTTTCTCATCCACTTCTATTCATTCTCCTTCATTTCCTATACTAGTGTAGGCTTTCCGAAGCTTTCTTGCACCTTTTCACCTTCAGTAGTTGTAGGATTTCCCTTCTTATAGCTACATATAGCATATCACCGGTTACTGCAACGAGGGGTTACTGGCAAGGTAACCGGGGCCTAGGCTGACCCCAGCATATACTCTATATTCTTGGGAATAAACATGGCTCCAGTTGGGGTTGGAACCACTATGATTACAAATAAGTCAAAAGGTATCATAGGATGAATCAGAGGTAACGTGGGAACAAGAAGTGACAGGCAGAAAGTCAGCAAAGATCAAATCTGGTTACTTTGGCAGGTTGGATCTTGAATACATATCTTGTATTCTATTCAGAGGGGTACCCCCCCCTGTACAGATTTCGTGTTTATTCATTACGTATATAGCCTGCTTTTGGAAATGGAGTCTAAATACTTTTCCGGGGTCTTTGCGGTATTGGAATTGTGTCTCACTATGGTGAAAATCTATGATTCCTGAATATATTTATTGTTACAGACAGGCACCCAGTCACATTTTAAAATTATTTGCATTGTTATCTCACTTGTGAAAATATTGTAGAAAATAATGTTATCTAAATGTGGTATTCATACAGAAAATAGTATGGAAAATACAATTATTTAGGCCTTTATTGTTTTCATTATTGTGTACATGTATTCAGAAAAAAGAAAATGACGCAAATATTTAGGATTTCTGGCTGGATATCTGTGGCTGTTATTGTCAGGCAGATCTTCAATTGCAAGATATGTTGGTCTCGAGATAATTCAGGCCCGATTATCTGGAGACCAAATAGTCTAAAATTCTGCCCTCACAATAAAAGCCATAGAAATTGGCCTGATACTGGTGTGTGTTGCAGAAAAAAAAATTAAAAATTAAAAATGCTTTTACCTGGGGTTCAGACTTTGCGGCATACAGCTAAATAAATTCCTATAAAATTGTAAGAGGTTCTCCACATATCCTACTACAACTTTGCCTGCAAAGGCTAAGGGTTTCAAGCTAAATTAGAATCATGGTTGAGTCCCAGTGAGAATCCTGTTCATTTAGAAAATTTTAGAATGTGTAAATTTTTTTAAAATACAACTTAAATATTTTAATGGAAAACTGGACTCTTGCTCAAAGTTTCTCCAGTACAATCATTTAAAAAACATTGCCATTGCAAATAAAAAACATTTCGATTCAGTAATATACAGTCCAGTTGTTCTGTGCCATTTCGTTCCCCTGCCCATTCCACTGCTCATTCTGCTGCTTGTTCTAGTGCCCTGTCCCCTGCCCTGCCACTTGCCCTGCCCCCTGCCCCACTATCCCTGCTATCTATGCTGGATGTCCACACCTAGGTCATCCCAACCGCCGCCTTTGCCGCCACTACCACCTTTGCCTTTGTCTCCTTGATTGAACTCTTGAGTGTTGAGTTGCATGCTCTTGTCGACATAGCACTGCTGTTCAAAGTAATTCAGTTCGGATATCCATGGATAAAACACAATGCTATGTACCTTTCTCGTCATGTCATCAAGCCATTGCCAGATAGCCTTGAATTCAGTCTTGGGAACTGGGTAAAGTCACCATCCCTAGCTGTGGCCAAAATTTGCATGAATCCATGGACCTGCATCGTCAGGTTACCCGCCATTGCATTCACAGACAGTTTTTTGTTCACAGACAGTCTGGGCACATTAGATATTGGTCACTGAGGTAACGTTCAGAATAGGCATAAAATGGCCCTACATGATCTCCTGCCAGATACCACATACATTACACACCCTCTATGTCTGGCTGCCAAGGTGACTCAAGTGACTTCTGCAGCAAGAGCATGAAGGTGGATGACCATACCATTAACAATGTTCTACAGATCCAGGATTTCACCCCAGCATTGACCTTGATCTGGACAAGTGCATGCCAGGTGTCTTCAACATCGAGAATGAGAGCTTGACCACCAAGTTTTCTAGCAACTAGAGTAGATTGATGTGTTGGTCGTTGATGTTGGTCATAAGAAATCTCAGTTCCTCGACAGTGCTCATTCACTCTTGAATGCTGTGGTTGTGAGGGGGACCAGGGGTACAAAAATGTCTGGACATGGACTATGAGATGGAGGGGACAAGGAGGTGAGGTGTGGGCATAGGGGGAGGATGGAAGAGGGAACATGAACTGCCTGAAATTCTCAAGTCCAGAATGATGTCATACCAAGAAAAGGTAATAAGATTTGAGAAAATGAATCTAGGCTTCAAAAGAGTTTTGTTGAAGTTTTTGGTGGTCTACTTGATGTCTGTTCACTCAAAACACCAAGTTCTACAATTTTATTATTTGCAAATTGATATAAAAGGATTTATTCTATGTAAAAGGATCCTAAAATATGGACTTTTCACTGTGGTTGAGTATTCATAAAATGTTGTCAGATTAATACTGAGTCCAGTTGCTTCGCCTTTGCAGGAGGACTTGTTGTACATCATGTGGAGAGATATGTGGAAAGTCCTGGAAATTTATTAAGTAGTATATGAAGACAAATTTACCAAATCCATGAATTGCTGAAAACCTTATGCTGTCCGGTTTGACAAAGAGTTTTTGGCACCTAATTTGTTCTAAACAAAATCCCTCTAGAGTAAAGGTAGTAGTGTGAGGCTAATAGAAAACATGAGGGATTTTTTGAGAATTTCATATGCCATTATTGTGAAGATATAGTCAACATCTCACATTGTACAAGTTACTCAGCAAGCTGCAATATGTTGACTTTAACCTAAGGGCAGCTTTACATTTCATATTTTTAAAATATTTGATGTTTTCTTTAGGTCCTATACTAAGATAGACCTCATCCACAAATAGTTACATCACGTGAAATGGCATGACAATGAAGTAAAACCTCTGTAGATAACTTTTGGAGATGTTTAAAAAAAATCTGTTCCAGTGAAATGTTCAGAGAGTGGTTTCAGAGGGATCTGTGTATTCAAAAGTTGGATTTTCAATCATTTGAAGGAGGAGATAGATATTTGATCTAACCCATCAACCACTGTGACACCTCCATAACACACACCAATGGGTTAGACCAAATATCTATCTCCTCCTTCAGATGATTGAAAATCCAACTTTTGAATACACAGATCCCTCTGAAACCACTCTCTGAACATTTCACTGGAACAGATTTTTTTTAAACATCTCCAAAAGTTATCTACAGAGGTTTTACTTCATTGTCACGCCATTTCACATGATGTAACTGTTTGTGGATGAGGTCTATCTTATCAGTATCTTTTCTTGGTGTCACATGACGTGGGGCTGGTCATTAATATTGACTCGGTTCTTCTTCATCAAAGCTGAACAGGATGAGCATGACCCAGTCGCCTCTCAGTGCCAGTCCCCCTCCTCCATATACAATGTTGCCATATCGCAGCTTCACAGGACAAACTCGGTTTATGATCTCTCCACCTTATCGACTTCCCCGAGATTGACTTCCCCAAGTTACAGTAACGCTGAACATATAACCTATTCTGTTCCTAACCGTGCACAATACGCCCGAGTTGAACCAATTAGACACAGCACCGTGTCCGAGAGGACTCCGTTGAACATCACCATCATCACTCAACATGCCAGTAGTGGTACCATTGCAGCATTGCTAATCCTTTTGTTTACGCTCCCCGTCATGGCGTTTCTTCTTGGCGTCGCATACTTTCAAGATGGTCCTCATCCCTACTGGGAGATCCCTACAGGAAGCCGACACTGTGCTTTCTATGGTACCAGGGAGTACACGGCGCACCTACAAAACATTCCCTGGTTCTACGATCGAATGTCTGCTTGTCGGCAAACACCTGTAATCATTCGCAACGTGACGTTGAGGTCGCCGGATTATTGTGAAGACTTGGTGCATTTGTAACTTGTTTATTATATCACTAATGCTGATGTGTCCATCAATCTAGGGTTTTGGTGGAATAGTCGGGCACTGGTTCGTCAATTTTGGTGAAACCAAGTGCCTGCCACATTGGGGTCAGTTGACGGACTCGGTGGGTGCTTTCCTTAATCAGCCCAACGTGTGTGATATCAATCATTATGATAGAGATGCACCGCTCAGGGTCTGCATGTGCGATCGTACCAACATTACAGCTCAAATACTATTCACTGAAAGATTCTGTAGCGCTTCGAAGCACGACTCTGGAATGTTGCACCGGGGGAAGACTGGGAAAATATGTGCGCCACAACACCTGTGGACATTGGTCATGTCCACTTTGATGCTCCAAAGTATTGCGATAATTTGGTCGGTGTTATTCTCGTCATGGTATGTTTTCTTAACCGACTAGCACTAATAGGGGATATTTGGGATATACGGCATATGGGAACTAGATGACCCCGTCTGCTGAGAGGATAGGAAGCATCTTCTCTTCTCCTTGTACAACTTTCTATGTGATGCTGTGAGCTTTCTTCTTGAACCAACGCAACTCGGAATATGTAAAATGTACAGTCTCTGCGGCTCTAACAGAATGGATTATGTTCGGGCGAAGGTTGTTGCATTAGGTGAGCGCAGGCGCCTGAAGAGGGTCATGAGGGTTTTACCTCCCTCTGCTCCCCATCTACAAACAAATAATCATTCAACTGTGCTCAGCTTTCAGAGTAAAATGTGGTTGTGGCTCACTCTCCAGCAGCCACCTCTTGACAGCATTGCTCAAATTCGTCAGAAACGGAAACTTCTTCCCATTTCTCAACCACATAATCCTGATATTTAATCAACGACTAATTACTAGTAATCAACAATGAACGTACCTCCACAATTGAACGTAACTCATCCCACACAGACGTGGCGAGTAGCAAAGCAAAACTAGACTGAGGTGTCAGGGTGGACATTATGTGCTCCAAAGCCAGGGTAGCAAGTCCGGGCATTGCATAACGGTGCGCGACCTGATACATGGAGAGTGCGGAAGCTGGACTTGGCGTTGGGGTAGGATGGGGATGAGGATCTGGGGTAGCCATAACAGATGCAGCATGTGGATGCTGTCTTTGTGAGCGTGGTGAAATCGGATAATGAGTGGATGGCGAATAGTTGGTGCTTGGGACAGCTAGCGGAATTGGCACTGTTTTCCCTTGTGGAACAGGAGGGGTGGAATTTCCGATACTTAGCGTCATTCCGGAGGGAGCACCAGTTGTCGAAGCTGACGTTATTGTACGACGGGTAGTACTTGAGCTGAGTTGGCGCGCAGAGGATGAAGTACCGCTGGTTTTCGATGACAACCTGGAACTAGATGACGATCGCGCAGAAGGTGATGTCAGCGTGCTGCTGGTTTCAAAAGATTTGGGTTTGCTATTAGTGCCTCCGATGCCCGAAGCAGTTGACCGCAAGCTTTCCCCACTAGTGGCACTCCGGGCATCCCCCACACTGCTTTCCTCGCCAGTACTGTTTTTGGTAAACGTCTTCCAATCCCATTCTAACCCATGAGCATTCAACCACCTCACGCTCCAGCCCGCGCCGACACCGTCAACTGCAGCCCTGAAATCATCGCGCTCCTTGAACTGTAGCCAATTTGCATAGACCCACTTCAACAGCCAATATATGGTTTCAAAATCAGCTTCTTCAACCACAACAGTATAAAGCTTTCTTTCTCCGGCTATTAATCCAGACTGGTTCTCTGAGAATGCCGAAGCAAGCATTGTGGCAAAGTATTCGGATCGCCTGGTGAGGATATCAGAATGAGCATAGATGAACCGTTTGCGAGCTGTGGTCTGCAGGCTAAACGACGACGACGAGGAAGATGAAGAGCGGCGACTTATTGGTGTCTCGGTGACGGAAGGGCTTGGTCGAGGGGATGCTTTCGTTGCCTGGTTTAGGCGTTCAAGGCAAACAAATCGTACATCACCAGTGTCTGACATGAGAGTATCAATAGTGCCATGGCGTGGTAGATTATCCACTTACTCGGATTATCGAGGGATGCCTCCAAACCTTCAAGCAAATCTCGTGGAACATAATATGCAGATGGTTGTTGGGGGAAAAAAGGCCCAAGAGGACAATGAATTTGTACACAAATAAGAAACGAGTCCGTTGCGCGAATTCTAGGATTCTCCAGAAGTGCGGACAACGGAGGTAGAGGACACTCTACAAGTCATGAACCGGTTAGCAGGAGAGTGATATGGGGAGTGAATCAATGCATACCCCAAACTTCACTTCCCTGTCTGAATGCCCAATCACTCTGCCAAAACTCCCAAACCCATTCAGAACGAGCGCCGCGTATACCGACCCGATCATCCTGGCACTTTATGGCAGCCATCATGGTTGCGGACATCTCAAAGCCGTGAGCAAAGTCCACCATAAGCGACTCGGAAGTGACATAAAGGCAAAGCCCATGGCGTTCCATCACTGTAGTTGAATCGCTCTCATTAAGTGGTGTGCGAGCTGAGAATATGATCAGCCGGATACTATGCTCCTTGTAAAGCACGCGCACCTATTTCCAGCTTGAATTTCCCTTCGCCTAGCATTGGGGACTCTTTTAAAACCTCGAAGTCATCATTCGCCATAATGCGTGGTTTCCCCGGTTCAGTATCGTCCGACTCCTTTCCCTCCACGAAATCTCGCAGCTTGTGTGCATCACGCACAACCCACTCAAAAGCTGTGAACGACCAGTGTTTGGTCGTCTCCTCTGGGACAGCTAAAGCATGAATCATCGCCATGGATCCCGTGTTGTGTCTGGCCATAGAACCTGGTGACCCAGTAACAGAACTAGGCAAAGTGGAGGGACTGGCACTAGTCGAGGACCTGTGGTCGAGGCCTGGCGCTTGCACGGAAATCCCAGAATGTAAAGATGATTGCGAGGACCGATGGATGTACGGAGACCAGGGCCAGAGTGGGCGTGAGAGAGAGGAAACACGACTGGGCGAGGAAGATAACGAGGAGAAACGCAGGTGGTCTGCGGCCATAAGGGATCGCTTATTATTATCGTACGTACTACAACAAAAGGTTCATTTTAGCGCCTAAGGGATTTCAATTTGGGTTTCAACCACGACTGGACATGGCCTTGGCAACTGCATGGTATGTATGTATGTATGTATGTCTTGGCCCTCGCAATTCTGAAGCCTGTGAGGCCTGAGACCTGAGTGCTGAGTAGTGACTGTTTGGCAGATTGGATGAAACCATGACATTCTTCAATATGTCTCCCAAAATACATCTGGGAAGACCTCCCGCATAACTGCAGACCAAGACCGATCCATAGTGCCCACAAGAATGGAAAGGAGTAGGGACACGCACGTTTCCAATGCTCAAATGCGCGGCGTTCCTGCCATTGGTCTAACGGATTGTGGTTATCTGTCAGAATGAACTTCTCTTTTTTGCTTGCCGCTTCTCGCCTAATGAGTGAGAGATTGACTTCGCGCATAGGAAGGGTGGACAAAATGTGTTTGCGGAGGGGTGACCCAAGGTAGTCAACCGTACGGTCTTGACGGAAGGTCAGAGGCGGAGCGGCGGGACTACAGAAGAAAACCTGAAGGGGAAAATGTGCAATGATTTAGGTTCGAAGCACAACTTCAACGAGCTTACCATGTTGATGAACTCCGTGTTGTATGACTCTTCTGTGAGTTCCTCGAATGAATCATGAAATGCACGACATATTCCGAAGACATATTCGAGAGTGACGAGGATGGCGCGTGAAGCGTTGCTGTCTACTTTGCCTGCATAATTCTTGCGAACAGTTGGTTGAAATAAATGCTATGGCACTAACGAAAAGAGCCACAACTCACGACAGCAATGACTCCCTCCTCGTGCATCAACGACTTCAGATCCTCCCAAAACTCCAATGTAAACATGTGTTTTGGCACCCCTCCCCCGGAAAAACAGTCATGGACAACAATGTCGAACAAGGAATCGTTTGTCATACGGATTTGTCGTTTCTGCTTCACCCATCCTCTTGCATCCTCTAAAAAGACTCTTCCCGGTCCGGGATCTGGCATTTCAAAAAAACGCCGTGCAGCAGCGTATACTACTGGGTCAATCTCAATCACCGTTGTCGATAAATTGTGCTTCATGAACGCCGATGCGGAGATACCAGTTCCAAGACCACTTCGAAACGTGAGCATTGCAACACAATAGTCGACAAAAGAAGCCTACATTATCAAAGAATTTTCCCACAACTCTTCTTTGCCCCTGTGCGTACTGTTGGCTAATCGAGCGGCTTCTTGGAGAACGAAAGCGCTGTATATGGAATCTCCCAGAACACTACCTTGTTCGTCGACGGCAGACGGTACATTGTCGGTTGCGTTGATCTCGTCGCCAATCCAAACACCACCCAGAATCGAGTGCGATGCGCGCAGGTAACGGATAGCGTGCGATGGGCCGTTGGACTGTGGGTGGAGGATACCTTCGCCGACTACGATGAGCCCTGTCACAGACTGTTCTGATGAGAGAATTTGGAGGGGATAAGATGGGTGTTTATAAGCTCGCCGGCGAGGAAGAAAGATTACACGGGAACGTATAAATTGATACACGAAAGCACCAATGATTGCGCAGACTGAGATGAACAATAGCTTGGATCGAATTGTTTGAAATCGGGTTTGTGTAGGGAGTGTGAGAGTGTACCAGGTAATCCAGATAGTGAGCATAATTCCTGCGAGAAGGATGAACTAGCGTAATCGATGTCAACTGAAAGGCGAATGGTATCTTGAAGGCCCTCACAATGTCGGAGTCAGAGATAGTGTTCATAAAACGAGTTCGAGACCACAGATGGTTCAATAACCGGGTAATCACAAATGCTATTCCGGCCTTCGTGGAACAATTTTGTACTGTGGACATTACAGTTTTGCCTTTCGATCGCGATAAGCCTCCAAACTAAAAACAACCCACTCATTCGATTCATCATGATTCCTGTTCACGGATCAAGATACTCACCTGAAATCCTATCGCAAAATACGCGAATGCATATACAATGGGGGCTATCACTAGTAGATGGGTTATAGCAGGACCCAAGAACGGATCCCTCAATCTTGCTGTGCGCGATGCCACCCAATACGAGGTTATAGGGGCTGCAGAAAGCAAAGCGCCTACCAGCAATAAAATATTGTTGGCCGATAGTCTGGTGGGACTAACCGCTGCGACCACGATCGCAACAAGGACGACTTCGTTGAGAAGAAATTGTGTCGGTTGCAATGCGTATAAAGGGGCAAGGGCTCGTTCATAGGCAAAAATTGTCAGTGAGGGAGGAATGTAGAGTGCGATCACCGTGATTGCATTCGTCACCCAAGCTGGCACTCTCACTGGAGGACTTGCGGTTGTAGGATTCGGAGGTGGCATGGCATTAAAGTGTAAACGACACGTGACAAGATAAAGACTTCAAACATCAGAATCAGAGGCGCAACCTCTCCGACAGTCGGTCGACAAGCTGCTGTATCCTTCCCGCTTCGTACTCGGCCAATGTCGCATTCCGTTCATACGTGATAGACTCGGTGAGAGCGGGTAAGGTAGTAGCGCCATATCCTAGAACGCTAATGTTACAATCACAAGCGCGCTACACAGTGAAAGTCACCAACCTAACCATTTGCCGGGGGCAACGCCAAGGTGACGATACCATTCCCTATCCTTGATGCCATCCTTGGAAATCAATCCTCGTTCAAAGGCAATCAATTTTTTATTGATCACCTGAACTCGCTTGACTGCACGTATGAGTCTACGCAAATGGCGTCTTCGAGGCTTTGAGCTTGAGTCAGTAGTAGTGAAGAGAGCGGAGTCTAGCCCAGCCTCGAAAGCTAAGCCATCCACCAAGCCATGTTCCTCAAACTCTTGTTGTGCGTCATACCATGCAGGGAATTTTCCAACGCGGGGTTTCCTAGGTCCTTTTGAGATTCCTCCTTGCAGAATGGTAGGGATACCGTTGCCAGAAATATGTTCGCTATGGTGAAAACAAGTGCATTCACGCCCGAAGATATTTTTGATCCGACAAAAAATCTTCTTCAACTTTCTTCGAAACTTGTGGAGCCCTGTGTGGTGCTTCTTCCATTTCTTGATAATATGTCGCAAGGTGCGTTCTGCTTCATGCTTCTCAAGGTCCAGTTCAAGACTGGAATTTTGAAGTTTCCGGATGGAATCACGTAACGGTGAAAGATTGATCTCGAGTGATAGATTCGATGTCCCCACAATCCTTTCAACTCTGGGAGATTTCAAATAAAAAGTGGGTGTGAACTTGCGTAGTGAGCACGTACTGGTCGAGGTAGGCTTCCAGCTCATATGCGTAGTGGGTGGTATTGATTGGCAATATAATCGAGCTCGCAAAACGCAGAGTCATCAGTCCCAAATGCTTGGCCACCGCGACCTAGTAGGTACGTGAGCGTAAACAGAATAAACATGGAATCCCAACATACATGACGGAAGAAACCGGGATCGCCATATAGCTCCTGCCACCTCTCCGAATCATACACCGAATGGTAATGGTACACTGGATCCGACAACGTTGACCCAAAACCTTCGTCAGTACTTGCAACCTGTAATACAATCAGTACAACCAACCCACGAATCAAGATCGAACCTAAGGCAAACGCACACCGATATGTTGCAAAAACACGGTATAGTCGCTTCCTGACCCTAATGCATTCACCCCGGAAACGCTCAGGGCAACATCCTCTGCCTCACGCAAAGCAGTAGCCTCCACATCATAAACAGTTTGGCCATCTGACCGATTACTGAAAAGAATCCCAGAGTCACCCGTGGCATCCCAAAGGGTCTTGCAACTACCGTCGCTGGTTGGGTGGGGAATCTCTTGAGCCGTTTGGCGGATGATGTGTGCGAGAGATGGTGAAGCTCGTGCATGGAATCGAGAGCCGGAAACAGATGAGTCTGTTCCCAGACACGTCACAAGTGAGATGAAATTAAGAAAAGACAGAAAATTCTCTTACCAAGGTTTAGGTAGGCAACAACGTGATCCCCAATCCAGTCTGAAAAATCTTCACCCCATTCCGTGCTGCCAATGAGCCCGTACTGCGGTATTGCCACTATTTCAGCTACGAGCCTAACCAGAAATGTTCAAGTGCTGAACATACTTCTTCCGCATCCCAGCTGGCAATTAATATTGTTCGAAGAGGTTTCCAACCGTTCCTCAGGAGAACACCCAGACCACGGATAATTTCGTGAATCGAAGCAGTTCCGGAGGAAGGATCTGTTGCTCCCATGACCTGTTCATTTCTAGGTTAGACTACGACGGGAACGGGAGGAATTCTGGGGAGGGCCATACCCAAGCTACGTAAAAAAGCGGACATGAGTAACGATAAAAATGGTAGAATGATTCGAGCTTTTACCATCTCGGTGATTCCCAATCATGATCACTTCATCCTTGACGTGGCCTGGGATGACCCCGAGGGTGTTCCAGATAGGTGTCACTTTCTCATCAACTGCGTTGACAGTCAGCTGCTGCTATCACCGGTGATTCTGAATACAAGTAAGCACTCACCATGATTCACCAACTTCACTCTTCTGTCTTGGTCTCCCATCTCCTGTAACAACACTTTTGCATTTTCCCATGAGATCGGCAAACTCGGAATGGAAGGTCTGTTCAACCCTTCCGTGCGGGTGCTGTTCTTGTACGCAGGATATCCTGGTGTTGTGGGGTCGCCAGGATAAAGTGAAATGAACTGAACTGAACCTCTCTGAACTGAAGTGGGATTGCGTGCCGGGCCATGTGGGTACCTGTGATCATGTATGAAAATTGAAAGAGGTTGAAACACTTCAGATGGTCACGACATACGGTACGTATCCATTTTCCGAGGTTACGGTGCCATCATCGCGAGGGTCAGAGTATATGAGCACACCAACGGCACCCCGTTCCTGCGCCCCTTTGACCTGGGCCGGAGCAAATGAGACAAGGATTAAGAAGGGTGTGAATAGACAGACCTTCAAACCACGGAAGATTCCTCCATAACGCACGATAACGATTGTCCCGTTCAAGTCCACGCCTGATTATTATTGGTAAGATGTTCCAGCAATTGACATATTTACTAACCGTTGCAAGTGAGGGCATCATAATCGTCCTTACGACCATAATGGGCGTAAACGAGCTTACCCTCTACTTCACCGCCACGGCTGAGTCCATGGAATGTCGGGACTTCATCAGCGTATTCGTGAACAGGCTCCAAAGGATCTACATGTTCTCGTAAATCGGCTTTCCAAACAGGCTCTCCATCGTCGCCCAGAATTTCAAGACTTCTAGCCAGAGGAGTGTTCATGACTGGGTAGTAGATGTCAATCCAGGCTCGCGGTTTGTTAAGGGTGGAAATCGACAATGTTGCGTTACGTGACTCTGGGGATCCAGCCGGAAACAGAGGAACTTCAGCCGGAGAGATGATACCAAGCTCTTTTTGGAGCAGCTCGAGGAATAAGTTGGCAGTAGCAAAGTCACCCGCCGACCCGGCCAAGTGAGGCTTCGTAGCATACTGACGAGATGCTTCGAGTGCGCTTGCTTCATTCGGAACTGACCTGGAAAATCTAAGCTTGTGGATAATCCCAAGGCTCCGGAAATCGACTCACAGAAACAACTTCTCCGCTGCCTTACCCACCAAAGGATGTCCCACACCGTATATATCATGGTCACTCCGATTCCAACGACCATACCTCCTGTGTCCCCATATACCAAAGATACCGAGGGCTATCAACAGGAGTACCGACGAAAATGTCCGTCGCCTGAAGATAGCTGGTCTTGTTCGCGAAGGGTACTGCTCTGCTCCAGGTCCCTTTAGAGGGACATACAGTTCTTCTTCCTTCATTAAACTTGAAAACAAAGCGTCACTATGAAACTGATCAGTCTTATTCTCAAGGCTGAAGTATGGCGTTGTTGTGTAGTTCGGGTTGTTGGGTTCGATTGCCGTTTACGTATTCTAGTATACGCGGGCTTTTATCCATAACGTACAAGAATTCTGTGGCTCTAGCTACGGCACTGACTATCCACAATTCAGTTTTTCCCTAGGATCAGACACGTCCTCGATGGAATATACACCTGCCGAGAAGGTATCCGTAAAGGAGATAGCAAAAAAGTAGCTGTGTTACGGGACTGACCTGCAACCAATTTTTCCTCCCGTTCCACTCCATTGGGGTGGTGAAATATTGGCTATCTAAAGCAATATTATCAAACCCACCAAAATTTCGCTCGTCGCTGCTCAATGCAACGTTGTAGTCCCCGGGCTCCTCCACCCCAACGCGATAGTCCGTATAGCTCTGTGTGGGGTGGAAATTGAAGATAAACAGCAGGCCAGCCCGCTCGTACACAATCATCTTGTCCTTTTCGTTTTTCAACGAAACATACGCCTATGCGAAAATGAGTCAGAATTTGTCTCCCTTGTTTCAGAGATGGGCTACTTGGGGTGACCTCAACCAGCCATACTGTTCCGCGAGGTGGTTCATGGCGATATCGAAGTTGTTCAAGTACTTGTAGCGCAGTATGGCATCGTCGACGACGTTCCATTGGCGCCTCGCATAATGGAAAGAGTTATTGTTGCCTACCCGAGGGAAGTCGAGCCACTGTAATCGTTCGACACTGTTATTCGGAATATCGAAGGGAAGGAAAGGAAGACAACCTCTGGATGGCCGAATTCATTTCCTTCAAAATTCAAGTAACCTTCTCCGCCCAGAGAATGCGTGAGTAGCCTGTTGATCGGGCAAGAAATCAATTGAAGGCTAGAAGATGACCCCCGTACGACAGACCGAATCATTTTGTGTAACGCAAGCCCTCTTGCGATGATAGGCGTCAACGGAGTCAAATCCGACATATTAGTATCTGACGGTATCAATGCCATTAGCCACATGCATATTCTCGAATCCAAAACCTACACATCTCTTTATCCATCAGCCAAAACGCCAGCGTCTTGTCACCAACCAGCGCCTGATCATGACTTTCACAATAGGCAATACTCAGCTCACCATGGCGTCTGTTGGTAAGAGTATGCACAATGTTGCCTAGGTCCCACTCGTCGTCAGATTTGTGCTTGAGGAGTTTGATCCACATGTCAGGTATAGCCATCGAAAGACGGTAGTCAAAACCGACGCCCCCTTGGGAGACTGGGATGCACAGAAGAGGCATACCGGAGACATCTTCCGCAATGGTGATGACTGAGGGGTAGAGAGTATGTAGTGCATCATTTGCCTGTTAGCGGAAGTCAATAATGCGGTTTCAGAAGACAATTTGCGGAAACTCACCAACATGAGATATACGACGCCCTCTTCGTCTGCCCCATCATCAAAGTACTCGTGATACCCGCCAGAGAATCCCGTCCCAATTCCATGGTGTAAATACATCATGCTCGTTACTCCATCAAATCTGAATCCGTCAAAGCGATACTCTTCCATGTAGAACCTTAAGTTGCTCAACAGAAATCTGAGAACCTCATGAGAGCTATAATTGAAGAGCCTGCTGTCCCATAGGTCGTGCCGGCCTTTCGCGCCTTCATGAAAGTAGAGGTGGTCGGTCCCATCGAATTCGTTCAGGCCGTCTAGGACATTTTTACAGGCATGGGAGTGTACGATATCGAGGAGGACTGTTATTCCCATGCCATGTGCGGTATCTATCAATTCTTTAAGCTCCTCAGGCGTCCCGTATCGCGAGCTTGCGGCAAAAAAGCTCGTAACTTGATATCCGAAAGCTGCAGTAGAATATATTTATGTCAGAAAGCGATGGCTTTTTGAGCGATCCGCAATGCGGCGTACATGCGTAGTATGCGTGCTCCATAATAGCCATCAGTTGAATGGTGTTATATCCGAGGATCTTGATCCTGGTCAAGATATTTTGGGTGAATTCTTTGTACGTTCCGACGCGGCCTTCAGTGGTCGATATGCCGACATGAGCCTCATAAATAATTGCGTCTTTGGGCTTGGGGGGAAGGGGATGCCGGAAGGTGTACTTGATTTCTGCCGGAGGATTCCAAAAACGTGCTTCATATACAGGGGATTGGCTGAGGTCTTGAGTGACGCGCTTGATCCAGGCGGGAATACGTTCAATTCGTTCTTGGGATGGTAAAACCATGGAAATCTATAACAAAAAATATGAAGATTAGAACGCGAGTCGAATGGCGTCGCACTGACTTTGAGTTTTGTGTCGTGAGGAATTGCACAGACTCCGGGAGATTTGGGGGGCAATATGATTTCCCAAACACCGAAAACATCCTTTGTCATTGGATGCGATGTCCTGTTCCAATGGTCTGTGATCGATGACGACCATTAGCCAACTGAACCTACGTTGCCAAACAACGAGGACTTGCTAAATTCCCCGATCAGATAGGCCTCCTGGGCGTTCGGGGCCCATTCACGATATACGACCTCGCCGTCCTTGCCAACATTAAGGCCAAACTTCATGTATCCCTGTGTGAAGTTTTCATATCCGCCTTCATGTTGTTCGATAGTATCCTTCCATTTCCTGAACGTGTCATGTCGACGCAAGATGGCGGGTATTTGAGGCTTCAGATAACCATCCAGTTTCAGGACCACCTCTGGGTCAAGCGCTGATGTGGGCATTTTCTCGCAAAAAGGTGGCGACAAGCAAGCTTTATAAGTTATGTACATGACGTCATAATAAATGCCACAGCTCAGAGCAACCACCCTCTCTTGAGCGCATACCCTACGACCTCACTCGCACTCTGCGGCCCCACCGCCGTCGCTTGCATGTTCTCGCTCGTCGGGGCCTGTGTCTTCCGTCTTCCCTTCCTCTTCAACGATGCCTTAGGTTTTGCCACTTCAGCAACACATTCGTTCAAAACCTTCTCAACCTCCACAAGACATTCGTAAGAAGATTTTTCCGTAAACGCTGCCGGAGGGGAAGAGGAAGCGGTGTTTCTACGAGAAGCAGCTGGGGGTTTTAGTCGCTTTGAGTGTAAGAGCTTGAGTGTTAAGTAGTGAAGCCACTACAATAACATGGTCAGACTCTGCACTATGGATAGATGGAGGCTTACCATGACATTGGTCAGAGGCTTGTACTCCTCCCAAGCATCCTGAGTATGTATCCTCATAATCCGATACACATCGAATTGATAGTCTCCTATAAGGACGACGATGATGCTTTCCCTTATTGAGTCAGACGGCAACTCACCTTCCCCCATGAAGATTTCTTCCGCAAACGGCGTCCAATGCACCCTCTCCCCCCCCGCCCCATCCCCGGCGTCCATTCTTGACAGCCCGAGGTCAATTACTGTTGCTTTCACCCCATACACTGGTTGGTCTATTGCGATAGTCTTCTGCGAGTCTATCTTGGGCTTGAGAGGCATCACATGAGTGCTGGGTATGTTTTTCACGAGTATTTGTCCCCAATGAAGGTCCCGGTGCTATTTGTCATACAGATGTAAGTGAGGGACGGTGTAAGTAAAGCGGAACTTCTGAAAAGCCAACCTCGAATGAAACCAACTGCTCGGCCTGCGCGAGCGCCCTCGTCACTTGCCAGAATAAACTGCATGCCTGCCGCCACCCGTACTTACTCGCGTTCGTAAACGAGTATGCTTCCAGATCAGGTCCGCCGTTGGGCAACACTATGATGGCGTACACTTGCGAAACGCTGAAAGTATCTGAAAAGGAGATATAAATTCATACCAATGTGGAGGCAGAAGAGCTACCGCGCGAAAGGACGCACCGGGCCTAATACTTTCCGATCCCTTTCGCTCGAAATATTCGTCCCATAACTCGAGCAACACCTCTGGATACCGACCCCGCACCACATACGTTCTCAAAAGCTTAACAAACCCTTCACACATCTCTCCCATTGCGCGCGTCACGATCACCTCCTTTAACACATCTTTCGTGTCGCTGGGCGGTGGGCTGTCCTTCTCCTCTTGCTCGTCGACTTCCCGAATCATATCCCCATACTTGGCAGCCTCGGACTTGTTCTTATTCGAAGCTTGAGGTGTCGGACCTTTGGCTTGTCTGTCTTTCAGACTTTCATCTCGCAAAGGTATAACCTTGAGAACCACATCTCCGATTCCAAACACTTCCGAATAACTGGCCTCGCCAATCTTTCTAAACACCATTTCGTCACCTCCGTCGTTGCTCGCCGCACTTCGAACAATTGGATCCAAGGGAAACATATCAATAAATGCAGAGAATTCATGCGGCCCGCATAAATCCTGTGCACATTCTTCCAGCAGTGGTAATAGATACTCCGGTGGAGTCTCGATCTGTGGGCGTTTACCTGTGGGCTTGCGATTCAGATCGGAAGAACTTGAAGGTGTGATGTCAATGTCCAGGCTGATGTTGGAAAAATCAAGCGATAGGCCGAAGTCTGTTGGTGTTGTCGGTGACGGTGGGGAGGGGGGCTCGAAGAGGCGTCTGGAACGACTCCCTGCCACACCACGGATGGGAGTGAGCTGACGTGGGCGCTGAATAGGGAATGGGAAGTCTGGGTATCGAATTAGTGGTGCGGGTGCGGGTGCGGGTGCTGGTGCTGGTGCTGGTGCTGGTGCTGGTGCTGTCCGCACTGGGCGAGTCGACTGTGGAGGCAAGGGTTGGGAGGCGAGCTGAAGCTTGGATTTGGGGGCTGGGGTTAGCGCATTATCCGAAAGTGATGCAGAAGTAGAGACCCTCTTCTCCTGACTGACCCTCCGCCCCTCTTGGTCCAGGACTATGATATCGACATCCACATATGGCGAAAATGGCTTCTTCAAACTCAGAGGAGTCCTTCTAGTTCCTGCTACCTTTGCTTTCTTCCGCGTCTGTGCTGTCTTGGTCATTGCGGGAGAGCCTGGAACGTTGATGAGGTACACCCCCAGCGGTGGCCGGGAAGGTGTTGTGAGATCATCAATTTTGCTGGGGTCTGACTTTGTTGGAGGGGGTTGCGATCTCTGACCACCAGTCATTGTCTTGTCGCTGTCAATGATGACCTGAACTCGTGTTCGTTTCTTTACTTTGGCCGGTGGTGAGAGCACAGGCGAATGCCTTTTTTTCCTATATATTTTCACTGTGTGAGGCGAGGGCGAGGGTGAATTAGAAAAGTTTTCGCGCTTTCGCATCCTGGATGCGATGGGTGCCCCCAAAACGGTGGTTGCGTTGAGAATAGAAAACGGGTTTGTGTTCTGTCGATCATCGGGAGCATTCACTATGCGTTGGTGGCGTCGTCCGTAGGAGAACACTTGTTTCGTGCGTGTTCCGAGCATTATTAGGGCCAGAAGTAAGGGTGTCGCGATGAGCAGCAGAACTGCTAGGGAGGACCAAGGGGACAGCAGCGTGAAGATTACCGGTTGGCTACTCGAGCTATAACTTGAACAACATCGCGTCTGGTCACATGACTGTCCACTGGCATGTCCCTCCCCCAATCCCTTCGTACCTCTGTAACACCTCCAGAACTCGAGCTAGTGGCTTCCGAACAGCTCGTCGAGATTATCCCCCTCATTTCCATGGAAAAGACAGCCTTCATTTCTGTGTGTCTCCAGTCCTCATGGCTTTCTGTCGGTCTCACGCATCCGGAAGGGTGCCTATGGACCACTTCGTCCACCAATCAAATCTCGCGTGCCCCTTTGGATGGCGGTGAATCTTAAATTGAAGAAGAAATGTCACATCGTCGCGCCTGATTGGCTCACCGTCGGTAGGCATTGCCCGTCTTCTGTCCGGCCGACCAATATAACAAACACTCTCAGAGTTTCTGCAGGAACGACTCACAAGAGAAACGACCCAGCCCGAATTCAGCGACCTCCCTTTCCGTTTCGCAGAAATATCTAAAGTTCTTCTCGACATGTATGTTTCGTCTCTCTCTCTTCAAAACTTTTCAGCGTAATCACATCTCACGCAGCGCGTCAGACGACCTTCAAAATCCGGAAAAAATTCGCTTCGTACTTAAAGACCTTCGCGAGGCTCGACAAGCCAAGAGTCGAGATGGTCTACAAACGCTCGATCACAGTGAGCTCAGTGTACGTCCACATCGTTCCGATATAGAAACCACGCCACGATCAATCATTTAGCTGCCAAACCTCTGCTCGATGGAAATCAATGAGATAAGGCCATTCTTTATTCGTTCCATGAGCGTTCTCACCCAGCTCGTCCGTGAGCCTGCCCATGGCGTGCATGCACAACCTGGACCCTTTGGTGCCTGACGAATCCTGATCTGTGCGGTCATCGAGCATTGAGCACCAATCATCCAAGAGGCTGTCCTCCTCGACAGCTAACTTCACCGGTACCAAAGGCCTATGTGTCTGCGTTTTGAGTGGAATCAAGTACAATTTATAAGTAATCATCATCATGATGTTGGCCACAAATTTCCAAATTAGTAACTTCAAAGCGGCTTCACGGCAACGCTTAATTCCTGGTATAATTTGGAGCTCCGATCCAATCCTCACCTCCCGAAGACTTTTGACCGACTCCGTAAACTTGAAGTTGCAATGTTTGACCCCCTGAGCTCGACGAGTGCCATATTCGCTGCTGATGGCCCCACTACTCCACCCTGGCCAACCACACCCCATCAGCCAAATTCTCCCATCCCAAACCTACGTCGAGCGCCTTCACCAGCAGCACCTGTAACCCCGGACAAGGGACCAGTCACAGGTCCATACGGCAAAGAGCCACAGATATACGGTCAACCAGACCCAGGACTCATCTCTCCTCATGAGGCTGTTGGCTCTAATGGGACGAAATTCGAGAAACCTGGACCGTACCTCAGAGTGAGGATTACCGGCCTGGACAGAAATCGAAGAGACATTCTCATCAGACTGGACGCGCAGGTTGGCATGACACAGACCATAGATTTACTCATGCTTACCACAAATCCAGACCAACCTCACTAACTTCACCGGTACAACATACCGGAACGTGTCCCGTTCGTATCTCGAATTCCAACATTTCTACGAATCTGTCGTTCACAACAATCCTCAAACCATAATTCCCGCCCTTCCCTTGCCACAAACATCCGCACCCACGGACGAAGAAGATGATCGACTTGTTAAAATCATGCTACAGAGATGGGTGACCAGGATTTGCGAGGATCCCATTCTCCTTCATGACGAAGACCTTCGGGCCTTTGTCGAGAGTGATTTTGGTTACCAGCCTACTCCACGTTCTCGAAAGAAATCTGGCTCGACATACGGCCTTATACGACGTGGTGTCCCAGATGAAGATGAAGAACTACAGCGAGCTCGTTTTGAATTGACAAAA
Source organism: Hygrocybe punicea (assembly GCA_963556145.1). Classification (NCBI taxonomy): domain Eukaryota; kingdom Fungi; phylum Basidiomycota; class Agaricomycetes; order Agaricales; family Hygrophoraceae; genus Hygrocybe; species Hygrocybe punicea. The sequence continues at coordinate 5,324,418 of OY744464.1, forward strand.
CTCGAGGGTCAGTTCTTTGATACGGCCAAAGCCATCGACAAACTCGCTGCCACACGGAAAAGTTGGTGTTAATCTAACTCAAGGACTACTTGATCATTCAGACCTATATTTCTAGCCCTCGCATTGGCCCATACGGAAATGGGGAACAAACTTATCAATGTTGCTAGTACGGAAGCACACCCGCCTTTAGGCAATGCCTTTCGTAAATTTGGTAGAACGTGGCATAGTCTTGCAGATCTCAACCAATCTCAAGCTATCAGCGAATGCGTCATCATCGGGGATTCATTTGGGTATCAAGGGATGAATGCTCGGTCTGCGAAGGAGACTCTCCTTCAACGGACTGGTGTCCTAGAGGAATATCAAGCCGCTGTCAAAAGTACGATATCGAAACGCAGACACATTGAGCGTCTGAAGTCCAGTTCCAACATCCGGCCGGATCGGGTGGATGACGCATTGGCAGACATGGAAGAGGTTGTCTCTTACCTTATAATGGAATTCAAACTATTGAGCTCCTCTCGATCTTTCAGGCCGACAAGTACGAGCAAGTACTTGCCAAGCGTGCAGAAGGAATATCGCAAAATCTACATATGGCCCTTCAAACACACAACCGACATGCCAATAGCGATGTGACATCTGCCTTGATCGAACATGTTCGCTCCTCCATCATGTACGAAAGGCAGCTGCTGCGCGAATTGGAGGCACTCAGTCCAGATGTTGCCAATGCTGCAAATAAAGCTGTCTCAACTGCTAACGGTGCTCCCAAGCCGACTGTAGTGCCACCCTTGGAGGATTTCTCACCGCCTCCACCTGTTATTCAAACTGTCCCTCCATTACTTGCACGGGCTGTCACGCGACCGCCGCCTATTATCTCCAGTCCTCCTGCGCGCGTGAGGAAAGAGCCATTGTCAGTTTCATCTACGCTACCTCCTCCTCCTCTACAAGAGATATCTTCGACTTCTTCAAGCCAGTCATTTGCCAAACAGACGCCTTGGTCGCCGACATCAACTTCGTCAAGCAACCCCTTCGGTCAACAAGATCCATTGTCACCACCCTCTGGACAGTCATTCTCTCGGCAATCACAGTCCTCCTCAGGCGCAGGTCCTTCTAAAACACCAATTCCTCAACCAATCCCAACCTCCCCGCCACTTGTAGATGAGCCCCCTTTGGGAGGACGCTACATGGACGGCACTAAATCGATGTTTGTGAAGTCGACATCATCACCCCTTACTCCGCCATTGCCGACATCATCGTCTGCGACCTTCAGCCCTGGACCGCTGCAGAGAGCACAGATGGCAAACCCAAGTCATACTAACTCCCTTGGCAAAGCTGCAACTTCTCCATTACTCCCCTCGACTACGCAAAGTCCCAATGGTCATGCTACACAGAATGATGTATTTGATCCGCTCGGCCAGGTAAAACCTACATTAATGTCGAGTTCTGTGCGGGTACAACCTTCACGGCCAAGATTGGATGCAAGAGAGGCCGCTAGCAAACTTGCGAACATGTTCTAGGTTATCCACCTGCAATCAACGCAGTTGCCCATGGCATCATCGCGACTTGTACAGCGTAGGGGTTCCACTTTGTATATTCATTAAGATATCAACGCAAGCTATATTGATACTCGCTCTGTAATTTGAGAGCCTACAGAATTGGTTGTCTTCGTATCTATTTGTTACGGACTTCGGGATGCTATTTCATGAAGAGCTCAAGAGCCCTTTCAACACCTCTACAATATGATTGCCCAGTGCCTCTGTACCAATCGTCCCACCAAGATCTGCCGTCCTCAAGCCACGCCCCCCCAGCTCCTCGTCATCCAAAACTATTCTCACAGCTTCTTCCACCGCTTTAGCCTCTTTTTCGAGATTGAGGGAATACCGAAGTAACATTGCTACGCTGAGAATCGTCCCGATTGGATTTGCAATACCTTTGCCCGCAATATCGGGCGCCGATCCGTGTATGGGTTCATAAAGGCCTAATGTTGATTTAAATCCGAGTGATGGTGCAGCTGAAGGTGCATCGGCGAGTGAGGCAGAAGGAAGAAGACCGAGAGAACCAGGGATGACGCTGGATTCGTCTGAAAGACTGCAATAGAAACAGAATGATGTCAATGCGAAAGCACATATGATAGAGATTTTAACGTTACATATCGCCAAATAAGTTCTCTGTCAAGATGACCCCGTTAAGCTTTCTAGGATTCGACACCATGACCATGGCAGCAGAATCTACCAATTGATGGTCAAGTTGCAGCTGCGGATACTCATTCTCTATCGTCTCCGTCACAACTTTCCGCCATAACCTGGAGCTGGCGAGCACATTTGCTTTGTCAATTGAATGTATTGGAAGGGCTGGATTCGCAGCCAACGCGATCTTCGCCGCTACCCGCGTAATTCTTTGAATCTCGGAGACGCTGTAGATCATGGTGTCCCAAGCTGAATCCTCGTCGGGACTTGAGCCTTGCTCTTTGCGCGCACCAAAATAAATTCCGCCGGTCAGCTCTCGGATTACAATCAAGTCAACGCCTCGTGCAATGGACGGCTTGAGAGGGGAGTTGGAGAGGAGAGAATCAGATGCGAAATTAGCTGGACGAATATTGGCAAAGAGGCCAAGCTCTTTGCGGAGGCTAAGAAGCCCCTGCTCGGGGCGAATTTTATTAGAGACTCCCCATTTAGGTCCGCCGATGGAGCCTGGTGGAATTGATATACGTTTGTGAACCGCGAGATTAATTCAACATGGGACCACATACCCATGAGGATAGCATCGGCCTCCTTACACGCTTGCAAAGTTGATTTGGGAAGTGGGTCACCAGTGGCATCGATTGCGCATCCCCCAAAGTTGTGACTCTCGAGTTTGAGTTCGATGTCAGTGGCAGCGGATGACACGAGTTGGAGCACTCGAACAGCTTGACCAACTACTTCCGGTCCTTGATAGCACATTGATCAAAGGATATTGTTTAATCCCGTGAAGCATACCAATTCCGTCCCCTGGAAGAACGACAATGCGGAAACTGGCCAATATCTTCAGTTTGACGGGGACTTACGATGGCAGAACACTGGTACTCACCTTTTCGGGGACATGGCAAACAGCAGATAGTGGATGTAGACCAGGCAGAACCGTCTTTATCGTGATTCGACTCGGACATGAACGCGAAATTCCGACGGCCGAATCATTTTTTTTCAAGCCATGTCTCTCCCTCCACAACCACGCTGCAAAAACCTAGTCTTAGATGCAGGGCCATTACTCTCGTTATCTCCACTTCGAGGTTTGGCAGAGACATACTTGACCGTTCCTCAAGTCCTTGCAGAACTAAAGGATAAGCGAGCTCGGGAACACTTTGAGCGTCTGGGTTTGCATGCTGGAGTTCGGATTGAAGTACGCTCCCCGGACCCCGCTTCATTGGCACACGGTGGGTGCGTTCGTTGCGGGCCATTGTCACGATCACTGATTGTCAAGGGATTCAGTGACTCAGTTTGCAAAAAAGACTGGCGACTACGCTGTTCTTTCGCATGCTGATCTATGTTTGGTGGCTCTGACTTATGCTTTACACGTACAAGATGTAGCGGAGAAAGCATCTGAACAGGCCAGTTCTTTTGAACCAAGTTATATTGCCCTCACTCTGAGCTTTATCAGACAAGAACGGTTGAAAGCATTTCGGAGACTTTGGATGCTACTTCCCTCAATAACAACCACACATCGGAAGGAGTAGAAGGAGAGCGGACTGAGATCGATGCGCAGGTCCACTGTTCAGGTCCGGATAGTCTTCCACGAACCACAGGCGACGAGAAACCTCTGGATTTCGCGCTTGAAAACCAATCCGTCAATGATTCTTCACTACCAATCAATCCCGCTTCAGCCGAACCCACCCCACCTCCAGGTTCATACGATCCGTGTAACAGTGATATTGAAGCACTATATGACGACCCCTCGGACAGCGAGGACGGCGAAGGTGAATGGATAACACCGTCTAATGCGGCGTTGCACAAGTTTCATGCGCTCGAGCTTCTGCCGAACACTGGGATGAAGAGCAAGGGAAAAGCCAACGAGTTTGTCAATGCAGGATGTATGACGGCGGATTTCGCTATGCAGAATGTGTTGCTTCAGATGGGGCTGAATTTAGTGAGCATTGAAGGCAAAAGAGTCGAGAAACTCAAGACTTGGGTGTTGCGATGTCACGCATGTTTCAAGTACGCTCACCCATATTCGCTTTTGATCTGTACGTCGACACTGACTATTTCAGAATATGCAAAGATGCGTCAAAAAAGTTTTGTCCGTCTTGCGGTAACCCCACTCTTCTCCGAGCATCAGTAACAGTTACCGCACCCGGTGTGTCTTCAACACCAGTGATGCAAGTGCACCTCAAGAAGAACTTTCAATACAAAACGCGAGGAACCATATACTCAATCCCCAATCCGAAACCCGGTTCAGCGAAGACCGGGTCAGGGGAAGGACTTATTTTGCGTGAGGATCAGTTGGAATACATGCGTGCGAAGAAGCGTGCTGACACGAAGAGAGAACGGGATGAGCAGAAGATGATGAAAGGGATTTTTGACAAAGGAGAGCCTGGTGTCAGTGTTGGAAGCTGGATGGATCCGGATTGGATGCCTGAAATGCTCAGTGTTGGGGCCGGCGGGAAGGGGAGGAAAATTAGGAGCGGAATGGATGGAGATATGCCTGTCATTGGCTATGGTCGGAGGAATCCGAATGAGCGAAAGAGGCGGAAGTAAGAGGACCTTATGATGGATCGTTTTGCTAGAGAATTTGGTTCGATTTACAAATTACGATGTTCTATGAACCCAAACTTCTGTTCATGAAGCGTCGTTTCTGGAATGACATCCACCATTTATTGGGTTTGCCAGTCCCATCGGCGTAAAGACGCTCCACCAATCGCGCAGCCAACTCCTGTCGAACCTGTGTCAAATATTGTCGGAGGTATTCTGTAGAGCCATCAGAAATTCGAATATAATGTAACAGATCACTCCTACCAGCATCTGCTCGGCTCGCGGGCGTAGCATAGTGGGCATTCAGAGGAAAGTTGGCGTCTCCCGGAATGGGGAAGTTATCAACCGATAGTGTGTTGAGTGATTTAGATGCTTCAATTTGGTTAGGTACTGTTCGTGCGCTACCGATTTTGGCTAGGCAGTCGGAGATGTAGAGAATAAGCACGATGAGAATACGGTCTGCAGGGCCTTTGATCTCGAAGTTGCGAAAAAGGGAGTTGGCACGGAAAAGATCGAGCGTTTCATCAATTATGTCTGCTTTATCGGGGTCCGCTGGACGAGAGATTGTAAGACAAACTTGTTATGGGGCAAGAACATACCAACGGGGGCTGGTCCACGGATTCTGGTCTTTATTGGGAGGATGGCCATGTTCCCAACCTGTCTGACATCGGGTTCTTCATTAAGAGACGAGTGATACGCCTAATAGCGAGTGTTAACGACTATCATTTTAACTGAGAGGTGCTTACAGGCATGAAGTGAAAAGGTCTCAGGCAAACAGTGACAAACACCCCTTGTTCTGGCAGAAACTTGAATGTCAGAAAATCGTCACGATGAAGAGGAGCAGGCCTCGTTGGCCTCTGTGAAGACTCTGCGGCCGTCGCCATCTATAATAACGAGTGCGCGAGAATCCTTGGTTTCATGGCTTACGGTGACACCCATGTTTTAGTGGTCGTGAAGCGCGTTCGAGCTTTGACTATGGCTCTGCTCCCTGTGGAGGTCGATCCAAAAAGCATCAACGACCCCACGAGCAGAGTTATCACTCCACAAGTCATTGCAGCTTACACGGCTGCGGCCGGTGATTTTGTCGAAGCTGTAAGTTCTTCTCTGGTTCCATGGCCAATGATTAATATTCGAATAGTTGCCATATTGTCTGCTTAGAGCTCGGGTAGAATTTATGTGGGATGCAAATCATGATGCCGCAGATTATGGCGAGAATCATGGGCGGGGTGAGCAAGTTTTTTGTGTGAAATGAACTTAAGCTGAATTGTCTTGATGTGAAGCTGTTGCTTGTGAAGTACTAGCCCGGCGAATCGTGCACGTAGCGCCACCAGACAGGTTGGGTTCTATTATGTCGACTCGCTTCAAACACCTGCAGGCAGACGGTGACGAGAGCGGCCTGGCTAGTGCCCTCGAGATGGCTGTCGACTCTCACTGGTCCGTTCGACTATTGACTTGTTGACTCATACAACTTACGTAGGCCATCTCTAGCACAATTTTTCTTTCCTCGAGTGAAGCCCAGTATGGTTAGATAATGCTTCACATTTCTGACGTCCACTCAGCTGTGATATCCAGTTGTGAATGCGCTGTGGAGGGGCGATTTGATACAGAAAAATAACGAACATAACGACATTGACTGTGGGTGAACTCTGCTGATCGGCTCTATTCAGCATTTCAATATGCCCATCAGATGTACTTTATGAACCAATTCGAGACAACAACTTCTGGGATCATCTCGATGCGTCCCGACTTTCTGTGCCACGGTAAGTCGTCCCGGGAGATCAACACTTCTCAGGAACCACTTATCGCAATATCTTTCATAAGCTACCAAAATATTTTTCGGATTGTTATTTGGTTCGTTTTCCTCATAGTGTACTCACAAGCAGGTCAGGCTGGCTATTTAATATGTCATTTAACTATCAATAAACAGGTCTTCTTCGCAGTCCGAGAACCTTTGGAGCAGTTTGGTCATCAAAATTTCGACACCTGGGAAATTGTTTTGTATGCAATGTCCTTGTCATTCATAATTGAAGGCATGTGTTTTGTTCCCTATATTGCTATCTTACCGACTTTGTCATTCTTAGACATTCTTCGAGTGAGATTGTTGCACTACCAGTTGACAAACCGCTGTTCAAAGTGCTTTCGGCGTCTAGACTTATCAATTACTTCGTTTTGTCTCGTGGCGGGCCTTTGGTTTCTGGAACGCCGTTGCCGTCATAACGAACTCACTACTATCTGCGGCATTCCTACTACGTATGGCTGGTGTAGTGCGCACAGATACATCTTCAAGTGATCATTTCCGTGTATGGAGCTTCCAGGTCTTGAGTTTTGTTGCTCCGTTTATTTGGTTAGCTTCCAAGGCTCCCGTATATTTCTAGGAAAGCTGACGTTTATGACGGGGTATTAGGATGAGTTACGCCTTTGACTTCCTTTCGCGATACATTATTAATGTGACTTGGTGTAGAACTCTTAACTGTTTTTGATGGATACAAGTACGTTTCATGAAACCCTCGGTCTGAGCACATTGACGCATTCCTATTTAAGATATATTGGGACTATGCAAATTTGTGTGGCGCGCATGCTGCGGGAGTCTGGGATATTTTTTGCGGTTTGTGAAAATATCACTGACACAACAGTGGTAGTTGACGTTGATTTGCACAGCTGTTGAGTGTTCTTGGGATAGGATTTGCGCAGGCTTTGTATGCTCTCGACGCTGCGGACGGAGAGGTTGAAAGTGGATTCACGGTAAGTCGAAGTCTGTCAGCATATCCACGTATTCTCATTGTTAGATAGATCGTCAATGTTCTTCTCCAGGGGCTGTTGGCGTACGCAACCTTGCTCATTAATAGATTGTTCATTGATACTTATTCTTTTGTCATAGGTCACCTAATTATGACAAGTTTTCTTCAAGGTTCTTTTTAACTTAGGTTAAACACATGCATAATTCTAATGGACGTTCTTGAATAGTCCCACTGGCCTTACACTGTTCTACTTGTACGTGTTTTTCGTTTCTTAGAATCTGATTTATCTGACATTGATTACATCGGTATTACGAACAGTTGGAACATGGTAACAGCAATTGTCCTTCTTAACGTCCTCATCTCTCTGTTCTCGTCTGCGTATTCCGATGTCAGTCCCTCACCCCATCTACCTGCTCAATTATGACGTCGCCTCTAGGTTGTAGGCGATGCAGAAGCCCAGTATCTTGCATTTTTCGCTTCGAAAACAATAGCGATGATTAGGGCGCCAGATTCTTATGTTTACCCTCCGCCGTTCAACATCATTGAGGCGATTTTTGTTGCGCCATTCGAGTGAGTGATTTTATTGTTTCTAGTCCTTGGGATGGTTGAAGATTGATGTCTTTGTCAGGTGGATTCCCTACTTTTCATTGAGTGTCGAACACTATGCCAAGGTGCGGTAGCCAGCTTACCATTTATTCATTTCTTTGAGTCATAATCCTCAGCTGAACCGATATGTCATGAGTGTCATTTTTTTCATTCCACTGTCTATCCTTGCGTTATATGAATCGGCCAATACGGCGAAGAACGGCTGGATGAATAGCTGGCTGCATGGAAATGATGAAGGGACTGCGGACCAGCTAACGAATCGGGATCCGGAATTGGAGGGCGACTTGCAGATTACAAAAGTTCCGTTCGAGGAGCTGGTCAAAAAGCTTCCAAATACACAGCAGGTGAGTTGCTTTTGAGATCCTGGGCTGAGGATAGCTGGTTTGGGGTTGCTGACTGCTTCATACTACAGTCCAGTGAAGCTACAATTTTGAGTGAAATCAGGGAGTTGAAGTCTCAGCTGGCTTTAGTTCTCAAGAGGCTTGGTGATCTGGAAAGGTAATGGAGGTGAAAAGGTAGTTGCGAAGATGTCTGGGTTATTATTGCTATTTTCAAAATGAATGACCTTTTGAAAAAAAATCTTTCCAAGAGCAGGTTGGTCGGCTTCACAAATATCTCAGGAACTTAGGATAGTTGTATAGGCAGACTTCATCTATTCAGACTTCATCTATTCTTTGAGGGCAATCTAACCATGCTATTACATCTTGGAAAAATGAGATGTGCACAGACTTTGGTGGTGCATAGCTCAGTGAATACATGATTGTGGAGCTGGGAATGAGCCTCAATACCAGCATTTTTGATGATTGCAGATCCTGAATCAATTATCATGTGTTTGCATAAAGAATGGGATATCACACATTTCTCTACCAATAAGCTATGATATCAAAAATGCCAGTATTGGGGCTCATTCCCCTTGAAGAAAGGAACATTTCACCTCCACAATCATGTCAATCCAAGTTGTATTCACTGAGCTATGCACCACCAAAGTCTGTGCACATCTCATTTTTCCAAGATGTAATAGCATTATAGCATGGTTAGATTGCCCTCAAAGAATAGATGAAGTCTGCCTATACAACTATCCTAATCCACCCAGTAGTTCCTGAGGTATTCAAAAGGTCATTCATTTTGAAAATAGCAATAAATTTGCAATGCATCTACTCGCACTTCAAATTTTTGACTCGATAACTTGTCTCAAGAATTATACTCATTTCTAACTCCGCTTAGGTTCCGCTCGGATTCTTCCGTTGCAGTAGTCCAAGTCACATGACATTGTTTGCTTTCTCTCAAACCGTCACCAACACCAGATGTCTATCAGAGCTACCCGCTCAACTTCTGCAAAACCCGCGTCAAAGGCCGCGCCAGAACCTAAAATCCCTCTTTCTCGAGCCAATAGTAACCCTCCAAGGAAACGCGTTGCGTCCCCGGAACCAGTGACGTCTCTTCCGCGCAAACGCAGCAGGGCACCGTCAGAAGACACCAAACCCAAGCAAGTGCCGGTGACCAAAAGGCTCTCCCCAGTGCCTGAATGCATGCCTCTTTCGCGGCAGAAACAGCAGATCAATGCACTTCCTACTCCTCATGACAAGACCCGACCGTGTCTTCAACTCTTTGTGTGGGGTACAGGCAACTTTGGCCAATTTGGTATAGGCCCTGACGTCCTGGGTGAGCTCAGTAAGCCAAAGAAGAACCCCTGGATCGATGAACAGATCCAGGCTCACGTATTCGGTGACAATTTTGGGGGGCTAGAAACCATCGCAGCGGGGGGATTGCATACGATTTTTGTTGACGAGAAAGGAACAGTGAGTATTTGGCTGTTTTAACACAACAGATTACTTATTCTCCCATCAGGTGTGGACGTGTGGTGTCAACGATGATGCTGCTCTCGGTCGTGTTACGAAGGATGTCCCGGATCCCAATAACCCAGAAAGCTTTCTTGACATTGATATACTCACCTCCGTGCCACATCCCCTACAATCCCTGGTCGACGAAGATTTTCGGGCAGTCAAAGTTGTTGCCGGTGATAGCATTTCTGCCGCGATCAGCACTGATGGGCAACTCAGAGTTTGGGGTTCATTCCGCGTGCGTTTCTAGTTATTCGTCTCCACTCCCGTTCGATGCTTATAATTATTTCAGGCCGACGAGGGTTCTCTAGGGTTCTCAAGTGGACTAAAACATCAATTTTCTCCGGCGCCCATTCTGAAACTCAATCAGAAACACGGTGACACTGAGCGATTTGTTTCCGTCGCGGCAGGCAATAACCACCTGCTCGTCTTAACCACGCACGGGAATATATATACCTGGGGTGCTGGGGAACAGAGTCAACTCGGCCGAAAAGTCATTGGTCGTCGCAAAATTCACGGCACCGTGCCTGAGAAAATCACTTTGGGAACGAGATCTCGGAAGGCCGTAGTCGTCGGAGCAGGAAATAACCATTCTTTTGCAGTCGATGATCAGGGAGACGTTTGGGGTTGGGGTTTGAATGCTATGGGCCAGACTGGGACTGGTTATGACCATGCATCAGATTCCGAAATCTTCTTACCCAAAAAGGTTATCGGTCTCAGTAAAACGGACCTGGACGGACAGACGGTAGTCGAAATAGTTGGAGGAGACCAGCATTCACTCTTCCGCACATCCAACGGGAAGGTCTACGCTTGTGGTAGGTCAAATGCGGGTCAGTTGGGACTCCCCGATAACCACCACGCCTTCGGCGGCCGCGTCAACCGTGACTTCATATCAGAGCCGGTACTGGTGCCATTCCCCGATGAAGATGATCGAATTGTGCAGATATCTGCTGGCGTACATAACAGTATGGCAGTTACGGCCGGTGGCGCTTTATATGTGTGGGGACAAGGTGTTCAAAGTGAGTTGGGCGCTGGTGGCGAAACTGAAGTGAGGACCCCCAGGATGATAGTACGCAAAGAGGGAGGCTCGTGGACGGCTGTCGCTGTTGCTTGCGGAGGGCAGCATTCGCTGGGGTTGTTCAGGAAGAAGCTTATCATTTGATATCTGAACGTTGACATCTATCCTATACGGCAAGTTACCTATCGCATTAATTTACGCATTAGTTTTGTTTTATGTAGTGTAGTAACATGACCTTTGATCTTGTTATGACAAACTTGATCTCTTGAATCTAATGAACTGGCCTTTGAATCGACTTGACTTGTTCTGGTGCAATTATCATCGTGTACCGCGCAGCCTCATGAGAGCTACTGGCAAATTCTCAATGCATCTCGTGAATAATAATTTCAGTTTCATCGGCATTTCTCATTTCCTCGCAGAGAATGCTTCACAGAAACCGGTACACTCCCTATATGAATCACGTCTCAAGAGACTCGCTGAGCGACAGAACAGAAGGGTATGCATGTCAGTCGCTCAAACATCATGATGCACTGACGTGACGAAGATTTGCTGTGGTTAACCCTGCCACATCACAAGAACTTTGCTCGTACGTTTTATTTCATTTTGGCAAATCGACAAATAATATTTTCTGTGTCAGGATTGTGTCTGCTTCACCGCAAGATGTCAGGATAGCTGTCGACGACGCTCAGAGCGTATTTCAATCTGGTATCTGGTCAAAATCACCGCCAAGCCATCGATCAGGCGTACTTTCTCGCCTGGCACGCATTCTGGAAAAGCGCCTGCCAGACTTAGCACATATTGAGACGTTGCAGACCGGACGAGCCGTGCGAGAAATGAGTGCCCAGCTTGGCCGACTGCCTGAATGGCTGTAAGCGGACAATCGAAGACGGTTGCCGCCGCTGGAGAAAAGCTTATTTATTTCTAGTGACTACTACGCAGCCCTGCTTCGAACGAACCAAGCATTTGTAGCCCCTCCACGGGGCAAGCTTTTGAATTATGTGCAACGTGTGCCTCTCGGGGTGGTGGCTCAAATTACTGTGCGATCGAAACTTTCCTTTAGCACCCGCGGAACGACTAATTTCAAAGTTGTGCATTCTAGCCGTTCAACCATCCCTTATTTATTGCCGTGAAGAAAATAGCGCCTGCTCTTGCCGCAGGAAACAGCGTCATTGTAAAACCATCTGAGGTTTGGCAAATCTGTAAATTTGCTTTGTTCTTTTTAGAAATATGCCCCCCTAGCTCGCACCCATCACAGTTCTTGAATTTGCCGAAATGGCTGCTGAAGCTGGAGGTTTATGCTATCTTTTTATCCTGAACATTGTCTGACGTATCTGCCCTCTAGTTCCTCCCGGTGTGTTGTCTGTTCTGCCTGGTTATGGAGCCACAACGGGGAAAGAGATCGTCAGTAATCCTCTCGTCCGGAAGGTCGACGTCACAGTGAGTCCTTCAGACAACATGGGTCTGTCAAGAATCTAACAACAGAAGCACTTGGTCAGGCTAGTACGCAAACTGGCCGTGCTCTTGGGAGCATGGTGGGTGCTAACTTAGCGACTTTTACTGCCGAGCTCGGGGGAAATGTATGTGGCTTTCACGCGCTACTGTAAGGAAACTCGTGCACAGATATATTGTTTCCAAGGCTCCAGTCGTCGTTTTCGACGACGCAGACCTCATATCTGCGGTAAATGGTGTCGCGTTTGCTTCATTTATCGCTTCTGGGCAGACATGTGTCTCTGGAACACGAATCCTCGTTCAAGACAAGATATACAACGATTTCATTGCTGCCTTCCTAGCTAAGGCGAAGAGTATCCGAATCCTTATGGGGGATCGTGCGTCGTTCATCCTCCCTACTCCAGAAGTTTCATTCCCTAAGCCACTCTCCAGCATTAAACCCTAAGTCGACAATGGGAAGCATGATCTCCCTTCGTCATTTGGAAGGCATCGAAGCAATGATCAAGCGTCGGAAAACCGGTAGTATCTTGGCAGGTGGAGAGCGCATGAGGGGTCGATCTGCTCTAGACGGATTCGATTTCTCTCAGGGAAGCTTTTTCCCTCCGACTATTATTGAAGACGTCAGCACTATAGACGAATTATGGAGAGAAGAAATATTCGGCCCAGTAATTATTGTCAAGCGATTCTTGGTGAGTTCCAAATTCTAGTCGCCGGCGACGGACTCTTTTTCATTCATGGATTTTTGTGCAGACCGAAAAGGAAGGGATTGGTCTCGCGAATGACTGTAAATACGGCCTGGGTGCGGGAGTTTGGACTTCTAACTTGTCCAGGGCACATCGCGTCGCCACGGACATCGAATCCGGGCTCTGCTGGGTGAACACGCACCATCGAAATGACCCCAGTTTGCCTTGGTCAGAAAAGGGATATTCAACTTAAAAAATATAACTAACACTCCCTCTCATAGGGGCGGAATGAAGGAGAGCGGTATTGGTCGGGAAAATGGTCTTGAGGCGTTTGAATCTTGTATGGACTCCTTTCCTACGAGCAGTATACATGATATCACAACTGGGTCATTCACAGATTCGCAGAGCAAGTCGACTATAATAAATATAGCCGCGGCTGAAGAGATGCGCCGGGATGATGACTGGTTTGCAGAAGATGCTGATGGGATACGCTACGGATAACCAACATGCCCTTGTCGTACTACGGTTGTCTGAGGAGACCGAGCTCTCGTTTAGCGGCAGAAATACATTAGTTCTAATGACTAAGCATCTCTCGTGGCCGAATGGCAAAACTACGTGATGGCCTAACGAGCCTTTCTGGGTTCATCAACAGCACTTTCTCCTAACAAAAGGGTATCAACTGCGGCAGAGATATGACCCTGATTGGCGGCCGTCCTGGTTGTCAAAAAGTCGGCAGAAGTATTTCCACTGTGAGGACAGCCTCATTCCTCTTGTGAGTAGGACAGAATTTCTTTTGGTAGTTCCATTGGTCATGTTTATTGCAGCGCCCAAATGTACTAGATGCCAGTCGGATTGAGGACGGTCTCCAGGTTGTGTTGAAATGTATACGTGCAACTGGCGATGAACAGCTTATCACAAGCCACTTATCATCATTTTCCATGCGCTCAGATTCTCGAAACCGAACAGTTCCAATCCTGGAAGTCATAGCATTGCCCGATGATGAACATCTGCTGCTCGTTATGCCATATTTGCGCCGTTTCGATACCCCACCATTTCATTGTTTCGTCAGTTGCTTCAGGGTTTAGAATTTATGCATGAACATAGTGTAGCTCATCGGTACGTTGTTACTGAAATTTGATTCAACCAAAATCTCATCCCGCTTTTCAGTGATATCGGGCTACTCAATCTTATGGTTGACGAGTCATCTTTTTTCCCCAAAGGTTCCCATTTCTGTCGGCTTTGGACGCATGATGGCTTTAACCGCATTACATGGTGGCACAATCGTTGCACCGTTGCAGTCCATTGCTATTTCATTGATTTTGGTTTGTCTACTATATACCCTCACGGATCTAAGGATGCACTTGCTATGGGAACATCGGGGCAGGTCAAGACTGTCCCAGAATTCTCTGAAAGGGTCACCTACAATCCATTCAAAGCAGATGTCTGGCTACACGTTACTTGAAGTCATCTGCGTGAGTGATACATATTATACACGAAATCTATGTTCCTGAGTTTGAGCAGCAATATCAGGACTTAACAATCTTCGTCCCACTTTGTGAATACATGATGGAACGTAATCCTGATGATCGTCCAACTGCATCTGAAGTGCTTGCCAAGTTTGAAGCACTGGTTGTGACAATAGACCCAAAGTGTCTGCGCAGCCCCATTGTATGCACAGGCAGCTTGTCAAATTGGTATCAGGCAACGGATGAGCGGGAGGTTTATAGTGTTCTTGCATTCAAAGTTCTTATTGGCGTTGCAATTTTATCTACCTTACTGTTTATTATTTATGCGATTTAGCATCCACTCTGGCAATCACGAAGGCGATCACCCGGAGGGTGAACAGCCAGCAATACAACTATAGATTTACTGCCACTATAATGTACATGTACTGCCAGAATGAATCCGAGAAATTGAGCTAAAAGCTCTATCTACCATTGCGTTGGAGTTGCCCGAGCGAGAGCCTGATCGGTCACCGACACACGCGATTTTCTGGTGAGATATATCCAATTATGATCTTTTACGCTACGTGATACCCAGGCGCAGGAAACGTTCGAGTATAAACTTTAGTAAAATTCAGCAGGCAATCCTGTGGCCTGGACGGCTTCCGGTCTCGAAGGTGTCTTTCGAGGTGAAAAGTTATTACTACAGGTCCAGCCCAGAGGGAAGAATGAATGGCTGACCTCTCTCGCTTCCACCGGCGGCTCGTCAATAAAATCTGGAACTGTGTTGATATTAGCAAGGTATGACGCGCCCTCTTCCTCTCCCTCCAATTCTAGAGCTTCAAGTTCTGAGAGAGAGAGCCATTATATAAGTTCCCGGGAGATCAACATGTCAACTACGCACCGGCTTCGAGGTCTGCTTCATCAAGCTCATCTGGAACCGCGTAGGATCTACCCAGCGTTGCTTGGATCTCATTCGCTTGTTCTAGCAAATCCTCCATGTCATAGTGCATACTCTGAACTTCATATGTTTCATTGAAATGACCATGTATAACTCCCACAATCTCACCTCAATTTTGTCAACATCAATCTTTCCATATTGTTTCCGCATCTCCTTATTTGCTATCTGCATAGCGTCTACGGTCGCCATCGTATTCCGCAGGTTGTCTGTCGCGAGCGCGGCGGACTCCATGTTGAATGTTTGCTGCATGAGCTGCTCCATTTGCGACTCGTACATCTTCTTCTGCTTCAACGTCCTGAGGGCGCGTTGTTGTATCGCGTTCTACAGTATTCCGAAAAAAAATAACGTTCGCGGGACAGCTAAGCGGACTGAGTGGGAGAGGTGTGGTGGTCGATTGAGCGCACCTTCCCCGGGCCATTGCGTAACTTGCTCATCTGATCCTTGTACCGAGCGAGTTCTCCATCCAGCTTCCTTACTTTGACCTCGATGGAGGCCATTCTAGTGTCAGTCTGCAACGATCATCACCTACATGTGCTCGCTCTCAGGGCTATCACGACTGACCGACGTGATAGCATCTTGTAGTGTTGGTTTTGGCTTTCGGCTTGCGGATGTGCCAAATATACGGTTCATGGTCGGTGTATTGGTTGGAGGAATGCGCAGCTTTCTGAGTGTTCGGCAAAATCCGTGCTAAGTAGCCGTTTCGTATGATTTCGCTCAATAATAAATCGAATACTTTCAAATGCTAGGTGTACTCATACACTTTATGATAGAAATCCTCGAATAACTCCACCAACATTTAAAACATCCAATCTATATAACCGAATCAGGTACCGCCAAACCCAAAAATGCTCGCACTCACAAAAATGTATCATGTCCCCAGACCCCACCGAGTTCGTAATAGCTCACGCGATTGTTCCCTGCCATCCGCAGCGCGTCCGCCAATTCCCGCTGCTGCTCAACTGGGAAGAGAATATCACTCTGCACGCCCAGAACGAGTGTTGGGATGTTTACGAGGGGGCGGAGGCCAGCGGCAAGATCTGAGAGGTGGGGAGGGGGATTCGTAGGTGGGGGTTGCGACTTGGAGTGCGAGATGTGCGCAGGGGTGTGCGAATGGATGGGCGTGTTGGGAGAGTGGGAAGATTCTGTTTGGGGAGTGAGGTTGAGCGCGTTGAGGGCGGGGAGGGTCATGTCAAACAGGTCCATTGCTTTAGATATGTAGATGAGGGAGTTGGCGTCGTATTTCAGACAGAATTGCTCGCCCTGGGGGCGGAGGGTAATGAGTATTGATAATGATGAGGGGCGAGATATATTACCTGGTGATCGAGATATGTCTCGATGAGGAAGTCGGGACAGAGGGCTGGGGGTCGTGGTATTGCTGGTTCAGAGGAATGTGGTGATGCTCCCTGCCACTCGGACGGTGGCAACTCTCTGAATTTGCGCCCAAATCGTTGATCCCATTCAGGTCCCGAACGATAAGTGATCGTCGCAATCTCTATGGGGTTGTGAAATATTAATCCTGTACGCGAGATTGATTGCGAATGGTACATACGACGTGCAAGTTTCATGCCAGTGTGAGGTGGCAATCGATCGTAATAAAATCCGTTATTCCAGTTGGGATCAGCCATCAGAACTACGTATATGTTCGTAACAAGGGGTGTGCAGAATACCAAGCTGAATACGCACCACTTCTCTGGGCGAATCGAATTGCGATACTGCCAGGACTGCTCCGCGCCGTCCCGCTGATGCTAACCACCTTTTCGACACGATCAGGGTACAGCCAGCCCGCGGCAAGACTTTGCATTGCACCCATGGAACATCCCACGCTGGCGTACAGCTTGCTGATACCTAGGTGATCCAGCAGGGAGAATTGCGCGCGTACCATGTCAAATATAGAGAGGATGGGAAAGTGGGTAGCATATGGCTTCCCGGTCAATGGATTCGTGGAGGAAGGACCAGTAGAGCCATAGCAACCTCCAAGGAGGTTCGTGCAGATGATAAAAAATTGGTCAGTATCGAGGGCTTTCCCAGGGCCGATAAATTTCTCCCACCAGCCATCAGATGGATTGGCTGGGGTGGAAGCAGCATGAGAGGAGGCGGAAAGACCTGTGTGAAGGAGGATAACGTTATCCTTTGTGCGGGAGAGGGTCCCCCATGTCTCGTATGCAACGTCAAATGAAGGCAATGTGGATGCATAGGTGAGGGGCAAAGACTTGGAGTGATGGTAGACGATGTACGACCGGGGATTTGGGCGAGCGTAGAGTGGTTCGGGTCCTGATTCTGGGGATGCAGCTATGATGCGAGACTCACGTGCAGAGTGGGCGTCGACGCAAGGAAATGAGGGGAGTTCAGGATTTGTTGAGCCAGAGCCATTGGCGGCGGCCAATGAATAGAAGCGACTCGGAATGAGTGCTTGTTGTCTCGAGGAGTGCACCCAAGCCAAGCGAGGGATAACTGTCTTTGAGGTGAGAAGGTGAAGCTGCATTGTGGGTCAGTGCTCGGTACAGTGCTCAGTGCTCAGCGCTCAGTGGTGGTGACGGCGTCCAAGGACGTTGCCAGTGGCTGCGGCTTACATTGAAACCTGAAAGATCGCGTCAGTAATAGCAATCAGACGTATAATAACCACGTGATAACATGCTCACATAATTTATTCCCACAGTTGACCAAATTTATTCCACAGGAATATTGACGACAACGGCAACGATAACGACACGACGACGACGACGACGACAGCGAAAGAACGAACGGCGTCTGGACACAAAGCCGAGCGCACGCCAAGCAGCCCCGCCGGCGTCCACCGTCATGGCAGTCCCAAGTCTGCAATATTCGCCTTCCCTCTCTTCCCTCACTCCAAGTTTCCCATCAACTTCCGAATCAGTCCCATATCCAGCCCCCAGCGTAGCCTCACGTTCCTCCAGAACTCCTGCCTCTCGCCGCAGTCTAACTTTATTCATACCCAAGCATGTAAGTCCCATGTCCACACGTTATGTCACATCGCATGTGCCTAACACGTGTTCTTTTGCACCGTTCCCCCGCTCAGTTCTCTGCCATTCGTCCTCAGGGCACTACCTCCAGTCATCGGAATTTGCTGTATCAGGTATGATATCCCTTCCTCCCGTTTGAGACGTCTCAGGTCTGCAGGGACTTCTGGCCTCTGATTATCTGCCTCTAGGCGGAGGAATCACGGTCAGAAAAACTGGTTTTATCGGATTATGCCGACGTGCGCTTATGCACTGCAGAGATGGAGTTGCAACATTTGGACATGTATTCCCCTCACGACAACGAGCGACCCTCAAGGAAACCGGAGAAAAGCAAGGTCCCTCTATTACTGCTCCTTTCTCCTTGCTCTCTCAGAACCTCATTGTTCCGTTTAGCTTTACAATTTCTTACGCCGTTCACGATCCCGCTCGCGATCAAAAACGCATGATACTGGACATATCTCTGAGTTCCCAAATCTTGAGCACGACCACGTCCCCATGGACCAACTCGACTGTACGAGTGATTCCAAGCCTCCTACACGACTTCAATCTCGTCCCTTATCCTCCACCACAACCGCCACAAATACGACCGTATCGCCCCCTACACCTACGCAGATCCGACGTCCGCGGAAGTACCCACCTGTTCATGATTCGGCTCCTGTAAAACCTATACCTCAGGCCATCCCATTACGATCTTCAACTTCCAAACCTTCCAATGCCCGCAAAAAATTGCACGACCTCTTCGGCATTCCCCTTTCCAATTCCCGAAAAAGCTCAGTTTCTCGTCCTGACTCTCCCGAACCTTCTCACGACATACCGCCACTTCCGCGAAATTTCGGCCTCAAGTTTACGTTAGACGCGAATAGTAATCACAATCGAGCGTCTCACCTCAATCACGACCATTTTTTACCAAGCTCCCGTCACCAAAGCCCCTCGCGGCCATCCGAAAGCGTACAGATCAAAGGTAAAGGTCGTGCGTTCGGTTCTTCAAAGCTAGATTTCTTCCGAACTCCGAGGTTTTTCTCCGGTTCTGGCCCGCAAAAATCAAGCGGTACTAAGCGATTTGCCTCTTCTCCGGCACGAATCCCCATCTCTGAACCAACTGCCAGCCTTGAGCCCGCTCCTCCCTTGCACCCTTCTATATCTGCTCCTGCAGCCGTATCCCATATGCCTTCAATCACCTCAAGATCCAATACCAAAGAACTTCGTCAAAGTACTGAAAATATCAATATCTTTATGATCAATCATGAACACGCCAATTCTACACCTAAGGTCAACACTGTGATCTCCACGCCCAACGTAACACCCTCCCCGCGGAACCGTTCCACGACTCTGATCCCGAGAATCATTCAGACACCTCCAACTCCCGCCAAGTCCATCACCTCACCGTCTTCAATAAGCCATCGTATGAATTCCACGGACTTGAAGAACCGACAAAGTGGGCAACGGCCGCTAGCTGTGGTTGGGGAGGAGAATTTGATACGGGAGAGTGAGAAAGATAGAGGGAGGCGACTGGAACGGGAGGCGCGGGAGCGAGGGAGGTGGTCGCAGCGGTTGCCATCACCAAAATTTTTTGGTGTTAAAGATGGAAAAGAGAAGGGTAGGGAGAAGGAAAGAGAGAGGCCGTTACCGCGGGGAAGGGTTGTTATTGCGATTACTCATAATCCGACGATGGAGAAGGAACGGCCGACAACAGCCGATGTGGCCAGACATCCGCCGCCTCGGGGAAACGGAAGCAAGGGCGTTGCGAGAAGCTCCAGTCTTATAGGGAATGGGAGAACTAAGCATGGAAGTTTTGATTTTGAGAAACCAGTGTGGAGTCTTGGTGGTGGGAGAGGGAGCAGCAGTGTTGCGAGAAGTGGGTACAGCAGAAGCGGAGATAGCCTACAATCCGCGACTAGTAATGGGACACAGAGCGGGAAGCACATCGAACGGGGTGAATCATTTTCCCGCCGACCGCCGGAGAACGGAAGCGCCTACCACCGCACTCCGCCTTCCAGTTCGAACCACCTTACGTCTCCTCCCTCGACGTCGTCACACGCAACGTCCCACTCGACCACCCATACAAGGTCATGCTCACTCTCAGCCTCTGCTCCTGCAAGCTCAGGTTTGTCGTCAAGTCTTGGTCGTGCGAGTGGCAAAAGTGCCATGCGGATCACACCTGTGAGCTTGTCGCATGGGCCATTCGCATTTGAACCCCCGGTGCCATCTCCGACCTTGATTGAGACCTCGGGAAAAGGTGGTTGTGACGTTCGGCGTGCTGAAAGGCCAGAGACTGTTAGACAAAAGATAGGTCGCAAGGGCCGCTCGTTGGACCTGGGGCTTGGGCTAGCGTGGGCGCCAACGAAGGTGAGGGAGGAAGCACTGATGTCGTTTGGGCGAACGGTGTCACGCGAGAGCATGGTGCGAGATACACTCGACACGAAGATCAAGTCCACTGCGGGTTCCGACGTCACGACCGTGTTCCGCGATGTGCTTGGTGAGGCTGGCTTTGCCAAATTTAAGAAATGTTAGGATTTTTTCACGATTTCAGCTTTCCCGAATCGCTGAGCTTTGGTTTGCTTATTTGTAGATGTCCATCGGTTCGACGCACATGCCATTCCGTTTGACGGACCTTCGGGAATCGTTACACGTGTCGAGAGACTCCTAGATGCAACTCCCAGTCTTGACGGGGAGGGGAAACGTGATTTATTGGACCGATTCGTTCGAATCATCTTGCAGAACGCATAGATTACCGTTTTGTCAGGTGATCATTAGGTGTTCTGGTTTTGATCTTTTTATTCACACTCTGGCACTCTTAGATTTATGGTTCATGCGCATTTTTTTGACTTCGGCTTCACCAAGCATTTTCTTTGTACGTTAGCCACAACATTCATGTATAACAATTTCATGATTTATTTGCTGTGTGTACTACTACACCATGATTACCCGCAAGGTTGTCTACTTGTAGATGTGTAAGTAACCGATCTTTTACAATGTAAATAACATACCAGTATTGCAATATCTAAGAGACTGTAGGTCATTAACACGCACTTCCTGATACTGCACAGCCAAATTCTAAAATCAAAATTCCATCGCAGACTGGAAAACCATTGTAATTTACGGAAGTCCAATCTATCAAGAATAGCGTACAACAGGAAGGCTTCGTATATATCGAGTCGCTGCAACCTTATTAAGTAGCAGGCCGAAGAGCCCTCAGCCTCTCTGCCAACTTGTCATCCTCTTGCCCAATTTTCTCTTGTGGAGTGAGATTTGCCACAGCATCAAGATTCTTGGCGGCGAGGTCGTGCTGGAGTTCGATGTTTGCCTCCTCAGCCGTCTGACGCATTAGCTGGTCAATCTGGTCTTGTGGGGTCGAGACGGCGCTAGTTGACGACATGGCATCCTCCATGTACGACGTTTGCACGTCAAGATCAGAAAACTGGGTCTCGAATTTATCCATAACCAGAGAAATCTGACGATATAAAGACTTTGAGAACTCTGCACCAGGGAAGAAAGAAGAGGAATGACACGGACCCGCTCAAGATTCATACTCTCCATCGCTTTATCCATTCCACGAACTACTGATGTCATGTTACCCGTCACCGCGCGCATAGTCACCGCGGTTTCTACACGGCTGGCGACTGCGTCTATGCGACTGGACAGCCTGAGCAAGTTAAGATATTCGCTTTTCTTGCGGATAGCGTTCGAGGCATATATTCGAGCGCCGTCATTGTTTCCTTGTTGAAGCGCCTGCGGACCGACAATGATCACGACGTAGATCCTGAGTGAGAACAAGAAGTGCTAACCTTCTTCAGACGAGATTTTTCTGTATTCTCGTCTCTCTGAGCCTTCTTCGCTTGCTTGCTCAGAGTCTTTGCGGTGAACTGTGCTAACCATGTGAGGTTTCTGTTTATTGGTGAATTTGGGAGAAATGACCTTGAGCTGAAACAAAGTTTCTGGTCCCCGTCAGCGGCACTGTCAGGTAAATTTCTTGAATCAGACGCTAACTTTCTAGGTTGCTCATTGTGGGGTCGTAGAAGATCGCAGTAACTTGAAGCATCACGTGCGTACTCTCAGTCAAGTACAGTACACGATGGCCTTGCTGTATTACCTCAGGTGCGTTCGTAATTACTTCCCTGTATCTTCCACCTCACGCTTTTGCAGCTATGCAGCCGTTATAGCTGCCTTTGCTTTTGTCACCCTCTCCCTCGGTTCGACGTTTTACTATTCTCTTGGGCCCAGACTGGTCCACTGAACATTCTAATAGCCAGCGGCTTGTTGTATGTCTCAGAACTCATCGAAGAACGATCAAGCATCGCAAAGGTAGTTGGGAAAAGAGGTATATATGTAAGTTTACTTGCTTTTCGAGGTCGATTGTCACGGAACCTCCGCAGGTTATCATAGTTCTCCACGGCCTGTTGTACTTTTCCGAGACCCTGCCCTTCCGAAACACGGTTTTCTCCACGTTCTGTCATATCGTGTACCTACAAAATTTTTCTCACACATGGCCTGTTATCTCCCTAACATCCCTGTCATTTCTTGGTTCCTGTGTCCTTGTCATCATAGACCACTTTCTATGGTTCTTCTACTTTGCCCGAATAACGCAGGAAGCGAAGCGCACACCAATGCGGACGTATGGTGTTCATCCACCAGCCCCTCGCGTACCTGGCTTCGTGGAAATTGCCACCTTCTTTGCGATCTGCGTATGGCTCGCACCCCTTTTCCTATTCCTAAGTCTGAGCGCGAACGATAATGCTCTCCCGATGACTGCTGGTTCGTGAGAAGGTCTATCTTGCGTTGATGGTCTACTTATATTCGTTTTAGCCCCCGCCAGCGAAACTGATACACACAAGTCGGATGCGCGCTCCCGCTCCTCGCTCTTTAAATCAATCTTCGGATCTGTCACTGCCTACATTCCTGGTATGAGTAGGTTGTCGCGCAGGGATTCCTCTGAAGGCATCATTGCGCCTCGCTCGCCCGTTGCCCTTCAGTCATTCAGAATCGACGAAATATCTCGGAGAGCTAGCAGCATACCGCCGCCACCTCGGTCGCCTGGTGCACTGAAACATCCTACAGATGTCGACGGTCGAGGGTCGCCTGTGTTCAGAATTGACCATAGTCCACCTCCCAGTCCCCGGATGGCCAACAGCACACCGCCACCACATCGACCACCTGGTGATATCGATGGTCGACTGTCACCAATCGTCAAAATGAACGTCTCGCCAAATCCCTCACTTCATCGGACGCGGGGTTTGCCAAACGAAGGGTTGGGAATAAGGAGGGTAGTGAGCTCGACTCTGAGGGATAATGGTGACGACAGTTCATCCAGCTGAATACCTTTGTGTTTACACTTTTTACCAATAATGTTCGCATTGTTTGGATTCAAGTTCTTTGGTAAATATCGTCAAATAGTCACACATAAAGACTTTATTATTCCGCGAGTCAAAGTGAGGCCTGAGTACTGAGCCACGGTGCTGCGCGCTTTTGACACCACTTGTTGTCTTCCGCCAAGGACGTCCTTCGTATCTGGAAATGCGTCTGTATCTTGGGACTAACCCTCGAGTTTTGTATCTAGTTACAAGTTCGCAAGATGAGAGATTAGGTCGACCACGGAGAGTCCTTGTGTTTCGTGCTAGCGAAAGCAGATCTCAAGTGGTTGTGGAGTTTCGGCTCAAGAATGAAGTGAACTTGTCGAATGCGATTAGATTGACCAGTAGAATTGTCAAGGGGTGTTTGGGGCTAATATCAGTTGACAATGGTCTGCGTTTCTCTCCCGATTGTTGAGTATGGAGCCTCTAGTGACTACTCTGATTCTCAGATATTTTTGTCGCTATGGTGACCTCTGCAACGGAAGTGGGAAATACGCGCCCGTCTGGACCGACGTCCGAATCAGTCGCAAAAATACATGAAGTCTGTTTCTACAGTCTGACATCTTCAGCTTGGGACGATATGTTCACAACGGCAGACGTATCAACCAGTCCCGATGGCCTAGCTCCGACGCCTATGAATGAAATTGCTCACACCCAATCTGCACCCCTACCGCCTCCTATTTTTGTACATCCATGCATGCCGTTGACCAAAATATTGTCCTCTGGAACTTTTTACTACGCCTTGGACCCCCAATGGGATGTTTCTTCACGACTTGCAAAGCGACTATCGCGGGACAGTGCTGTTGGCAACGACCTTGCCACGTTCGACGAACGTTTTGTTTGGAACGAATACATCATTCGAAGTCTGCTGGATTTTCGGGAAAGATTGGATCCCCAAGAGCGTGCAGATCTTGATAGCTGTCATTTCCTCGTACGTCTTTTACTGGAATTACATTCAAGAACTCTATCTCGACACCCGCTTAGGTCTTGGCCATTCAAGGCTATGTTGGTGTCTTTACTATGGCCTTACCAGCTCCCCCCACAGACGGTACCCCAACAATTGCCACCTTATCCCTAATTTCGCGTCTCGGGTGGAAACGTGCGGGAACTCGATTCAACACTCGGGGGGTTGATGATGATGGGAATTGTGCTAATTTTGTCGAGGTGTGTATTTTTCCTATGTGATCGCAACAACCTATTTCGAGCATCGCCAGACCGAGGCTATTTTCAGCACGGACCAACATTGTGTTAGTTATGTCCAAGTTCGCGGTACTGTTCCCCGTATGTACTTCATCTTTGAGTACAAAAACTACGCGACTCAAAATGAAATCCAAAGTATTCTGGGAACAACAAGGCCTCCAGACATTCGGCCAGCGTATCCAGCTTACCCGTCCACAAGCATCACAGCCGGCGTTCGAGCGTCATTTTACACAGCTGACTGAGGAATACGGTGCTGTCCACGCTGTCAACTTGCTCGGTGCCAAAGAAAATGAAGCAATCTTGACCTCTGCTTACGGTCGACACTTACAAATTGCCAGCATTGCTTCCGGAGAAGATCTTGGTATTACACATTTTGACTTTCACAACGCTGTTAGGATTGGAGGTCATGACAACGTGGTCAGAGATATGCGGTCAGAATCAAGTTTATATGCTTTAATATTGGCAGTGGTCTGACTGTATGCTAGGCGGTTGGAGAGTATTGCCGACAATGTTGATCGATTCGGTTTCTCAATGTGCGACTCGAGCTCAGATAGAATCATCACGGAACAGAAAGGCGTTTTTAGAACCAATTGCCTGGACTGGTCTGTACATTTTTCACATTCGTATTCGAGAATTCTACACACCTCCTATCAATTAGTCTGGATCGTACAAATTTTGTCCAGGATATTCTTTCCCGGATAGCTCTAGAACAGTATCTACTTCTTGTTCGTCGGGAGTGGATACAGTCTAACACTCTCTGGTCGTATCATCGAGAACTTTGGGCAGAGAATGGTGATGCACTTTCCCGTATATATGCAGGTACTGGTGCTCTCAACACCAGCTTTACTCGCACTGGGAAACGGACTCTAGCTGGTATGTGAGCTGAGGTAGTGTCTTTCTCTGCTGAAAAGTTTTCCTGTAGGTGTTCTTTCTGACGCTACTAAAAGTGTGTCCCGGGCCTACATCAATAATTTCCAAGACAAAAACAAACAGACAGCTATCGATATGTTCCTGGTGAGCGTTATTTCTTCGTGCTTGAATTGATTGGAGAGACGCCTGGGGATAGGGTAACATGAACAATCAACGTTTCATCACTATATTCGATCCGATCCGTGATTCTGTGCGGGACGCATTGGAACGCAGGTATATTCACTGTAAACGTTGCTCAGATTATGATTGAAGCCCATTGTAGGATCTCTGAGTATTCTACGACGAGGCAATGCACCATTTTCGTCGGTACATGGAATCTGAACGGCAGGGTTGGTGTCATGTTTGTCAAAGGCACCACTGTTAAACTTCGGTATTTAGCCCCCATCAGAGTCTCTGGTTCCTTTGTTGTGTCCTCGTGACAGTGAGTGCACGCTCCACAAATTAGACTTAGACCTCATGTATTTTTTAGGCTCATATGAGTACGTTCCAATTCACTTAGCTGCCGGTAGTGGTTCAGATTTTTCAGTCCCGACATGTTTGTACTGGGCTTCCAAGAGGTGAGATAAATTTTCTGGACGCTAGAAATGCGAAGCAACTCATCATCATCATCATACCACTACCATAATAAAGATAGTCCCATTGACCGCCCAACAAATCGTTCAGACTGATCCCGAGGCAAGGTAACTAGTTCTTTCCCCAAAATTTCAAGATTCATTCTGACACCCTATAGACGGGTCTGGGAAGCAGAAATCCTGGATACCCTTGAGCGTCGTCCAAACAAGAAATGCGACTATATTCTTCTTCGGAGCGAACAGGTGATTTATTTGAACACTAGTTTCCTTCGCTGACGCTTGTTATCGACGCTTGGGTTCTCTAGCTGGTTGGCACTGCCTTAGTAGTACTGGTCAAGGCAGAGCTCACTGCGGTGATTCGTAACGTCGAAGCCACCACGCTGAAAGTGGGTTGTTTGTATCTACAGCCATTTCTGTTGCTCACATCTGGGATAGACTGGTCTTCGGGGCATGTCGGGTAATAAGGGAGCCGTGGGTATACGTCTAGAATACCACGATACAAGCTTTTGCTTCTTGACTGTCCATCTGGCCGCTGGACATGCCAACGTTGAGGAAAGGAACGCAGATTATCGAACTATCGTAAATGACCTGCACTTTTTGAAGGGGAAGACTATAACAAGTCACGAGTATAATCTCTTTCTTTCTTTATGACGGAAACACTCGACTGACAATAAGGACAGAAATATTGTTTGGCTCGGAGATACCAATTATCGTATTGATCTTGACAACGACACCGTTAGAGCCCTGGCACTGTCCGATGATTTCGCCACATTATTTGCAGCCGACCAGGTATTTCTATCGCAAATTCCATTGGGATCCGGCCACTAACAGATTGACCCATAGTTAACGTATGCTATGCATTCTAAAGCTGCTTTCACTGGGTATGAGGAAGGCCCCTTGTTATTTCGCCCGACGTATAGATACGACGTTGGCTCCGACAAGTATGACACAAGCGAAAAAATGAGAATACCAGCTTGGACCGGTGAGCTCGTTGAGTTTCGGGTCTGAAACATCTCTTAATAGATGGGGCTAGATCGAATATTGTACCGAGGGAAGGACCTTGACTTATCTGTCTACTACACGGCGGACCTTAGAGGCTCGGACCACAGACCTGGTATAGTGTTATGCATGATCCGCATGACTGATACACTCATGATAGCGAAGTGTTTGCTATTTTCAAGGCACGCGTGCGTCTTGTCGACAACGCCAAGCGAACGGCGCTATCCCGCTTGCTTCTAGAGAGCGTGCTCTCCACAGAGCCTGGTGAAAAGTTAGATGAGAAACTTGCTTCATTAACCTTTCCAGCAGACTTCTTAGATCGTGAGTATATTCATCATGTCAAATGATAGCACTCATGTGAGGGCATTCAGTTCCCCCTCCAAGTTCGGAAGTGACAGCATGGTGGGATAGTCCAGGTCAGTATGCACTTTTAGGTCGGACATCTCTCACAAAACCTCCTGCAGACCATCCTAATGGGGTTTTCTCGGTTACACTCCCAGAGTCGCGTCGAGCAACAAATCCCTTTGACTCCTCCACGGAGTCTCTTTTCTCCTCGTCGCCATCATCGTCCGATGAGGAACTATACACCCATGCGCTTTCTTTGCAGACGCCCATCACACCAATGCAACCCGTTCGAAAACCTCCCCCGCCCCCGCCTCGGTCGAGTAAACCTGTAGTAGTCTAATCCCATGCAAGATATCATTAATGACTGGCAAGTATATATTCCTAATCATTAAGCCCCAGGAAAGACTACGGCACAAATCATGCTAAATTAAACCTTGCTTTTTCAAATCCTCATAGGTCTTGCGGTTGTACACATTACCGTCATCGTCCTCGAGCTCCTCCATTGTCTCTTGCTCGAAAATTTCATGTCTACCTTCCTGCTTCAATTTCTCCGCCACTATCGGTCAAATATAAGCGACGCCCAAAGACTGAAATCAGAACAACTCACGTGAGAGCGCGTCTTCAATGCGGGTGATTTCATGAAAATGTTTGGTATTCGGAAGTCCAAGTGCTCGCATTCCAAACGCGTGCCTCGATTCCTGCAAGGTTTTTGGTTAGAGGGGAAATAGCAATGGAAGGCAACAGACTTGAAAATGGCGATCAAAGTTCTTCCTATACAAAGAATCAGTGCGATGAGGTAATGCGATATTTTGTCCTCTCACCTTCCCATGTAAACAAAATCAGAACATATTTCACATCTGTATTCAACCCCAAGTCCGTGGAGTTTGTATAACCAGTATGGGATAGGTTTCCCATCCCAGCCAAGGGGTAACTTCAGAGGATTGTAAATTCTTTCCTCGTCTTCTTCCTCTTCACCTGGTGCACCATCACCAGAATTATTTGCGGGGGTGGCAGGAGGTTTCGACTGCTCTAAAAGCTCTTGTTCGCGCTCTCGAGCTGTGAGAGAAAAACGGCGTTCGACATTCGATTTTGTTTCGTTGAGAGTGGTTACGAGAGACACAAGGAGAGACGTGGTCATATGTGTGAGATAAGCAGAGGTATGCAATCTCGACGACGCGAACGATTGCGTGACTTCGGAAATGGATTGAGCGGACAGGGAATTGGTGCCATTCGGGTTCACAGGCGGTGTTCTAGATGTAGCTTGCTTGGCGGTCGCCTTCAGATGCCTTTTCGAAGTCAAGTGAGCCTGATAGACGGTTTGCTTTGAATAATTTTTTTGACCTTGCAATGATGTGTCATAAGATTCTAAGAATTTCGATAAAGATCATACTTACATGCTGAGCACCATATTCCGCTGGTGCCATTGCCATTCGGCTGAGTTTTATCAGTCTCGTCCCAACCTTCAACTTCATTCGCCTGCCATTTCCTGTCAAATTCTGCTTTGGCTTCGCGTTGTTGAGAGTCAACATCAACAAGGGGCTTGGTACGTTTGACAAAAGACAACAGGTAAGAGTGGAGAGACTTGATGTAGCTATTCGGTATCTCCAGTATAAATGGCAAGCCCAACGGAAGTGATCGTTTAGCTTACGACTCGTAATCTTTAGAAAATCTAGTGCTCTCGGACAATTCTTGGTGGAGTGGATGAGATTGAGAGGTGAGAAGAATATCCAGGTATTGGAGATATCCTGGCCGTTTCCCGATGTTTTTGAGATTGTTGTAGGCAGCATGGTTAGTGTACAAGTCAAGATATTTTCCGTACGCTTCTTCACCGGAGAACAACAAAGAAATTGCTGATCACATTCATAGTGAACATATCAAGCAATGTTCGTCACAAAAAGAGTAAATTAGTACGTACGGTCTTCTTCCTCGTAGTTGTCATTCCCTTCGTCACGAAAGCTGTCGTCGAGAAGGACCGCAAGCTCGTCGAATCCGCCTGGTACAGAATCAGGATACTTGCTGTGGTGTTCCTGAATCTTCACCAACCGCGAGTAAAACTCTGACAGATCAGTCTGCTGCACAGGAGCAGATAATAGATCATGCTCGGCCTTCCTACCATCTTCATCCTGGTAGAGGTTATCCAAGACAGTGACCAGTGAAGAAATCCGATCTAGTATTTGAGATGCATTGTGTTCCGTCTGAAGTTGAGCCTCGTGTGTCGAATACTGTCTGGAGAGTAGCGTATGGAGGGCCCGTTCAAAGCGCTCGATTTCTTCGTGCGTTTGTCGCTGTACTTCAATTATCGAGTCCATCGAAGGTCGAATTTGAGTAAAAGTCGTGTTCAAAGTCCGCCTTCACTCAACATCGACTCAGCCAAAAAAAAATGTCGAGTATAAATCTTGGAGACGAGGTCCGTCCAAATTCAACGTCTTCAGCGCTGACAAGAACGAAGATTGTGTATCGTAGAAACTTGTTTTCGAATCGTCAGAAGCGGTCTCCGTTATTTCAACTTTCGACGACTTGGGTCTTAAAGAGGATCTTATTCGAGGGATCTATGCATACAGTGCGTGTCCAAGTTATGTTTCGGCTTCAGGCCTCAAGTATGAGTGTGGGCTGCTACAGACTTTGAGAAACCGTCCGCAATTCAACAGCGCGCAATTTTGCCCATCACTCAAGGTCGTGATGTTATTGCGCAAGCACAGTCGGGGACTGGTAAAACTGCGACATTCTCGATTTCCATCCTCCAATCCATCGACGTTACAGTCCGCGAAACTCAAGCGCTTATTCTCTCGCCCACTCGTGAACTTGCAACCCAGATTCAATCCGTCGTCCTCGCACTAGGAGATTATATGAACGTCCAATGTCATGCGTGCATCGGAGGAACCTCCATCGGGGAAGACATACGGAAGCTCGAATATGGGCAGCATGTAGTTTCCGGCACTCCCGGCCGTGTCTTCGATATGATTCGGAGGAGAAGCCTGCGTACTCGGAACATCAAAATGTTGGTCCTGGACGAAGCAGACGAGTTACTCAACAAAGGGTTCAAGGACCAAATATACGACGTCTATCGCTATCTTCCTCCCCAGACGCAGGTCGTCCTCCTCAGCGCCACCCTGCCATACGATGTCTTGGAGATGACGACAAAGTTCATGACCGACCCTATTCGTATACTTGTCAAGCGTGATGAATTGACTCTGGAAGGGATCAAGCAGTTCTTCGTAGCTGTGGAGAAGGAGGATTGGAAGTTCGACACGCTCTGTGACCTCTATGACACCCTCACGATCACACAGGCGGTCATATTTTGCAACACGCGACGCAAGGTTAGCTTCCACGACTGCCAAGTCATCTTTGCTTTACAACTTCCCCGGCACAGGTTGATTGGCTAACAGAAAAAATGCGTGCTGCTAATTTTACCGTGTCGTCAATGCATGGCGAAATGGTCCAAAAAGAGCGGGACGCCATCATGGCTGAATTCCGCGGTGGAACATCGTGAGCCCCACCGTGAAATCTTTGAAGACTGTTTACCTTATGAATGGTGTGTTAACAGCCGTGTTCTGATAACAACGGACGTTTGGGCGCGCGGAATTGATGTCCAGCAAGTTTCCCTGGTTATTAATTATGATCTGCCTGCGTGAGTGTGCTCCATGATGCTTCACGTCCCACTGACCAACAAGATTGATGTGCCTTAGAAATCGTGAGAACTACATTCATCGCATCGGCCGATCAGGCCGTTTTGGTCGGAAAGGTGTTGCAATCAATGTTAGTCACTCATCAATCTTATTTCGATGCATATTGAATATCGTATCGTTAGTTTGTAACCGTCGATGACGTCCGCATATTGCGTGATATTGGTAGGCACCCGAAAACGTCTTGTCGCCTTACTAACATAGCTTCCTCAGAGCAATTCTACAGCACCCAAATTGTAATTATGTTTTTCTCATGATTTTGTGCATGTCCGATTTCTGACCTGCCGCCTAGGATGAAATGCCTGTCAATGCTGCAGAACTTATATAGATTCGGGTGTTCATTTTTTACCTTCGGTGTGACCAAGACTCCCCTATGAAGTTTACAAGTTCTAACTTTGTACGTACATGTGTCCATTTGTGTTGTAACAATATGCATGTGTGACTCTGCCTCATATTGCTTCTCGTGGGTACGACAGACATCCCATGTGCCAAGCACTCTGCATGAAAAACACAAAGGCTCACGTGGAAAGTA
Source organism: Hygrocybe punicea (assembly GCA_963556145.1). Lineage (NCBI taxonomy): Eukaryota > Fungi > Basidiomycota > Agaricomycetes > Agaricales > Hygrophoraceae > Hygrocybe > Hygrocybe punicea. The sequence continues at coordinate 5,356,458 of OY744464.1, forward strand.
ATCCTTCTCCAGCGAACGTTGTGCCATCATGTATCATTGTGTCGGTTGCGGTTTTACCGACCCGGCTTTACTTTGGGCAAATTTTAACATTCTGATAACCTGTTAGCCGGCCAGGACGTGCGTAAATATAGATATAGGTATAGGTATTGTGGCGATAAAACATGTCATGGCAAGATCCGTTCTTCAGCCAAGCGTCTGCGTTCCCCATAGTGATCAATACCGGTGGTCTACTTGAGAATCCTCTGGCGGAGGGTACGATTCCAGCGAAAGGTGCATTTTCTGAAGACGGTCGTTCAAGTCTAGAGTTTAAAGGTCGACGGAAGTGATGAATGGCCCGTTGACAATATAATGTAGACGACAGAAAGGGAACAGAGGTGGTAGCAACGCTCACCAGGGAGACCTGACTCGAGACCCATATGGGGGAAGTTTCCCCGTCCAACCATAGACAGGCTGCCGATGTCACTAGTGCAAAATGAAACATCCGGTGTATCCCATGTGATAAATGTTGTGGTGTTTGGAAAAAGGGAGCCAACTATAGCTGACTCGGATGTGTTGGGAATCTTGAGATAGTTTCGGGACGGTAGTGCATCCGAAGTGCCACGAGCGTGATCAAGGTTGGGAGCATACTTAACATCGTTCGCCGCTTGACGACACGGTCTGTCTTGTGCCCGGACCTTGCGACAAGGTCAGAAGTGCATCCACTGGGAATCAACTCACTAATCAAGTTGTAAAATGGGAACTCCTTCGCGAGTATTCTGATTGATTGCAGGGATGTTTGCCCTGCCCCACATGTGGACAATGCACTGGTGCGTTGCGACGGATCAAACATTATTTGAAGTCAATCGTTGTTTTGGAGTTTGAGGTTTTGACGATCATGAGCGCCCGGTATCAAATGTACGATTCGGTGCCGTCTGACGGATGTCAGTGTCATCACAGCAATTGCAATCAATAATTTGCAAATTCTTCGAAGAGCAGACGGGTGTAGAATTTGACCGCGAAACACCTGGCAGCACGCATAAGTTCGATATCGATATAATGACGTTTAAATCTCGAACGTGAGTTGGCCGAAATCTGATGGCAAGGTGAAGAAGCAGATAAAATCAATATGCGAGTTAACCATACATGTCCGCAATTCGTCAAATCTGGAACAAGGAATGGTCCATATTGATAGCGACGAGTGCGCGGTGATCTTGTATTCACGAATGGCCATGACATTTGTCAAAGCCACTGGGAGTGGCAGGTGAGCACCGTGAGCTGCAGCCTGCAGGTGGAGGATTGCCAAGTATCAAATTGACATGATCCCATGAATAACCTGAAAGATTAGGCGGATAACACTGCGGCCACCCACGATGGATACTTGAAACAAAACTCAGGATTGGAAGAGGGCCCGGGTGAACTCCTAAAGCAGGAGTATTAAGGTGGAAATTGCCGGGTTGTGGCGCTGAGTTTGAAACATTACGTAAACGTCCCAATCAGGATGGTTGGTTGACGGTGTATTGAAAGAATGAATACATTTCTGTCTGGACAGCCTAGGATATCTGAAATTTCACCGCGATTGGTCTGGAAAACATTTAAAAGGGTAGGTCCCTCAAAAATTTCATTATCTCCATGCAATTTAAATTGACTTCACTGGTATACGCCATCCATAGTGGTGACCGGCACCTTATCGCAGGCGTATCAACACAAATTGCAACGGCGAGGACCCGGACCCTTTCTTAAACCAGTGAAGCCCATTTCCATGTCCATGCCGTATACGCAATGGGTCCAACTCCAAGTTCATATAAATAATCATGCCCGGATCTCGCGGAATCTCCTATGCATCGTATGTCCTGGGCGGATCGGGCGAAAACCCTTCAGCGTTATAGGTACTTCATTCTCTGGAAAGCTCTATCCATTTCACCACTTACCCCCAGCCAAAGTCACAGATGTGCCACTACCGCAGGTTTGTCTCTCTAGTCCCGCGGCATACCAAGTAGCTACTGACCCGTTTGCATGTGCACAGAGTCCGCAACTTTTATAAGCTGTACGTGCGACTCCGTTCTTAAGCATTTCTCGTTAACTCCGTATCTTAGCAGGTGCGGCCATGGCGAGAACCTGGTTTGTTTTCGCTGTCATCGCAGAATTAGCAAATTAACATTTCTTCGGACACCAGCCAGATGAAGAGGTGAGATGACTTGAGTACTCTTTTAAATGATGGCTACAAATCTGCAGATCAAATGCAACCTTACGTCGTGTAAATTCAGCCCAACACATCCGAAAGACTGCTCACCACCCAAGTGTCTTCAAAGTTGCTGGCAATACCATCAATATCCTGAACAGTACGGTGTGTCGACGCTTAGGCGGGTGGCAAGACAAACAAATAGGCTAAAATCCCATCCACAGCACCTCACATCGATAGGCTTTGCCCCGACTGCCTTGTTGCCAGAGGTTTTGTCGAGCCAAAAACGTGGCATAGTCAAACGAGGCGCAGATAATGGACGTCAGATTAGCTAGCTAATTCAGCCTTTGCGGCAGCAGCATCCTGCTTCGCTGGCATGTGGTATAGCACGACTATGTACCGCTCCTGTAGATGGAACCCGTTGAGGTGGTCTAGCGCATTTTTGGCCTGAAAGAGATTAGCCAAGGTGATAGACACTTGAAGAAAGAAGTGCGCACATCCATAACATCATCAAATACTACAAAAGCAGTTCCCTTTGTCTTCTGCTCATTCCCGACTCGAATTTGTCGTATACTGCCGTAGCGGCCGAAGAGATCATACAAATCTTCCCCAGTAATCTGATAGTTCAGATTCTTTATGAACAGAATGCGGTTGGCCCCGGGCGGGAGTTTCGTCTACGTAAGAGGACTGTTTATTGACTGGCTGGCATGGCGGGTTAAGACTTACCGCTGGTCTCGCAAGTGCCATTACGGTTGAGTTGATATTCGTACGCTTACATAATTTTCACACACTACCAAATGTACTGGACTCCCGCCCCAGATGCAGATCTGACCATTCCCCTTGGTCCGGTGACCCAGCGCTCACGGTGCTGAGCGCTGAGCCCACGTCCCAAGACAGAGTCACAGGGCCATCCTACTTGCCAGTGGGCCATGCCGCTGTTTCAGGGCTGATCGCGTTTTGCAAGAGACTGATCAATTAGAAAGCATCCAGGAAGTACACGGCATTTGCGTTACAATTGGAAGTCTCTATATCTTAGACTTGACATTGCCAATTCAATGCTGCCAGAGTCCCCTGTTTCGCTAATGCAATTAGTCCAACAATATTCTGGGGGAAGTAGAGATTATTCACATTTCAATGTGATGTGGAGCCCTACTTCGCCCTCATCAGGCGCTCGACTTCTTTGCATTCATGCTCTCCCCTTATACACACGACCGTAGCAGCTCCGTCGTCCTGCGCGTCTGGGATAGTGCATTTCATGTCTTGCACGTCCGGACAAGGGCAGTGCATTGGGTTGCTGACGCACTCCAACGTAGAAGGGCAAAGGTATTGCGAGCAAGAAACTGAGACAGAAGTTGAAGATGGATTTCAAGCACTGGTTTAATTTTTTGGCATACCACTCTCAGAATGAGCATGCCACTGTGATGCTCCAGATGGCCGTTGGTGGTGCTGCTGCTGCTGTTGACCAAACATCTGATCAAAGAAGTTGAATTGGGCCAAGGCCGAAGGGAGGAGACCAAATGTTAGAATGATGAGGATATGCCAGTTCATCATAGCGAGCGGTGTCAAGCAAGTTTTTAGTTTCTCACGTGACGTGTGATGAATGTTAAGTACTGGGAAGCCTACAATGTCCAGTCGGATAAATAGTGTACTATATCGAGTGAGGCATAACGAGGTCGTGAACAGAGCAGTGTTGGAAATAGCTATGAGTGGAATAGATCTAAGCGAGATAAATAAGATGTTGCCGTCCAGTGTATTATCGAGTTGATTCTGGTCAGTGCGATCGTGTTTCCCTGTCAAAGTGGCTCGTCAACACCGTCGTCGTCTCCATTTCTCCAATAATCATCCACCTCATCCGCAAGCATTCGCCTCCTTCGTTCTCTTCTTTCAGTCTTCGAGGCGATAGGAGTCGGATGGGGAGACGTCATTACGCCCATGCCGAGTGCTGATCTACGAGTTGGTGTGCCAACCTCGGTGAATTTCTTCCGCGGTGTCGACGCCAGAGACTCCATGTTTCCAAAAAATTCCCCTTGCTGTTTCTCAGTATCTGAAGAAACGTCTGACTCTGGTAGAGCCTTACGTGCTTTCTTTCGTGGTGGAATATTTTCCTTCTGCCCGTCTTTGCCCTGCTCCGAATATGTCTCATAGATTGGGCTAGAGGAAAGATATCGCACGTGAGACAAAATTATGCCTGTATCCATATGAACATCGAAGCCGGGGTAGTGGATGGATTGTCGGTCTGGAGGCTCGCGTGGAATCAGGGTTGGGGTTGGGTGCCCTAAGAAATGGGAGCTAGAGTTACCACCCATCCCCCGGTAGTGACTGTCTGGAGCAGAAGACGATTTGGACTTGGACTTGAGTTCCGGAGAACGAGCGAGCTTCTTAGGGATTGGCGTCGATCGAGGCATGGTTGGTGTCGTGCTCATGACAGACAAGGCATTCAGAGCTGAGGCGGGCGAAGCAACCGCCCTACTATCATCCAAAGTGTTTTTTGCACGTCCAAAATCGAGCCTTTTGGCTGGACTGTTGGGTCCACAAAGAAGCTCCTCGAAACGCCCCTGTGACCTGCACGATGTAGAAAGTGCAATCTTCAGCGTCTTCTCAGGAGAAGAAATAAATTCCTCATTGAGTATGCGACGCTTCGTTGGGCTGAAATGTATTGGAGAAAGAGGGCGTTTGTGAGGTGTGATTTGATGATTAGTGTTAGGAGGTAAAAAACGTTCGATAGGCAGTTCCTGCAATGGTCTGGGGTGTCGCACGGTGTTCCTGCGCTGCATTCGAGCCTGGGATGACTAGCGGTGTGGTCGTCGTGGTCGTGGTCGTGGTCACAAAGGAAAATGGTCGCCACGTTGTCAACGTTTCAACACTAGGCAAACAGACATAAATAACGCGTGACATCACGCGTGTACTATTGGCATGATCACGTCGAATACACCCGTTCCGGTCAAGTTCGGCTGACCCACTACGATATTACTAGATGGTGTTGTGAGATCATCAAAATCTCCGTATAGCGTCGCATCAGATATGAAAGCAGCTGTGGTTTCGTACGAAGCTTTCAGCAGTGGTGACGGGTTGGTGGAGATACCTTTCCGGTTAAAAGGTTTATATCCCCCATCAAATGTCTGTCAAAATCAGCATCATTGCAAGAACGGCACAACTTGTTACCGAAAAAAACCCACCATGTAGTCCGCAATCAGTTCCAGATGTCGGAAATTGACGTCGATTTTGTAAGCCCCGAAAACGTCCCTGATCTCTCGCAGGATGGCGGAGCGAGCCATCTCTACTCCATACGTTTTCAGAATCGCATGTATGTCATTGGAGTAAATGTTGTTTTCCTCGATTATGCCCTCCGTGATGGTAGAAAGTTCCCATAAGCCATGGAAGTTGGATCCATTGGTAATAAGCTGGTAACAGATTGTTATTATTAGCAAAAGAATGATGGATAAGCACATTTCACCTCCGTCTTTTCGTCCCCTTCTTTCACGAAGCAGTCAATTACCCCAGGAATTTCTCGAATGATAGTTTTCCTGCAAGTTCGTTCGACAATACCCACAAGAAGCAATTTCGGCATAGCATCTCCGAACTAGATGGGAACGGTCAGTCCCCTAGTTTTGGCTGGCACCGCAACATACCTCGATTTGGAATGTACAGGAGGTGTCGTTGAACGTAAAAGAGGTGGCCTGGCTCATATTGCCAGTGAAGGAATCAGCTACTGACTTTGCTTGCGTCCGAAGATCACTATTGCGACCGGAGGAGCTTTGGTCGATTCTGTCCACACTCCCTTCCACATCGGAGACAAACGCAGTCTCTATGGTTTTGTCCAAAAACTCCCCTGTGTCGTCGTTGTCAGCCTCGTCATCAGACTCGTAAGTAGCCTGCTGTTTCCTCTGTCTCGCCCGTTTCGAGTCTTCGGCGTCACCGTCACCAACTTCGCTCTTATCGTCGTCACCCTTGTTCTTCCCAAGTGGCTCACCATCGTCAACGACATCACGCTCCTCAGCATCGCCATTGAAAGTGTGTGATTTCTTCCCTTTCCCGAGGTCTGCGATTTGGCTCTTGAGATCTGCATCCAATTTTTTCATCTCCAACTGTATTTCCTTCTTCAGCGTGAGCGGGAATTTCACCGCAAACGCTATCAGAATTTCCGAGGGTTCCACATCGTATTCCGATTCATACTCTTCCTTTGGGAAAAATGCAAGGTTCACGGTGTATTGCCGGCGTCGGGCTTCGCCAGCGATCACCAAGGTTTCCGTAACAGTAATGTTGTCGACAACTTGCGACAGGGTTACGCGACTGGCTCTTTTGCAGAAAGTAGAGATCTCTGCATGAGAAACGCCTGAGCAAACTTTCATCTTCATGGAGGGTGTTTTGGGTTTCTGAGACGCGGTCATAATAATTTCTCGCAGTCGTGGGATGCCCAAAGTGACATTTGCAGCACCATGTCCTGTATGGCCAACAGTCAAGGAAGTAATTCAACAAACCCAAATGAGGCTTACCGGCAAAATGGAACGTATTCAGAGTCATTTGCGTTGAGGGCTCACCAACGCTGAGAGTTGAAATGAGTACATAAGGTTCTGATAGATCGAAGGAATAGGTACCACTACCCTTGTGAAGCAAGTAAGCCAACTGCTTCCCCGGGTTCGACCAGACTTCGCATGTACTTGAAGTTCAGAAGAAGTCGGAAGTTTCTACTTGACATCAGAGGTTTCCGAGTAGTGTTCGCGACTTCGACTTCTCCTTTGGATTTAAGAAGCCGGTTCGGGTTTGTCTTGATGTAATTTTCAAGAGCTTCTGCAAACTTCTCGGACGTACTTCCAAGATAGCGACTCGGATTGTATTTGGATAAAGCGGGAGCATATTTCTCTTGTTTGGCAGGTTTGCACTTGTCTGAGCGTCCCAGTGATTTTTTGACAATCTTCCTTGTATATGCCAGCGCCTCGTGAGCATCCACAATACCCTCGATAGACCGAGGTCGATAACGATTGACCAGAGACAGTTCGTTTCGAGCAAAGAACTCGAACTGATATAAATGTGTTTGTTTCGTCACGTCGAGTGCGTCTCCACCGTAGTTGAATTGGTATACCGAAGAATCGCTGCCTCGAACCGTGTGGTCGTAATGGACACGGATGCCTTCCAGGTGTTTGATCAAGCACCGTTGAAGGTAGCCAGACCGCGATGTCTTGATGGCTGTGTCGATGAGTCCCTCGCGACCTGCCATGCAATGGAAATAAAACTCTTGTGGCTTGACACCGGTCAGGAAGCGACTCGCGATATAACCGCCAGCAATGGCCCTGGTCTCGAATGGCTTGAAGGAGGGCAAAGTCTTTCCGCTGACCATAACAGGGACCCGGCGGCCCTCAAGTTCCTGCTGGCCCAATGCGCAAGAAATCTGCTGAGCATTGACTGCACTGCCTTTGGCGCCTGAAAGTGTCATAGTCTGCATGTTGTTGTGAGGGAACTGGCGCAAGAGACCGTGAGGAATACAAGCATCAGCAATAGATTTTGTAAGTTTGGCTAGCTTTGCTTTGACCGTTATATCAAGACCGGCCATTTTTTTGTCATCCCGTAACACATCCTCAAGCAAGGAAGTCAAAGCCGAAGGCACTTCAGCTGTGGGAATATTGGCCAGCGATGGGAAATTCTCTATAGCGCCTTCGGTCCCGGAATTTCGCCCTTGATGCAAGATATTAGCCCTTTTTGCGTTCCCGTCTGGAGTTAGCGCTAGATCATCCATGCGACATGTAAATGCTCGATGTTGCAGGAACTTGGTAAACAAGCGACTGAGAATACCGAGGAGCTTGCCTGCGACATCACCACCGTAGAGCTCATGGACCGAATGAACTAAACCGAAATCTGTAGCGCCAAAGGCTGATTTGTCCAGAATACCACACAACAGCTCGCCTCCGACAAATAGCACTTGGTCCTCAGTCGAGTCCTTACCCCACAAATGGCCAGGTACCTTCGCTTTTGCGTCCAAGTTAAGGCCCTCTGCGTTGCTGGGCGTGATGTTTCTGAGCACGGTAGATATCTGAAAAGTCGATGAAAGTTGGCCTACAGCTGACCAGAAAATATGAACATACCATCTGTTTGCCCGTCCACAATGGCGTTGGTTTCCAGATTGAAGGCGGCAATGTTACCAAACGACCGCCATTATGCGAGCCCTCTTCTGGCCGGAGTGCCCCATACAATAGTTGACAATACTCATCACGCGTGAAGAATGTATCCTGGCAGGTCACCCAGACACCGGCAACAACATGGTCTTGTATTAGTCCTCGGAGAGGTTTCCCCGACGTAGGTACCAAATATTGGTGGTCTGTGTTGGCGATGAACATAGCCTCCGCGCGAGCAATTTGGTTTTCTGGGCGGTACGTGAGTTCATTCTAGGACCACTACAAAACAACAGGAGTACTAACGAGGGAAATGCAGGTTGATTTCTTCCAATATATATCAGTTATATTAACCGTAAAACCGCAAGTTAATTCAACGTACCGTCTCCGTCAAAATCGGCTGGAGAGAAATGATGTTAGAATAGCCGTAATTTTCACACCAAAGTTACTTTACCATTGTATGAATTACTAAGAAAAGAAGGTATCAGTATTTGAAATCATCGAGACCGAGAACTAACCAATTCGCATAGTGCATCCGAATTGTCTTCTCTCCTTGTAACACACGTGCTTTATGTGCCATCATACTTGGTTTATGCAATGTTGGCTGCCGATTGACGATTAACATATCACCATCCTGGAGGTGACGGTACACTTTCTTGTTAACGGACGGCGTACGAGTGTAGAGGCCACGTCGTCCAAAGCCTGACTGAACTCCTTCTTGTGGTGTCAGTAACTGGTTAGCGATTGCGGTCCGCTGCTCCACACTAAGTTTATCCTGTGGTAGATGATAATGGTTTCAATGCAAACGAGAGGTCATTGAGGGCTTACGAGTGATGTTTGATGTCCATCCTCATTCTCGACAATGGTGGCACCAGGGTACCCTCGTGGCCCAGTAATTACCCACTGTCTCAGTTCATGGAAATTGGTCGGGGTTACTGGCTCTGGAAACGTGAGTTTTCGGGCAAATATTGGAGGTACTCCGATCTCATTCGGTTCAATATGAACGTCAGGGGAGATGACCGAGCGGGCAGCGTAATTGACACGTTTACCCTGTGGGAAGATAAGCCACACCAAATTGTTTGACAAGGAAAACTATACCATCATATGCTTCCGAAATAAACCTTCCTTCTTCTCCAAACCTTGCTTAACGCCAGCTGGAGGAAGCTTTCCTGGCCTTACAGGTGTCGGGTTCTTATTGCTATCCATGAAGCTATTGACGTCAACCTGAAGCTGCACCAGGCAATCAAGCAATGCACCCAAAAGCTTCCTCCGAGCAGCTTCATCAAAATCCTTCGTTTTTCGTGAGGCAGCCCGTAAATCCACATTGAGATCGCGGAGTCGGTAGCAAGTGTTCAGAAGTCGGGTCAACAGTTCATTCTGCGGATGCTCAAAGAGTATCTCTCCCATTTTGGCGGGAGGACGAAAGCGTGTGGGCACAACAGGAATAACCTCCAGGAAGAACATATCAGCAGAAGCCAATGATAGTCCCCCGGGAGATATAATAGCGAATGGTCCGTGCCTCCCAAAAAGTAGTGAACAAATGCGGGCTTCCCTTTGAAAGAGTCGTCGAAGGTGAGCACGACATTCCTCCGGGGCCATGACACGTTCGTTGCGGCCACGAGATGTTTTGGCCTTCCCATTTACAGCCCTGGGTGTTTGCGCTGGTTTTTTCGGCTCGTTTTCGTCTGACTCCCCGTCAGACATGGTAGGATCCCCAGCGGTTTCGGGTTCAGTCATCTCGATATCAGAATCCGACTCGACCTCATGTCCTTCAGATTGAGCTATGTTTAAACTGTGCACCTCCTGCTGGAAGAGTACATCTGGACGCCTTAGATTAATTGCTGAATGCATTAACTTTTGCTTGCGACTCAGATCGTACTCGATTATTTTGGTGGAACCTTCCTTACGGAATGTGTACCCATGTCTGGAAGTCAGGGTATGAATCATGAAGTAGATCTCAATGAAAAACTGGTGAATACTCACGCACAACATCCCTGGTTAAAACACTTCTTCAATCCTGCCGCCTTAAGGAATTCTGTGATCAACTCTTTTCGAGCTTGATACACGAGACCGTCCTTATAGTGATCGCGCTTACTACCCGAGGCACGGCAAAGGTGGATCTTGACAAACAAGTCCACACGCTGCTGAAATTCCTCGGACGATTCGTCCATGGATTCATCTTCATCAGTTCCTTTTCGGTTGGGCCGCGACTGAAGGTCATCCACAGATAAAGCAGCCTGCAAGAGACCATGCTCCAACAATTGAAACTTTGCTATATATTTGCATAGCTGAGGATTTACTTCAGAGGATTAGCTACAAGTAGTGAGAAGATCCGTACCACAGTCCTGCTCATCTTGAACCGGTGACAGAATAGACAAGTTCCTCGTAGGAGATTCAACATATTTGAGATGAATAATGGATGGAATACTGGGGCAGGAAGTTCAATATGTCCAAAATGCCCAGGACAAGTGAAATAAGTGAGACGGCATGTTGCACAACTATAACAAAACGTCAGACACGTAAAGTACGAGCAATAACCGCCCGAGCATACATGTCTCGCTTGTCACTTGGTCCAAGGGCAGGATCGTAGAGCCCTCCAATGGCGGGCCTGTTCATGTCATCCAAGAGAATGGGATTTATTACTTGCTTGACGGAAATGCGACGGACATCCTCAGTTGACAGGAAAGAAAAGGAGACGCTAGAAACAGCGGATGGTATAGAGTGTGCAATATTCATGGCTGCTCAGGAAACTTGCAGCTATGCACAGAGGGCGTAATTTTCGACTCGGAGTTGGATGACTTCAAGTTTTTAATGCTACTGCCGATTATGGGAATATCACAAAAAATCTAACTGCCTCGTTTTCCAGCTGGCCGACCTTTTCCTGACTTCATTTTCTGAGCCTCTCCGACAAGCTCTGCTATGAGCTTATTGTAAGTTTCCGAGTCCTGCTGCAATGCCTCTCGAGTCTGCAGTAGATACTTTAGCATTGACGAGGTCTGAGCAGTCTGAGTACGTATATCTGCCAGATGACGCTCGAGAGTTCCGAGCGGAACCAAGGTCAAGGTTTCTGTTAAAAAGACACGTCAGACCTCTAAAAACAACTAGAGAGTCATCGTACCTGGAAGAAGTCCGAGTATCTCTGAAATCTTTTCCTCGTCAAGTTCTGGCTTTGGACCGAAAGGTGATTCAATGGGACCTCGTCGACCTAGAGGAGTCCCAGAACGAGGCGTCCCCGCACGCGACGATTCTGGCGCATTGGCCAGGTGCGGCGTATTTTTGGACTCGGGGGGCACTGACGTCGGCCTCGTGGTGATCTGTAGCGGAGGAAGTGGCTTGCCATTGGCTCGGGGTAGGACCTCATCAAGATTTACGGGTATTCCGAGGGCAATGAGGTGCTGTCTGCGTATCCGAGATTGCTTCCAGTTTGGAGGTTTGAGCGGCGGGGGAGGTTGCATCAGCATGTTATACAGATTACGACTGTTACATTTTTAGATTTTGAGATCATGCTCTGAACGTACAGGAAGTGATGATTACCTCCCAGGTGTCATTAATATTTGAGAGATCCCCTCCGCCTCTCTTATGCCTTCCTGTGTTGTGACTTGAGAGATGTCATCATTTCCCCATATTGGTGCAAGGATATCGTTCACTTGCTTTACGAGCTCTGCTCTTGATGGCATCGGATCCAATCGCAAAGGCTGCCAGTTCGTTTGGGACGGTCCAGCAATCGGAGCCTCTTCTCTGAATTCATCTTCTCCGAAGTGCTGTGTCTCCCCTTCTTGCGCATCTCCAAAGTCGCCAAAATCATCGTTCTCCCCGTCCGCTGATGCGGTCTGCACCGACGCCCCGAAGTCGTCAAAGTCATCGAACGCATCGTTGAGTTGGTCGCGAGTGACTGTAGGAAATGCGCTGATAGATCTTGCTTCTTGACGAAGCGGTGGTACTGGGTCGCTGGGCGCTCCCCAAACCGATGTTCCAAATGTCAAATCGTCATCCATAGCTATAGACGAGATCGTCGACTCAGATATAAATTTGTCATTGTTTGGTTCACTATACTCGATCGATGAATAGCTTGGATGGACATTCTTTTCTGTTTGCCTTGGATATCGCGAAAGTACCCACCGCACGGAGAATGCACATACAGCGTCTGTATGACCTTATGCAGCTTTGTATTCACCGTAATGATCTCCCCCGTGCTAAGCGAGCCTGGTCCATACTCGCGCGGTGCAAGGAATTCAACTGGATCACAATGTGGAAAACTGGCATGCATATTCTTAGTGGGGATACCACTGGGAGAGAAGTTCGTCCGCAGAACCTTGAATTCTTGCGCGGTATGATGCTCCAACATCCAAGAGAAGTGAGTCAATCTACTTTGTTGGTTGATGCCGGGCTGAAGCTTCCCAGTGCGAGTCCATTCTCAAGGAGCTCGTTCTTCGTCTGATCTCGCTGGGAAAACACGGGGAGGCGTTAGAGGAGCTTGAGCTGTACGTTTATTTCTCAAAAATCGCGGAGTGAAAAAAATGCATCATCATGAAAGTTATCTTCCAGCGTTTCCTTACCAAGACAATCCAGTCCTGCATTTATACGCGGGCCTTATTTTACTCTTTCTTTCCCAGTCAGATGCGGAGAGGGCAATTAACGGTATGAGCAAGTCTCTTTGACCGCCTCCCTGACCCATTTTCGACGGATCAGGACAACTCTTCAACAGGAATCTTCTCCAGGACGCTCAAGCCTACTTTGAGCGTTCCAAAGAGTTGGATCCAAACAATTCTCTCCCACAAGCCTTCCTAGAAAGGGTTTGTACCGTGCAGCTTGTGGACTCAATATCACTCTGAATTATGTCTCCAGCTACCGAAATTGTCGCAAAGTTCACAAGGACATCAAACCGTGACTCGTAACGACGACGACGACGACTTGGACGACGACTTGGACGACCATGCTCAACCTCAATTAAAGCGTGTTTGCACATAGTATTACCATGCAGCCCATTTCATAACGACACAGCATGCGCCAAGAATGTCATTACGGAGCAGAAATCAATCCGAGTCAGATTCCATGTCTATGGCAGGCATCTCCTCCAGGTCCTCATCTTCATCCATTAACACAACAACGGAACGTGACACAGACGGTCCTTGACGATCTTGGACGGCTGTCTGTGATGCTTCTGGTATCGACGGCGTTGGTGGCTTTTCTAAAGCCGGCGATGAATCCGGTCTTGTCAACATGACCTGTTCGACAGCAACTGGCATCACGGGAGGAACATTGGGAGGCTCTGGCGGAGATTTGCCCAGGTGTAAAACTGGTTGCGAGGGGACTTGGGGGCGCTCTCCATCGGTATTCTCATTTACGACGATTGGGGAAGGTGTCGTTGTTTGTAACGAGTGTTGTTGACCTAAAAATGAGGCTTGAGAATCAATCTCTTCTGGACATTCATCCCTGCAAGATGGCAATAATGACTCGAATTCGGCGGTCGACCGAACAAGTGGAGGCAAGCGGGGGTGCAAGAGAATGTCGAACTCCCTAAGTGGACCAGACGAAGCCTGGACAAAAGTTGTATCATAAGTGGGGACATATGAGAGAGGAAGATAGCAGACCCACGTCATTGCTGTCGTCTGCGATTACTGCCCCAATAACAAGGTTAAGGCATTTACTCATATGGCTAGTCGTCCCGGAACTAAGCATGGTGCATACGTTTTGCACTTTTCTTGAAAGTCGGCGATACAGAGACAAGTCCGGCGATAAGGAAGCAGGTGACATTTGCGGGAGAGCTAGCAGCATTGATAGCAGAACGCGGCATGAAACTGCAGCCATTGCAGGGGAGAGGTTGGGGTTGCGCAGGACAAGTTGTATGACTGTGCAACAGCCACTTTGAGAGATATTTGACGAATGTTTGACAGAAGTTGACTTTACCGTCTAGTGCAGCAAGTACCACCTCTCCCTCGTCAGATGTGAAACAAATCACCTCCCGAGAGACTTTAAACACTTCACCACCTTCGTAACCGCGCGCTCTCTTTTTTCCTTTCTTGGTCGTGTGACCAGAAGGCTTATCTCTGTTTTGTGAGGTCTCTGAGCTAACCGCGAGAACAATTGAGAGTGAAGGTAAAATTGCTCTTGTCAGCCGGTTGGGAACAAGAGGATCGGATAATGGGTGATAATGTGTAAGTATGACTTGAAGGGTTTGCAAGATGAAAAGGCGCTGCGAGCTATGATACAATTTAGGCTCATTAAAAGGTGCTTTGGATCAGCGGGAATTACTTGCGGTGGGAGTTTCTGCTCAAGATGGAACGCAATGTAAGAAACGATTCTTGAGACGTGAGGAGTCAAGTGGCGTTCTGTGCTAAACCAGGAGGCTCGTGGATCAACGCAGTTGGTGATGAATGTAGTTGATTCTCACCATATTGCGAGACAATTTATGAGATCACAGGCCAGCTTCCAGATTGCCGGAATGATTGAAATTTCCATGGCACGCACAGCAGGATCGGCATGTTCTTCCAGCTATCATATACAAAACCAAACTATCACAATCCAATGCAGCACAGAGGACAGCCCTCGATTTACTGACCTTATCTTCTTTGGTGCAACATAGAAGTGCTGTTGCAAGCTTGACCAAAGGGCCTATTGGAACTTGTACTGCCCGATGAGTAGTTGACCTGCTCGATTGTTCAATGTCTTCTAGGAGTGTGGGAAAACGAAATGCTATACTTCGCAAGATCACACAAAAGAACCACACAACACCGCAAACGATCAAGTTTAAGCGGAATTGATGTCAGAGGGTCGTCGGTAGTGTGCATCGGATGATGTGGTTGCACATGATTGCGTTCTACGAAAAAATGCGATTAATTCGTTGCAGAATATTGAGAAAGTTTACAATTATCATCTACCTTCGTTCAAAAATGCGGATCGCAATGCTAGAAATGCGCACCATGCTGACGACATTGCTTCATTGACTGACTTTCTCCAAAGGCCGGCAGCGCCGACTTTGCCACCTGTAAGGTATAAAACAGCGGAAAGACGTGATGAAGCATGTAACAAAGCCTCATCAATCGGTGTTGGTGCTGAGCCCTCTAGGAACTTTGATGAAAGCGACGACAAACTGGAATGTAGAGATTTGTGCAGAGTTGGGTAGTGAGGTACTAGTTGGGCCAACGTGGATAGAGATACAATCTGATGGACAATGCATAAATTCATATTCTGATTCTTGGCCACCCCTCACCTTCAAATCCATATCGGCATGGTTTTGGGCCAGTCCAATAAGTATCAGGCTGAATTTAGAAACGTTGGGTGTTGCCACTTGTCTTTGAAACTCTGGTACATCCTTCGCAGCTGTAAAGATCTTCCGTAGTAGACGGACAGCGGCTTTTATTGTAGGAGTTGGTTCATTTTTCTTGGCGCGTTAATTACGTGAGATGGTGTTTAACAAGCATGGGAGGTAAGTAGACACAGACTGAAAACATAGGTAATGCAACTCCGAGCCAACTCTGTGAACATTCGATCATGGAAGATTTTGAAAGCGTAGAGGTCTTGTGTGCTATACAGAGGCCGGCCCATCTACTTGCAGGGATTTTAGAGTGAAGTAGTGAGCTGATTCGTGCAGTCCACAACTGCAGGTGAGGAGAAGGCGCAAAACATTCCGAATTTAAGGTAGAGAGCACGTATGGTAAATGGGTAACGGCATAAGCATCCGACGCGAGTTGCAGCTGAAGCAGAGCTTTCAATGGGTGTATTGGCTCCATCAGGGACTAGTTCAAATTCCTTGTAAATTTTTGAAAGTTCAAAGGCATTGACTTCCGAATTCAACAGGTATAAACAACTTACCACACCGCTGCATCGCTTCTCGGAAAGCACTTTTCGGTTATTTTCGGTTTTTCCTGTACTTATATACGCTGCTTTTGCGAGAGTGCAGCGAAGGTGCTAATCGACTTGTCTTCCAAAACTCTCAGGAATGAGTCGATATTTATAGTCTTCCCGGTGAGTGGTACTGTCCATTTTGCACGCTTCGGAGGCTGACGGATGTCACTTCACAGTGTGGGCTGAATATATACTGCGCCTACCCCAGTCCCCACACACCCGCTTTCCTCATACCTTCCACCAGGGCATCAACATTGCCTAACATTCCACCCAGAATCACCATTTTCTCCTCTGTTGTCCGCGCCTTTCCACCCTGGTATAATCCTGCTCTGTCTCTAAGCACCTCCTGAAGCTCATCCTCCTTTCCTCCTCTCGCTTCTTCAACCGCATCCCACTCCCCCCTTAGCCTGCCGCTGTCCTTCTCACCGGTCTGATACTGGTGCTGGCCGTCATTCTCGTCTTCCAACACTCCCTCGGACGAATCCGACCCTCCCGAACCTAATTTCGATTTGGGCACCATTCCCCTATATCGGGCCTTCCCGGCTACAGGCGAAGCGACACCCGGGCGGGCCGCCTGTACTTGCTTCGGACTGAGCGGTACGAAGTCCACTTCTTTCTTCAACATGAGCAGAGAGCGAGGTTGAATGTGAGTACGCGCTGCGGGCGTGCTGGTGCGGGGCGGGCCTTCGGAAGTGCTCAAGAAGATGGAAGGGGCACTTAAGGATACGCTTGACGGCAATGAAGAGGACAATGAGTCGTAGGTTGCCGCAGAAGTATCGGGAGAAGTAGAAGTCGACGAAAACGACGAGATGGAACTCCAGGAACTAGTCCTGGAGGTTGAAAACGATGACAAAGTCCATGATGACTCGGAGTTGGTGTCCGTATCGGTAGGCCGGCCGGGGGTGGCAGGTGCCGTTGGAGGTGCCGTTGGAGGAGGCGTGCAGTTGGAGTTAGAGGTGGAGGTGGAGGTGGAGGTGGAGGTGGAGGTCTCGTCTAGGAGATAAAAGTATAAAAATTCAAGACATTTCATTCTGGTCATCAAGTGTACGGGGTAAGCGTTTCTCCGATTCCCGTTCCCATCCCAACGAACGCTGTTGAGAATGTAAGCTTACCGAACTTCGCGTGGCGTCCCTGCTCTCTTTAGGATTTTTACCACCGCCTGCACGCCATTCGCTTCCTCGAAGACGCGAAGTGCAGATGACGAGTCTACTAGGATGCATAGCAAGGTATCTAGGACAATTGAGGTTAAATGCACCGCGATGCCGATTTGCGTCGGATTGGGATTAGGACGAGAGGGCGTGGTATTCGTTATGGTGGTCAAAGGCAGAGATGCCATATGTCTGGAAGCCAGTAGCAAGTCGAGCAGGACCTATAAATCCGGAATGAGTAATACGACCGCAGCATATAACGAATGAGGTTCACTTCAAGGCCATACCTCCTCCCCAAGTACCGCTTACTCGCGTTGTGGTGCAGTACAACTCCCTGGACTATAGAAAGAGACTGCGAGAGCTGCGCAGCTAAGGCGGATGCCTCTGTTTCTCGTTCGTCTTAACACTTTCATGTCAATCGCATGTTTTGTCCAAAGACGACCCGATTCAAAGCTTACGATCCGATATCGACCCTTTGTTGGTCAAAAGTTCCAGTCTGGGAGTAATCGTCGCGATCCACGAGAGCACGTGTAATGGTACTGCGTAACATCGCGGCGTTTCTGTCGGGTTCTCGGTGAACTGAGCCAAAAAAAACGCGTACCGTTGCATTCGAGGGAATCTTGCAGGGCAAGAAAGGTCAAGAGGTCCTCACTCGAGTCTTCTGGAACACACACAACAGCCAGCAGGTGTTCCAGGGTGGTCAAGGCTCTACCTTTCGATTCTATCGATGAACGCGGGGAGAGAAGCTATCCGAATATAACAATTTGTCCACACACTTGCCCAGTTTGAACCGGGATCAAGACTTACATCCTGAAGGGCATCTTGTAGAGTGTTCTGCACCGAAATAACCATCGAGAAAGAATTTACGAACACGTGACTCGGTTACCTTTTTTGCAGCGACTACAATTCCGTAGGATGTACACAAAACAAAGTTGACAATCCAACCAGAGAGTCGTCCAGATTGGGCATAGAGTTACCAGCACAAACCTGTGGTGCACCTCAGGCTTTCCTGAATCTCACAAACCACCAAACGCGATGAGTTTCGTGTTGAGGTACTCTTCGATCCCATGGCCTCCTTCCCGGCCTTGAAGATAATCCTTTCGTTTGCTCTTCCGAGAAAAAGAACACACAGTAATAAGCACTCACCCAGACCACTCTCCTTGACACCGCCGAAAGGAATGACAGCCTGGCTGATCGCCCCTGTATTCGCGCCGACCATTCCCACCTCGAGCCTCTCGGCTACCCTCCACACGCGTCCCACATCTCTGGAATAAAAGTACCCAGCGAGACCAACATCGGTGTCGTTCGCCAGCCTAATAACCTCCTCTTCAGTTTCAAATTTCGTCAAGGCTGCGAGCGGCCCAAACGTCTCTTCGGAGTTGAGGAGCGCGGTCGTGGGTACGTCGGACAGGACTGTGGGGAGGAAAAACGAGCCAACTCCTGGGGCGCGTTTTCCACCGATAAGTACTTGGGCGCCCTGCGAGATAGCGTCATTGACGTGTCGGGTGACCTTTTCGAGAGCGCGGTCGTGGATCAAGGGCCCGTGCGTGCTGGAGGGAAATTAATTAAACAATGGAGGGACAACACCAGCCGTGGGATGTTACCTATTTGAATCAAGCCCGTTCCCCACACGGAACGCTGCGACCTTCTCGGCGAGTCTTGAAGCAAAGTCTGCGTAGACCGAGGATTGGACATAAATGCGGTTCGGACAGATACACGTTTGGCCGTTACTGCGGAATTTAGAAGTAATTGCACCTGCAGAGACAGAATGTCAGGAACATGACATGAAAAATGGCGTTGTCATAATAATAAAATGGCTTTACCAGACACTGCCTCGTCGATGTCGGCGTCGTCGAACACGATGAAAGGCGCGTTACCACCGGCCTCGATGGACACTCTGTCGATACACCGACACCGTCAATGCACAACGGAGACAATGGTACGTCATAAGAAGACAGACTTCTTTAGAGTCGACGCTGCCATCCCATAAAGGAGTTTCGCCACAGTCGTCGATCCTGTAAAAGTGACCTTCTTCACAGTCTTGTTTTCGCACATCTCCCTTCCAACCTCGCCGACGTTCTTTTGCGTTGTGACGACGTTGATGACACCATCCGGGACGCCTGCCCGTCGTGCTAGCTACGTACGTAGGATGTTCCATCTATATAAATGAGTTGTGGAAGGGAATAAACACATGCCTCTACGAGAGCAAGCGCAGAAAATGGCGTTTCGGGAGGTGGCTTGATGACGGCAGTGCATCCAGCGGCGAGAGCAGCTCCGAGTTTCCGCGTAATCATCGCCGACGGGAAGTTCCACGGAGTCAGAATCGAGCTGGTTGGACCTTAATACCAACCGATGGTAAGCGCAAGCCAAGACTCACACGACGCCTGACGGAAGAAAATGTCGATGAGGCTCATGCGTGTGTGTGTGTGCAAAGAACATAAACTCACCAATTGGCTGCTTGATAACAACATTGCGGATGTTGTTGAACGCCGAAGGAACTTGTTCTTTGGGGAAAAAAACTCTTTTTTTTACAACATTACGTCGTCCCACATGTTCATAAATACCTACCTCCGTATGTTCGAACAGCCTCCTCGGCTGTGATTGATTCAAAAATGAGAAAAAACGACAACTAGTAGCTGAATTTAACTAACCAAACCACTGCGTGTTGTCGTAACGTATGTGAGCAATTTATTTGTTTGTAGGGGCATTTCGAGAGGGATTACCTCAATGAAGGAAGCGCTGTAAGAATTCTCGCCCTGTTCATGAAGATGAAGCTTAGGTTTTGCGAGTCGTGGGCGTTTGAAGGTACGATACCTTCGCTTCTACCAGCGGCTTTCCGTTTTCCAGTGTCTATGAAGAACGGTGAGAAGGTTCATGAATCAAATGACTACCGACAAGACTGACGATGATGCGTCCCAGATCTTCATGGTGCTCCTGCATCAAGGCATATAATTTGAGGAGGATATCGTGCCGGTGCTGAATGGAGCATATATGACATGTAGTATCAATGTCAGAAACGTTCGAATGTGAAGCAGAAATTTAAAAAATGAAAACGGTTTCAACCTTGGCTGTCGTCCTTCCCCACGTCTGAAACGCTTTGGAAGCAGCGTCGATAGCCTCCTTGGTCTCAGTTAACCCCATCTCTGGGACTGTTCCGAGCTCCTCAGCAGTTGCGGGGTCTACAAGGAGTACGTTGCTGCAATGCTTGTGGGTATTTTGTGTGTGGGACGCACTGGTAACCACGATCCTCCCCCCATCCCTTGCGTCCACCCATTTACCATCGATAAATCCTTGCGTTTTGATCAAGGAAGAGTCTTTGAGGCCAAACTATGCAGGGAAAGCGTAGCTAAGCTTCATGCCGAGTCAACGAAGCGGCTCTGAACACACCGAGGAGGCCTTGGTAGAAGCCATCTTGAGAAGGAACGCACTTTGTTTTGCAAAACCTCGCGAGGGGTGTATTCGGGTGATGAGGATGGTTCCAAACCGAAAGGGCATGGTGATATCCACAGCGATGTGAAGTGGACTTGACCTGGTGATAGTATTGCTCAACAGTTCAACATCTATTCTACGGTGCCACGGGTGTAAACTATTGGCGATTTCTTCCCCGTACGGCATTCTTCTTGACCTCAACCACATCCAGAAACCCTGCTGATTCGAGGGCATTTCGAGCCGCTTGGTTGATATGCTTGAATCTGTCAGGCCCGAGATGTATTCCGCCAAAGTATCGGGTTACGATTACAAGGACATCGTTGACCTCCTAGGAATTCATTAGCGAAGGCGAGAAGAGGAGTGATAGAGACGAACTAATATTTGAAGGAGATGCGCAAGGCGAGCACCAGCAGCCGTCTCGCCGTCATCATCGTTATCTGGTATCCTTTTCAGTGTTGAGTCACGACTACGTATACTGTAGTTCATTACCTTGATGTAGTAGAGCACCGACCTGACATCTCCATGCATTGATGATAGGGTGCGCTGCCCGTGCTATCCGTCGGTCGGACTTGAGATGGGACAAGATTAGTGGGACCTAGATACAAGTCACTCTCAAGTCGGAGCAAGACAATGAATGACCTACTTGAGCTGGATGGGATATTTTACACGCTCGTCCCACGAATACACTTTTACGATCTGTTATCGCGTCTGCTTCGAATATTTGTATCCCTTCTGGGCTGGTCGAGGCGTCGGAGTGATCCGGCAACTCTGGAATCACGTCTACATCGTCAATGGGGGGTTCTGGCTTAAGATCCACAGTGGTTTTTCTAGTGAGACGATCCTGGTACCAATCTACGCAGCGTTCGATGACGCTTTGCAAGCCATCAAAGACACAGACTGAATCTGGGGTCCATTCAACGCCATTTACAGAGATGAAAGTTCGCAATACAGATCCAAAGAAAGTGGGATCTGCGCTAAAGGCTCCGATGTATCGGGACAATAGCTGTAATTGGGGGGGCGAGGTTGCAGGATATGAGGGCAGCAAGGATACTAAAACTCTGAGCTGGACGTCTTCGTAAGGAGATGGAAGGCTGTCCGTGTTTCGTGAGCGATTGTAGCCAACTGGAGAATGATGAGGATGATGCTCACTTGAGAGATACTTCGTAGCGAAGAGTTCCATCAGGAATAACATGGCATGAAGAGATTGCATTGTCTCCGTAGATGGATTGCAAGACTGATTGAAGGTTATTCGTTTCCAAACTGAAGTGGGATGGCGTTAGAAGACCGCACCACCCAGTTCTGTTGCGACTAGCTCGCGAAGAGGTTGATGTTGAGAAGATAACATATTATGTAATTACTGATTTCGGGAGGTTCGGGGCTCGGCGGTGCTTAGCTTACAAGTGAAACCGGTACCTTTATGGTGGTGATAGCTTCAACACAGCCTAGAATTATTGTAATATATATACGCGATAATCCTGATAATTTGAAGAATAATCCGCTGAGGAGAACGACTTCAAAGCTTCGAGTTGTTGACCAGTCAGGATTTCTGTAAATTCATCGAAGGGGCGGAGAAGGGAATCGGAATCGGAGGTAGTCGCGGAGGCACCAGGGCGCTGATGTTACGTAATTTCACGGTATCAAACCTAAACGACCACCGCTCCTTCAAAGACCCAAGCCTCCAACTCGCACGGCGACCCGCCGTCGCAGAGACAACCCCTTCAACGATGCGTCGCTCTCCCACCTCTCTGCGCCGTATCCTCACGGTCATTTCAATTCCCCTCTTCGTTGCCCTCTCCTTCGCCCTCTTCCTCTCCCCATTCTCCTCCCGGCTCCCCTCCTCGTCCCTCCACAAACGTGGCCCTGGCTCCACCTCCCGGCCTCACGCCGCCCCTCCCGTCACCCCTCCTTCAACGTCTCTCAGTGATACCTCTGCAGGTCCATCCCCAACAGATACCTTACTTCCCTCTTCATCGTCGGCGCCTGATTCTTCCACCTCCTCTACCGTTCAACTGGACACGACAAGCTCTACAACAACATCTTCCGTCTTATCCACAACCAGTCAGCCTCCACCGTCAACGTCAGCGTCAACATCAACAACGTCAACGTCAACGTCAACGTCAACAACGCCAACGCCAACATCAATATCCCCGTTTGTATTCGTATGTCTCTCATCAGAGATACCACTCACCTATCATCGTAATAGCTCTTCATCTTCTACCACTAAACAAAAAACTACTTCCCGCACTTCGCCGACTCTCCAACCGTCCACTGCAACAGTCCCCCCAGTCACATTCTTTACGTCTACATATTCAGGCTACGTCCCAGACACCACTTCGCTATCGTCGGTGGCAACAACCGCGGCCGCATCGTCAAATGGGTACGCTTTTATATAATTTTTACCTCTCATCTCTCCCTCCTTACCTGTCCAATCCAGGTTCTGGCAGAACAAGGGAGCCGTGGGAGCGACCTTTACCTTTGTCAGCCTCATTGGTGTCGCCATTTTGTTCGCCGTAGTAGCCGTGTTCCTTAAACGACGAAGATCTGCGCGAGACGACCGTGAGGCCTATTTTGACAAGTATCGTCACGAGGGAACAGGAGACAGTCACTACGACGAGCCCGAACCGATGGTGACAGAGGCAATGGAACCTGCTCCCCCTGATGCTTATCCTGATCGCCAGATTCATTATGGAACTACACAACCGCAGCAGAGCGAACAAAGCATCTATCCCGACTCTCACAACGTTGGCTACTCACACACCACCGATTTCCCCCCTCAGAACGAGCCAGGATCGTACTATCAGTGGGGATATAATAACCAGCAATCCCACTTTATTCAACCTTCTTCTCAAGCACCTAATTTATTATACCCTTCCGCTCACCCCTTCAACCGCCCCCACAATTCTTCTTCCACTGGACTTGCTCCCCCCGTCGCCCTCCGCCAACCCCCATCTCGCGGGTCTGGTTACGACCAATCCATCGACTCATTCTACGGCACAGGCGCTGATGACTATCCGGCCGCCATTTGATGCGATTGTCCTTTATTTATTGAAGAATCGTTCTTCGCTTCACTTTTACCCCTTGTTGTTGTGGAGATCCTTTCCAATTCAGTCACTTATTTCTTGTGTATTCCATTCTCCGCACATAACCTATTTGTGGGTTCAGGATACCTGCATAACTACCGACTCATCCCAATAAATATCAAATTCTGGACCTGTTTCAATCAAAGATGAATTATAAAGCAGCCCAGCGTAGTTGATTGCACCAGCCACCGCGACCGAGTTAATATGATCACCATGTTCTCCGTCAGGACCCTGCGCTGGCCTACGCTCGCCAACTTGAAACGCGGCTTTAGCGCCGCTGCTCAAGTGAGAGCCTTTTTCCATATACGTATCACTTTCGACTTTTTTATTGCAGGATAACGACTTGAAGGTACACATTCCTGTAATCGACTTTTCCAGATTCCTTCAGGCTAGGTCACAAGCCGAGAAGACGCCCATCGCACACGCGGTCGTTTCCGCCTTCAAAGACAGTGGGTTTATCTACCTCCATGGTCATGGAATCCCACCCAAGACCGTGAAGACGGTGTTCACAAAGGTAAGAGTTTGCATTTTTCTGACAACCCTTTCACAAGTATTTTTCGTGTTGTTGAAAAAGGGTCTTAGAGTGATGGTTTCTTCAAGATGCCCACGGAGACAAAGGTTCGTCGACATTCATATAGGAATGATTATCCTTTCTCTTATCTAACGTTTTATTATTATTACCCATTGAGCGCCTTAGTCTAAACTTGCATGGGAGGATCCACGCTCGAATCGCGGTTACGTTGCCGTTGGGCGTGAGCGCGTCACTCAATCTACGGATGCAACCGAAATAGCTGCTTTGCGCGCCAAAGCCCCAGATACGAAAGAGACTATGGAAATTGGGCGAGATTGGGACTCGGAGTGGAAAAATCAGTGGCCTGAAGAAACCGATGCTCCGGGTTTCAAGGAGACTATGCTGGATTTTTATCAGGTAATTTGTATCATGGCATTCGATTTCTTCTGTTCTGTTCTGTTCTCTGTTCTGTTCGCTGAGGTGTGAACGATGATGGTGTAGAAATGCCACAACCTGCATGTCCTCGTGATGCGATCCGTTGCTATTGGTCTTGGTCTCGATGAATATTTTTTCGACAACCATATCAACGGACAATGTCATAACTTACGACTTCTCTCATACCCTCCCATCCAACGAGATTTGCTGCAAGGGGAGGGTCAAGCACGGGCTGGAGCGCATTCCGGTGCGTGGGGAAGCTTTTTGTTGTTGTTGTTGTTGATGTCTTGCTGTTAATATTATCCGTAGACTACGGCACTCTGACTTTGCTCTTCCAGGACTCTGTAAGTGGCGTTTATCATAGGCGGCGCAGGAAGTATAATGTATTATTTTCAGGTTGGCGGTCTTGAAGTCCAACATCCTCACACCAAATCATTCCATCCCGCACCACCGATTGTGAGTTTCCCCTATTTTTCTCCTGAAATTGTCTCTTCCAGAGCAGTTAATTTTTTTTTTCTTTCAATTTTTATGAAATAAAAGCCCGGAACGATCGTCGTCAACGTTGGAGATCTCTTGGCTCGCTGGAGCAACGACGTTTTCCGGTCTACACTACATCGAGTGGTCGCCCCGCCTCCTTCGCAGTCACATACGGTGGCGAATGGCACGGATGACAGCATCACACCCGCACGGCAATCGGTTGCGTTCTTTTGCAACCCCAATTTTGATGCAGAAATTGCTTGTTTGCCCAATTGCTTTGGACCTGGCCGAGAGCAGAAGTACCCGTCGATTAAGACTGGAGAGTATATCGTGGGTCGGTTAGCGGCTACCTACCTTTGATGCATAATGACTTGTTTACTTGGAGTGAAGACGTTAGATAACGTAATTATAAGGCAATAAAACGTACTACTTCATGATCATAGTACTCAACGATGTTGGCTTGCACAATTCGTTCTTGGGCTCAAAGGTCGAACAAGCGGCTCGGGATTCGTACTCTAACCACCACGGTTCAGGAAGCATTTCTTGAACCACTGGTTTCTCACCCCGGAATCACCTGTCTTGCATTAAACCGACCGCAAAGCAAAAACGCCATCTCGCAGAGGCTTTTGCAGGTAATTTATATATATATATATATTCCGTTCCCCAGGAAGAGCATCCTACTAATACCTCAGCATTCGTTTTCTTGTTCAGGAATTCCGGGACTGTTTGGATGTTGTCCATTTTGATAAAAGGTGCGGGAATGCGGGCAAATTTAAAAAACAACGTTGAGCGCACTGTGAAATCTCACAATTAGTTTCATGTGCATGCTAGTGTCCGCGTGCTTATCCTGCGATCAACAACCGCCGGGTCATTCTGCGCAGGTGCAGACCTCGTGGAGCGACGTTCCATGACCCAAGTCCAGGTTGCCAAATTTCTCACAAATCTGCGCGACACGCTGGGCAAATTGGAGGCTCTCCCCATCCCTACCATTGCTGCCATCGATGGCCCAGCTTTGGGCGGAGGACTCGAGTTGAGTCTAGCATGCGATTTACGTGTCGCAGGTGGGGAATGCCCCTTTTTTGTTGTTGTTGTTGTTGTCAAACTATATGGTACACTGACTAGCTCGAAACCTTAGGTCATTCTGTATCCAAAATTGGTCTTCCAGAGACCAGTTTAGGTATTATTCCTGGGGCAGGTGGAACACAGCGGGTTACCCGTCTATTGGGTTTGTCAAAGGCAAAGGATCTCATATATACCGCCCGCACGTTGAATGCCACCGAGGCCCATGAATATGGTACGTAACTCCCGTTGGACGTTTTGGATCTGCCTCAATAACGAAAATACGCAAAGGCCTCGTCGATTATGTATCCGATCCAGCTTCAAACGGCTTTGAAAGGGCGCTGCAGCTAGCTCAAGAGATTTCTTTGAACGGTGAGGACCACCGTATTCGCTCTCTCCTGCTCACCCACATCGCTCCCCCCCTTCATATTTTCAGCACCTCTAGCACTTCGCGCCGCCAAGCAGGCCATTTCACGCGCAGAAGATCTCGCACTTGAACCCGGTAACTCTCTTCTCTGGTTTCGGCATGGAAGACTGATCAGCATTTGTAGGTCTCGATTTTGAACGTGCATCCTATGAGGTACTTCTCACGAGCAAAGATCGCGTGGAGGCTCTTGAGGCATTCAAAGAAAAGAGGCGTCCTGTCTTCAAGGGAGAATAAACACAAAATAAGACATGACTCGACTACTCTCGGCTCCCAAATCTCGACATTGAGAAACCCCCCACGAAACCAGCGGGCATGCTTGGAATTGTAGGCATTCCCATCGTGATGCCTTCCGCCAATTTCAATCCCTCCAGCTCTTTCATCAGGACACTCAACCTTCCTACTCCAAAACGCTCTCTCAAACCTTTCCCCTCTACTGCACCTCCGCCATCGTCCGTGCCTACTTCTGCGCCATCGTTGAAACCCTTTTCAAACTGACCCCAGTCACTACGCTGAGCTAGGTATGGCCTGAGCAGTGTAGCATCAATTCTTCCCAAGTAATTCTCTGCGATGTACGACCTGAGAATTTCTGGCCGGACTAGGAATACGTTGCCCAATTGGCGGATGAATTCAAATCGTTCATGGAGTGAAGGAATTCGGAAACTGCTGATCGTATCTTGATATGACTTCAGATCTCTAGAGTGAGACGCGAAAGCTTTAGCATGCCTGTTCATATATATATATATATATATTTCAAACATAACTCACTTTGCAAGCATCAACCCTCCTGTCGCGCTTACAGGGAACTTCCGTAAATGATCCAACAAAAGGCTGCCAAAGATGAACTCAACGTGACTTATCCCACAAACATGATACGTTGAACAAACCTATGGAAAGCAATGCCCACTTCCGTGAGGAAGACCTCCAGGTTTTTACCATTCAGGTTTTGCATTGCCACATCGCGAACCTTCTCCAGGGTCTCACAGCAACCTTCACAAGGCTCCGTGTTCACGCGGGCAAACGACAAGTCGTCGTTGCGTGGTTTGAAATCCGTGCGTTTCTGTTTCGACAGCTGCATCGACAGCCAAGAGACGACCACTAAGGATCATTTGAGAAAAAAAAACTATGGTCAGGCAAAGTTGCACAGTAGGAAAGAGAGGCTGACGATCTGTGACGCGCTGTAATAGAGTGTTGACGCCCCCCTCGATTCGGCTAACTGTCTGGTTATTGAACACCACCATTTCACGCCGAGTCGTGACAGAGGAGCTGGCCAAGGGCAGCAAGACAGTATTAACATATTGCTGCCAGAGATGGCAAATAAGATCCACGGATTGCAAAATCGTTAATGGGTGTAAATTTGGCTCAGTCTTTGCGTCGGCGGTGTCAAGACGGGCTTGCGCTCTGTGTATGTACGGTTCGGTGTAATCAATGGCTTGACACAAGAGAATGATCTTACGTCTCGATAGCTGTCTCAACATAACCAGTTCCGATCGCTTCGGCCAAAACTCGGAGCAAAGCAAAAGTATTTTTGGCGCTGGCACATCGTGGTCAGTACAAGAAAATGGAGTTGTTGAAATGCTCACACGTCATTCGGTGAGCTCAGCTCGACACATCTACCGATCGCCTCTGCATGCCATTTCAGCATATTCTTCGCTGTTTCGACACTCAAATGACCGTCTTCCTCTCGCAAAAGCTCATCACCAGGTTTATCTTGACCCCGATCCGTAGTTATACCCCCGAACCTCATCAGGGCGGCCGCAGCCTGAGCAGAAGTGGTAGAGGCTCCCCCCGTTGACGTTGTCGCAGCTGCCGCACTAAGTTGATTGACCATGCGATCAAACATGGATGACTTTCCCTTGTGTGTTTGTTCCTGCAAGGTGTCAGGGGATGTTAATATGAAGGGAAATAGTTTGCACACATGATAACGCGTAAAGTTCACAAGAAGCCTTGAATAGAGCTCCCCCAGGCTCCTGCTCTCTCGCTCAAGATATCGTTGGCCTTCGGTATACGGCACAAAAAGCTCCTCCAGTGCAGTTTCTAGCATAGTGCTGACTGCGGCCGATGTCCCCGGCGCCAACGTTGTTGAGTTATCCGACCAGAATCGACGAAAGTCTGCTGTTTCAGTTGGTGAACGAGGTATTCCGGACAGAACTTCGTAAGCTTTGAGATCATCAACTAAGAGAGAAGCTTGTGCATGCACAAGTTGCAAAACACGGAGATACGCCAAGTCAGATAACGCAGAGCCTCTATTTAGTAACTGTTCCATATATTGTTGAATCTTGAACAACTACAATTGGGCGACAAAATTGCACGGAAAAAAAAGTGGCTTACGGATTGAGCAAAAACTCGTTGCAAGAATACTTGCATCACAACAGGAGGATGCGGGAATACTGCTTTAACGATTTGAGCCTCCTGATCGACAGTCACCCGAATTTCTGCAAATAAATCAAGTAGTCCAGGTTCAGTCTTCGGTGGAGGGACGTCCGGATCTGGGAATGAATCCCAACTGCATTATTTTGGTTGAGTACAACCAAGACCTTGACAGAAATAATACTGACAGTGTAGTATCGTTTGATTTCTTGGTTTCTCGCACTCGATTGATGAAGAAGTCGTGCTGGTTTACGTATACCTGAACACAAGACGAGCCACCGTTAAACTCCAAGAGCGTTTGCGCGCAGTGCTAGGTGATTGAAGTTTTGATTCAGTTAGAACCTCTGACCGCATGGAAGGTAACACAGGACGAACATGCATCATCTTGGGATCACCTTTCCGATAACATCTATCAAACAAGTAGAGCATATCCTTTTCAAACTTTTCGCAGTATTTGTCGATTCTCTCCCTTGTCTACGACCACGCGATAGGTTAATGCAGAAGGAATCAAAAACAAATGGGAAAACCTTTTCAGCCAAAGGAAGGTCGACCTCCTTGGCCATAATGTTGAGGCGTCTCAAGATGATTGCAACTTGGCGTCTACCCTCTTTGCCGTCTTTTTTCAAAATGTCCAGGCGAGACGTATCTTCTCGAGCAAATTGGTTGTAGTAGTCTATCAAGTCATAGGCTGCTTGTGCTCGCTGACGTTCGATATGAACTGTCTCAAGTTGCTCGCCTAATTGGCCTCAGTGATCGTGATAAACTTTAAACAAATGTTCGGTTGCTCACCGATTCTGATGGCTGTGCTACTAACTTCATCCATCTTGGTCTCCATAGCAGCAAAGGATTGGCCAACAGACTGCAGTTTAATGGTCAAAGCTGAAAGATTACCCAGGGATCACATATACCTCAAAGCCTCGGTTGAGTTCAGCCATCTTTCTTGAGTACTCCCTTTCCGCAACCCGGACACTCTTGTCCATCTGTTCTGTTTTTGCCTGAACATCTCTCCGGACTGCAATAAGTTTATCCACAGCCGCCTCAAACGTTCGTATGAAAGGCTTCGGATCGAATGCTGTTGAGAATATGAGTTGTGAGCACGACAAAGGATAAAGTTGTCGAGAACGTACGGCCAGAGTCAGCTTTGGACTGGGTTATCAGTTTCTCGGAAACCGATCCAATGAAGTCGGTGACATCGAATTTCCCCTACACAAAGGCACGTAACTTGAGTTCTGAGTTCTGTCGATGAACAGGATGGTCTAACCTCAAAGACACTGAGTTTGAGGTGTTCATCAGGACTAGGCTCTAGTGAAAGGTTCGGAAGTCGCTTGCTATTCATGACCAGTGTAAGAGTGGCACGTGGCCTGTATATCTACTGTGTCAAAATACCATTCAAGTCTTGAATATACAAGCTTGAATCATTCTACCGCTTGTATAAACTGGGTTCCGGACTGGAGGCGCCCAACTTTTCAAAATGCTGACTTCACCGCGAACTTATCTTCCATTTATCTGTCGCCGAGCTTGTTCAGCAGATAGTGGAAGCATTGCAGTGATTTTCAAGGACACATCCGGACTGTAAGTCACCGTAGCGGCTCGATACGTTCAACGGGTCTGTCAGGGGCACACACGCCGAACAGGTGGACCATGCAGTGTGAGTGCCTGTCCAGGGAAGATTTCGGCGAACGTGTTGGCAGATGGGTAAGGGTCAAACCGCCCATGTACGGAGATAGCTACTGATAACGTTGAACGTTGAACGGTCTCAGCCTTCAGAACACACGAATGTCGCATGCAATTGCAAGCGAGAAGGGCTGGGCACACGGCAGCCGAGAAGGCAGTGAATTTGACGAGGCCGCCGACACGTGATCCCCCAGAAAGTTACGCGAAAAGGTCCTCTCAAGCTTCAAGCTAAATCTCATCATCAAAACCTCCGCCATGGCCATGAAACGCACTTACGACGAACATAGACCACCCCAGAAAGTTGAAGAATCTTTGCCTTTCTCCAGTACGAGTCACGTACAACCAACGACCAAGAGACAAAAATCCAGTCACGCGTGTTCTTCCTGTCGCAAGCATAAAACTCGCTGTGAACAGATAGACGGAAGTGCTTCAGGTTCGCAACGCTGCCATCGTTGCAATGTACTCAATATGCCATGTTCGTTCGATCATGCCCCCGTCCCAGTGGCTCCCTCCAAAGAGTCTCCCTCGACTCCCGCCCTTCAAATGATGTTCGAGTTAAATTCTCCCCCAGATTCCCCAAATAATGGTTCGCGCTGTATGAACCCTGAGGACTTGGTTCCAGCACCCATCACTCCATGGGGTTTTCTCAAAGGCTTGGGCGGGTTCGATTGGACAGCTACACCCATGCTCGCCTTGCAGGAGTTGGCCAGGCGCCCAACCTCTGGACCAAATGTGTTCACAAACCACTCCAACATCTCCTTAGCTGGAATACTCACGGAGGACCAAATGATATTCCTTTTGGACATGTAAATGGCTGTCTCTAGATCCGTCTCGATGGTCATGCCTCATACCATGCCGTTTACAGTTTTAATTCGAAATACAGTCCTTGGCTCAATATACCTCCGAGCCAAGGTGCCCAGAGTCCTCTTCTCGACTTGGTTCGTTGCACAGTAGCTTCGAGACATCTCGATATCATCACACGGTCGATCGTAGCACCCCGCCTACAAAAAATGACTGAGGATATCATATTCAAGGAAATCTTTAACCCCGTACCTTCCACGGAATCAATACATGCGCTTCTTATCATGGCCTTGTGGTCTCCCGTATCAGGCATACCCCAAAGTGAGGTCCGTGATGGCCGCTTGCTCGCCGCTTCAGCCGTCAGTATGGCCATGAATCTGCGCCTGAGTCACGCGTCTGTCTATGTGATGAGCCTACAGGAACGGAAAAAAGCGGAAAATGGATTATCAGCCGCAAACGCTCAAGACCTGTTAGAAGCAACAGAGAAGGCACGTCTGGTACGTCAAGCACAGCAATCCTATTTCTACCAGGAATAATCTGTGTTTGCACGTTACTCCAGTGGATTTGCCTTGCGAATGTGGAATCTATGTCAGCTACGAATCATCTTCATCTGTCCGTTAATAATGAATGGTTGAACCTAGGTTATGCGTTGGGACCGGACGCACGCCACTGTCCAAGCGATCTGATTCAGACAACCAAATCATCTCATCCTCCATTTTGACTATTGATTCTGGCCAAGAGATGCGCCTTGCGCTCATGGCGCAGCTATTTGATCTCACAGAACGGGGACACCATATAAACTTTCCTCGTTACTCGGAGATGGACAAATGGCACAAGGAAGTCCTTGATGTATTGGTCAAGATGGAAAGCTTGCACAGAATAATATTACCTTTGCCTGGTAGGTCATCACCGCCAACACATGACGCTCCCCTCATCGTCATTCCCTGATAGTAGTAGCAGAACACGATGCGTTTCACTTCCACATGCTAATTTTCTACTACCACTTCTGCCGGCTCCTGGTTCTCCATCAAGCCATGCGGGAAGCCCGGCGTGTCCTCCAGGATCATTACCCGGGGAAGCTTTGGCATAAGGAATTCGTACACCAAGGCGTCAACCTCGCTTTAATATGGGGACAGGAGGCCATTCTTACAGCAGAAGCAGTGCTTGTAACAAGTTTGTCACGCCCAGAGAGCATCAGCGCTGCGCCAGATATTGTGTTTGCAATGATCTCCTTTGCGGCTCTCTGGCTCATCATAGCCAAGTTTGCCATATACCAAAATCGTCGAGAGCACCTTCCGGGCGCCAGCGATGGTCTGTTGACGAAAGTCATAGAGCGCTTGTCTCAATCTGCGGTTGCCGAAGACCACACGCCTGTAAAATGTGCACAGGTCGTCATTGCGTCATTCAAGGCTTTTGAGAAGCGCACCTCCAAGCTCGGTCTTGATGGCCAGAATGATACACACACGAGAATCGGTCATGCCGTTTCGTCGGAACGCATGTCTCCCATGAAACTGGCAGACCCATCACCATCGAGTCCCCGACTACATTCACATACTGTGGACGCACTCGGCAACGGGTCTCATCAAGAATATCCATTCGTGAATTCGGATATCTTCCTCGACGCTGATTTCTGGTCGTCTTTTATGGATAATTTGTCTACAGATCCACCGAATCTATAAAGCAAACACCAATAGCTTGGTCATCTCCCGATGGACAGCACATCAGCGTCAACGGCTCATAATAGGAGCACATATATCGTTAAGATAAACCACCTAATAACTACTATGTACTATTGTACGAGCTGCGGCCAAACCACACTCGTTTGAGACCTGAACCTGACCTGACGCGGTTATTTATTCCCTTTTGTAAGCTTTTTTGCCCTCGACCAGAAATTCCGATTGGGCTTCCATCACTTCACTTTACCTTTCCTTGGGAACTATGCCCTCACAGGCAGTTCGCGTGGTGGTCCGATTACCGTTCAATCGTCCAGATCAGCCGCACAGTGACCCGCCAAGAGTAAGTTCAAGGTTTGGATCTTGAGGTTGATTCTACATTCCATTTCAAGTCCAGGTGGAATGGAACACGGAGAAAGCAGACATCTTATGGAAGGTAATCGCAAGATCTCGGGCAAGTGACAGCGGGGGCACCGACTGTGAGTCGTCAATTACATTGATGTACTCGCCCATGCCATTCATACACCCTGCCGGCAGGGAAAGGGCTCGCGGACCATCTGCAGGTGCCTTTGCCTTATTTACTGTACAGGGCTCAAACAAGATATGAGGAAGACCTTCGTGGTCTCCAGGAGATCCGTGAGGCTTTAAGCCCAACAACCACAATGCAAGCAGCGAAACTCTCGGAAGAATTCCCCTCCTCTGAAAAGCGGACCGGTTCTGGAAAGCCTACATCTGGAAGTTCCGTCCGTCTATCCTCTTCTCGACTTACGACTCCCCTCGGCGTACGCGCTCGTCTCAGCTCCCTTGGAAATAACTCTCCACGGCCAAAGAAAGCGTCCTCATCTTCTACCCTGACTCTGCAAAGTACGACAAAGCATTATACACCAATCATGCGCCCAACGTCGCCCTTGTCGTCCGAGGAAGGAATAGACTCAGAGGATGAAGCTGCTGCCAAGGAAGAAGAAGCTGATAGAAAACTGGAAGAGCAGGAGGCGTTGGACCTCAAACTGAAAAACCTACAAAAGATGATGACGAATGACTCCTTGGGTCTGGTCAGTTCCCCCCGCACGAAAGAAAAAACCAGAGCAGCCGACCGTGGTCGGGTCGGCGTACCATTTTCGAGGCCTCCACCCGGAACCTCGGTACGCGGCGAACCCAAAAGCCGAGACACCAGCCAAAGTGTCTCAAGTGCAAGCTCACCTCAGGGTTCCGTGCCGTCCATCCCATCGCTGCCACCAGACTCCCAGCCACACTCTCCAATCAGCAGACATTTGTCGCCTAGCAAATCATCTAGTCCTCCCGCCGTGTCTCCACGCAGCGCCCGTGGTCAGTCTCATCTGCGGTATGGACCTCTTGTGGACAGAAGCGCAAGCGAGCAAGGTAGCAACCAGGGATCCGAAACTTCGAGTTTCAGTGACATAAGTGGTCAGTCTCTGTAGAGAGTCTTGCTGCATCTGGCCCTGATATCCAGCTTGGCAGATGCGAGCCTCTCAGCATCTGCGTTGGAGAGTGCCCTTCTTTCGAATATTCGCGGAACTGGATCCCGATTGTGAGTCCAATACTTAATCCGCCGCTCTCATGTCCGTGACAATTTCCAATAGTTCCGTATTTGCAAAGAGCCGGTTTGGCGGAAAAGGAGGAGGGGTCCATCTCTAAACCTGTGTCCACTGTCAACCGATTCGTGTCAAACGAAACGAATTTGGTTGTATCTCTACAACGTTCTAGTACTTTTTGTATATGTGACTCGGGGAAGGGCTCTGCAAACAAATTTCTGACTCTTATCCATCCCTTAACGGGCTTTTCTAACCGCTACTTTCTCACTACTACGAACAGCATGGAACTGACATTTGTGACTGACCTCGGGCAGTCTTTCGTCGTCGAAATCGACCCAAACATGGAGTTGGAAAATGTGATGGCTTTATTGGAGGCTGAGGTGACGAAACGGCTGGCGGGGATGATTCATTGTTGATGATCGTTTCCCAGTCTGGAGTTCCCATACACGAGCAGAGCATATCTTACGATGGAAACGAACTGAATAATCCGACCGCCACCATGAGAGAGTGTGGTATAGGAGAGAACGCGATGCTCTTGCTGCGACGGAAAGTCAACGTGGCAGGAAGGTGCGTCGTATATTGTCTTGACCATAACTCCCCGCTTATTCTTCTCGTAAGAACGATAGAGCAGGACTCAGAAATGATGCGACTGCAGATTTTGGGCAACCCGGATCTCATGCGTCAAATGCAAGAGGTGTGTATTTCTTGACAACGAACGACGTATGCCACCAGGGTACTAATCATCCACGGCATTTTGTATTCTGAACACAGACACAACCTGAGGTAGCAGCTGCCGCTCAATCCAACCCCGCTCGTTTCGCCGAGCTTCTTCGACAAACGCGGGAACGGCAATACCAAGCTGAAATGGAACAACAGCGTGAAATCCAGCACCTTAATGCGGATCCATTTGACGTGGAGGCGCAGCGACGGATCGAAGAGGCCATCCGGCAACAAGCAGTCATCGAGAACATGGAGCATGCGTTGGAATATTCGCCAGAAAGCTTCGGTAGAGTCACCATGCTGTAGTGAGTGGTCTTCCAATGTGCTAGCGTTTGGGGTGCTAAGGACGACTGACGTCGCGGACGTAGCATACCTGTGGAGGTCAACTCGCGGCCTGTGAAAGCTTTTGTGGATAGTGGAGCTCAGCAGACTATCAGTGCGTGTGCTGTCAGAATCTGTTAGGGTACAGTATCTAAGGAACATATATTATTCAGTGAGTCCCGATTGCGCCGAATCATGCGGGTGAGTATGGTGATCCTGCTACTGGTGGCCGTTAGCTTCGTTCTGACACAGTCGAGGCAAGTTTAATGCGACTTGTAGACCGGAGATTTGCGGGCATTGCGCGAGGTGTAGGGACTGCCAAAATTCTAGGAAGAGTGCACAGTGCCCAGCTCAAACTCAGTGATCTCTACCTTCCATGTTCGTTCACCATCATGGAGGTCAGTGCCCTCGCACACAGGTCCGCACTTTGCGCTCAAATACGCTTTGACCCCAGGGTCGCGATGTCGACCTTCTCTTAGGTTTGGACATGCTCAAAGCTCATCAAGCATGCATCGACCTCGAGAAAAACGTTCTGCGGATAAAAAACCGCGAAGTTCGCTTCCTATCTGAACACGAGCTTCCCGAACAAGCACGCATCATGGATGCCGGCGAAGGCATTGCAGACCCAACACCGGCTGGGCCTTCTACCCCCGCCATTATTACTGATTCGAGTGCAGGAGCTCGACCATTCCCTGGTGGTGGTAATACACTTGGTGCTGTGCCTAATTCCCGTCTGCCAACAACTGGGAGGCAGGCGACACCACAAACACCTGCAAGTAGATATCCAGAGAGGGACATTCGCGTTTTGATGGACCTTGGCGTTACCAGAGATGTGGCGATAAGTACATTGGACGCGGCGGGTGGAAACTTAGAAATCGCAGTGTCCTTGCTTTTCTAATCTTCCGAATCAACAAAGCTAGCTGTATTATATAGAAAGGGAAATTTGTCTAATTATGTAATATTGTATCCGACATCAGGAAAGCCTTGCGGAGTTGACAATCGCTAAGCGCTAATCTGATCAGCGCCCGGCCACAGATCCTCATACGAAGGGTTTTCGTATGGCGGTGTCTTTTTGGATGAATGCTTCAGTCACATGGACTTATCCGCCAGAGCCACTTTAATCAACGGTAGGACCGCCAGCTTCGACGACCAAACATGAGCGGATATTGTCGCGCGCCCTATTGCAATAACTGGCCCTGCGCGAACAGCAACTATTGCAATCAGCGTATGAACAAACCATATCTTCAAGTGTCAGAATTATAGCGCCCGAGGTCGATTGACATTTGCCCACTCCTTTAGATACCTGTCGCGGTAGGAATGGGTCTTGTAATAATGAGAACTCGGATGATTCATGGTATTGCTCTTATCGTGAGTTATCACCAGTCGCTCAGATCCTTTACTGAGGAGGTGCGACAATAGACGAATGCCATTCCAAATCATGTTCGAATGAAAAGACGTATGGCAACTTCTGTAGAACCCGTAAGTGACAGCCTGAATCATCCATCTAAGATCCCTCGTTCGCGTTTCTGATTCTGACTATAACGGAGTAGATGTCTGTGAAAAAGGGGACTGCACGAACGAGATATATGGTTCATCGTATTGCTCTTATCGTGAGTTACCACCATGTCGCTCAGATCCTCTACCCAGGAGGTGCGACAACAGACGAATGCCACACCAAATCATGTTCGAACAAAAAGACGTATGGCAACTTCTGTAGAACCCGTAAGTGACAGCCTGGATCATCCATCTTCCCTCGTTGATTCTGACTAGTAATGGAGTAGATGTCTGTGAAAAGGGGGACTGCACGAACGAGAAAATCTATAACAGGGATTATTGCGCTACACGTTAGTGGCCTAAACTGTATGCTCGAAACGAATTAACTGACATCAGCTGAATACAGATACTGGCAATTACAAACGCGATGACGATTGCTGTGTTATGTAGGCAGGCTAGCCTGTCACCAAATCCAGCACCTTTGTTGAAGGCATTGATGTATGAAAATGTGATTGGCAGTGGGTAATAATGTATGTAACAAATACAAAATACTTTATGTGGATGATACATACGAACACGAGAACGTTAGATAAGGCTGACTCTAGTCCGAACAAGCCCTCCCCTCCAATTTCGCATTCCTGCTGACCGGTGATGTGACCAATCATTCTGCATCCTCGAAAATGCATCCTGTATATGCTCGGGCCGCGACGCTGTCCGTGCTTCTGGAGGGGGTAAAAATAAGGAGCACATCGGCAGCGCGTGCTCTGTTTCGCGATCAGGAGAGTCGTCTCTCCTTCGCTTGTCCGCAGGTCCACCAATGCTAGTAGCTTTACGTTTGCCAAGGGCAGGGGAAGCGACATAGTCATCGCGGAGGTAAGATTCTTCGAGGGACTTCTTGACTGTCAGTCCTGCGAGGGTAACGGAACGAACCATCTCAAAAGCAAGGAAGCCAACGATATCGACCGTGTCGTCGTTTGCCTTGAGGTCGAGGTGTGGTGGGAGGTTGAGGAATTCACGGAAACGCTTGGCTATGGAAGGGTTGGTAAGCGCGAATGCGGCATTGAAGTGTTACGAGTAAGACCTTTTCGGTATGTGAACGAGGCTTGACGACATTCAGAGTAGTGTTGGTATTCCTCTCTCGTCATTTGGCGTGTAGCATCGTCCGCTTCCTAGAATCGTCATTCAGCTGAATATACAATGCGTGAAAGGCAAGGGTTCACCTTGAGTCGTTGGATAGAAGCCTCATGTGCTTCAATATCATCTTCATCCTCTTCGTCGTCGGACTGGTGCCCACTCTGTCTTAGTACCTCAGAATACAACGTAGTGATCTCCCACGGAAGTTTGATCGTGATTTTCTGCGCTTTTGCAGTCAATTTGTCTGAAATGAAACAGTAAATTAGGGCATCCGAGCATAATGGACCTAATTTGGAGACTGACCGTCAGCTCCATCCTCCAGTGTCTCCATATCGCCTCCTCCACCGTCCCCTCCAGAGTCCTTGGCATGTTTACGCACATCTTTCCATGAGAGATAGGTACGCAGCCGGTTCACTTTCCCTCGATCATGGCGAATGAGGAAGATGAGATCCTCTGCCGAAAGATAACGTGCCCCACGGCGAGTGGCTAAAGCCCGTGCTTGTACGATCTACATTCAACAGGTCAATCTCAGTGCTGGGGGGAAGGTGAGGATATGCTTTACAAGCTCGATGAGTTGGCTCCGCACGATATCTTCGACAAGGTTAACCGTCTCAGGATTGGGGTCTTGTATCTCCCCGAAGACAAACATCTATTTATTCGAATATTTCATTCAGTGCTGTACAGCGCAGAAATTGTGTAGAAGGCACTGTACCATTTGTGATATCTCTTGAGAGTATTTGTAGTCCCTTACGGCCCCACCTTCTTGCGCTGCCGCTTTCTTTGCGGAGGACATCCTTTCGGGCCTTGCAATTGGATCAATTTGGATGCCACCAACTTGCCACCATGAGTGTGACAAAAAGACATCACGTGCTACGTTACGCGTTACACATACAAAATTCACCTGATATACTTAAACATATGTAGCATACGGACTGGTCCCATACACGGCCTCTGCACACCTGAGCAGGCTAAGCGCATAATCCCAAATGGAACACCCCCATCCAGCCCAAGTCTGGAGAAACGATGCTGAGTTATAACCGTAAGCTTCGATTTTAGGAGAAAAAGGTTCTGGACTCCATATGCCCATCAGCACCACAATCATACAACCAAACCAGCAGGGGAAAACACATGCTGATAAAACACATCTCACCATACAACAATTCCCATCTTCTCAAGCCCTTCCTTCGCGGCCTCGTTCCTCGCGGCCTTCTTAGTACCGCCCCTTCCATGTCCAAAGAACTCCCCGTCGATGATGACACGGACCTTCCAAAGCGGTGTCGTCTTTGTCCCTTTGCCCTCGCCGGGGCCATCCGAATACACCCATTCCACCATGCGTTGTTGCTTCTGCAAGTATTGGTTGAACAATGCGAGATGCCCGATGGTGGACGTGAGGGGGATGAAGTCCGCGGGGCCTTCAAGTGGATAGTGCGATCGTGCAGGAGTGGTCGAGGACGGAGGAGGGGAGGGTGATGGGGTTGGGAGAGCGGGGAGGCCATGCTGAATGCGCACGACCTGGTACGCGGCGACGGCATAGGGTTGAAAGAGTGGTCTGAGCCATAGTTTAACAGCTTCGAGGCCTTGGTCCATGTAGAGGCCCCCGACATATGACTTTGATTGAGAGTTGAAAGTTAATATTGACACTGATACCGAGCTGGCCAAGTGCATAGGCAGACGACAAATGCAGACTGACCTCGAAAACGTCCGCTGAGGAGACCGGTGGTGAGCTTGACAGCGAGATGTAGAGTGCGGACGTACCTTGGATATTCGTTGACGCCCGGAGTGTGATCGCTTGAGCGGGATGCAGACGCAATCTCGAAGGAAGTTTATACTTCAGAGAACTGAACGCCAGTGGATATCAACGTTGACCATTATACGAGAGACTTACGTACATGTCTGCAAGTGTTGCGTTTCCGACAATCAGGGCCCTGATTTTCTTGAACGAAGGTCATGAAAAGTCATCGCTGGCAATCAAGTGGGTACCGTACAGTAGAGGGCCCCACCCTTAGACCAGGGTGGGTATCCAACAAAAGGCTAGTTACAATAAGCCCAAGTACGGTATCGCCCAGAAACTCAAACCTGCAGACAGAGATGGTCGCGATATCCAAGAGTCAGCCAAGCCGTGCTTACTTTTCATTGTCCGGACTCAGGTCATCTGGGTGGTCCTCGAAGATATGCGTAGGGCGTGCAAAGAAGCTGCGGTGAGTGAACACCTGTCGCCTGATAGCGTCTGAATGGATATCTGGGAGGTCTGGGAAAGTGTCGTTAGGTCCAAAGTCGGGCCTGCCAGTGACGGTGTCAGTGTTGTATACTTGCACTAGTCACTGTGGTGAATGGAAGTCGCTGGCAACCCACTTGAGGGCCATGGCGTCTGCTTCCGCCTCAAATTTCAGATGACGGGAGGAGAAACCAGTCAGCCTTATTGCCATCAATATTACGGTAATGCTGTTCGTAGAATTGATGGTTCCCCACAGGGCTAATGTAAAGATAAAGCACTGTACGCCGGTATTGTGCACTCTGCTATGAGACACTTGACAGAAATGTCGATGGATGTGTCCATGTTGCGGGGCTTCAGGCGACAACGTCTACTACAGTGACTGTGTCTGCAGGTGTATTCCCCTTAGGTTCTGCCGCGCTCTATCAACCACTCAGGACTTTGAGAACATCAACATGAAATAAAACCCCACCTCAGTAGTCGAATAATCATTGTGAAGTCCGCACTCAGTCTTTACCTTCCCAGCCCATCTCCCCGCCCGTTCGCCCCCGCCCTCGGCAGCTTTGACTGTGCTGTGCCAGTCCCCGACACTGCGGTACCCTTGATCAAGTAACTTGTTTCGGGGAACCTCATTGACCTCAATGTACAATCTGACCAGGTCAAAGTCCCACGCGAAGAGGGGGTTGAGCTTGAGCAGACCCGTCGCATCGACCCCGAGTGGCTTGAGGTTTGCTCGATCGGCGCCCTGGGACCTGCGACGGCCAGTAATGACACATTTGACGCCGAGGGTGTCATACGCTCTGCGAGCAGGTTCGACCTAGAGGCTCAAGTCAACACATATCGACATGAGCACAAGAAAGCGCACCTTGACAACCTCATCATAAGTCTTCTCGTCGACCTCCCAAAGCTTCTCACCATACTTCTGCTCGAACTGCTGCACATTTTCGCAACCTTCGGGTTTAAACACATGCACAGGGATGTTGTACCGCTTCTTCACATTCTCGACGAGGTCGTATGTCTCGGGGAAGTGGTACAATGTATCGAGGAAGATGAGGGGTGGAGGCGAATCGGAGAGTTTAGATAGCATGTCGGTAGCGACGAGACCTGTGAGGCCAAAGGCAGTCGTTTGGTATAGCCTTGGGATGTATTCTACAGCCCATTTAAGTATGTCTTCAGGAAATAGGGAAGTGAGGTGAGCGTTGATTGCATCGAGAGCCTCCTGGGACAAGGGAAGCTCAAGGGGTTTGGGGAGGTTCAGAGGCATGATATTCGAAGTAGACGGCGGCGGGTTCAGAGGGAAGTGAGTTGAGGCTCCAGTTGCAAAAGCCCGGCTTCATTGCCCACCGGTCCAGGCTACCACCACGGACAAACGAAAATAAATATTTTCTTAGATGTGTAATAATACAGCGGGTTTGGATGACTCCCAGTCCCATGGGGTCCTCGATAGGCCGCCCTTTCCAGACTTATCG
Organism: Hygrocybe punicea; assembly: GCA_963556145.1. NCBI lineage: Eukaryota > Fungi > Basidiomycota > Agaricomycetes > Agaricales > Hygrophoraceae > Hygrocybe > Hygrocybe punicea. The sequence continues at coordinate 5,398,549 of OY744464.1, forward strand.
TCATCGGATATTCCTCAACTCAGCCGCGAACCGGATGCGGCGAGCGCTCGCGCCTCCTCGTCGACGTCGTCGAAGACATCTTGCTTCACGGCTCTGATGGAATACGCCCACACGCCAATGCCGAGAGCGGCGAGGGTGAGTCCCGTTATGGCGTTCCGGACACGGTAAGGCTCACGAGCACGTTTGAGGCCTGGAGACATGATCTGTGGATGCCAGTGAAAGCCATGGAACATGTCGAGGGTTGGTTGCAACTTACGTAGCTCTTTGGGCGGTAGGAGGTATTCACGGTCTTTTTTGAAATGTACTGTGCATCTTCTGCTGATGGCATGGTGAAAGTAGGAGAACAACAAAATTGTGCACGGCGGTTACAAAATATCGTTTATATGTTAGTAGTTCCTACTGGTCCTCAAATAGCTACAATGAATTGAAACTGGGTCATCTCCTGCCATCGTTACCTTCCTCACCTGTGCGCTTCAGTGTTCCTCAATGACTGATGCTGGCACTTTCTGAGCACATCCTCCTGCACTTGCGAGTGTCCACGACACTGGCAATGACTCTTATCACGTGTGGCGGATCCCAGCGAAGAAAGAAAAATGGAAGCCTAAAACGGCACCCCGTGCACAAATAAACGCTGAAAACGTCGACATGAAGAGAGCGAGCACACGTTCTTTGGACCTTCATGAATACTCGATCGAGGCAAAGATCTCGCTAATCGCGGAGGCAGGCTGTTCAAGAAGGCGATAAGTGACTGGAGACTGGAGAGAACTTGAATTGCATTCAACATACGATCCCGTTTGGATCCAGACATTCACCCTACGCCACCGGGCGCAAGAAAATAAGACCAGGGTCACACCTTGTAAATGAAATACTGCACAAGCAATCATCTTCAGCAAGCTGAAGTTGATGCCGTAGCGGTGTAATCTATCTACACGAGGCAAAGAAATTAATCGTGAGTAAGGAGAGAACCAACGGCAAGTGTGATACTCACGATGGTATCAAATATCGAGGAGGATGACCCTGGATGAGGACAAACGGGTTGAGATTTGAGGGAATATCGTTGGAGATGCCATTCTGCATAGTCGCGGCTTGCGATGTCAAGGTGGCGTTGAGCTGGTTGTACTTGAGCCCTGGGATGCACATTGCGAATTCAGATTTGCTACTGAAGGACATTGCAGAAAACGCAACAAGCAGAACACAGCACGCCGAACGGTCGTCCACCTCATCTGGTCTTGACAGCATTGAGATTTTTGATGGTCGTGCGTGGTGGTTCGGGGCGATAATAAGGCCTCGAGGATTAGTTGGTAGACCAGGAAAACCACTGTTGGGGATGAAGGCGAGATAGAAGCCAATGTACTGTACTTAGCTCAGAAGCCACCGCGGCGTCTTCGTCGATAAGAAAGCAATCATTGCAATTTTCGTATCTTCTTTGAACAAGTGGATTCATACTGACGCATTCCACCGTCTAACACCTTCAATTCGCCCTTCACCAAGCGATATACAACTCCAGGCTTTGGTTGCCACCCAGCATCTTTCCTGTCCTCTTCTTCCTCGTCGCTATCGTCACTGTTCTCGTTTGGCAAATCGCCCTCGACAATACATCGCATGAAGAACCGGTCATGCGTAATAACCATCAAGGCGCCCTCAAACTTGTTGATTGCTTCAACCAATGCAAGCACCGTATCGGAATCTAAGTGGGTTGTTACCTCGTCTAGCACCAAGAGGTGTGGTGGTGAGTAGATTAGCTTTGCGAGGGCTAGTCGAACCTTCGATTCAAGGCAAATTATTTCAGCCGGACAAGTATACGCACAGCTACAGAGCTGATTACGCACCTTCTGTCCACCAGAGAGAGCTGCAACAGGAACATTCGAAGCAGTGCGTCCAGGAAGCCCAAGAGAACCTAGCAAGGATCTAGCATCCTGCTCCGTTAAATCGCCAGCCGCCGTAACGAGTAGCTCAGATAACGCTGTAACGCTGCCGTCTCGCATACCCTTACTCTCCAACTCTTCGACCGCATGTTGGGAGAAACACTGGATCCGTGCCCTCGGGTGGTATGTCACGGAACCTGACGTAGGCTGCAAGCCAACTCTGCCTCTGTTGAGCCCCCCACTGTCTCTACCGAGAACCAAATTGACAAGCGTCGACTTTCCGGAACCATTCAGCCCTGCAATACCCACACGCTCTCCTGGGTGAATTACTAAATCTATATCTTGTAATGTCGGTAGCGCCGTTCCGGGGTATGAATAGGAAACTTTCTTCATAGATACTAATGCGCCTGGGAAGCGTAACGATGTGGGGATGGTAGGGATAGATAGGCGAACGAGTGGATCAACAGTAGGAATTTCAATCTGGTTTCGCCTCGAAAGATGAAAACCTCCGAGATCGCGATTGAGCTTGAACCTTCCGCCCCGAAGACCTACCTCCATCCCGGAGCGTTCCTCGAGTTTTTTGCGACGGGATGCCGCTTGCTTCAGCTTCTTATCATCACCGCTACGTTTTGCAGCGCGGACATTCGCTTCGATAGTGTCCTCCATGTGTCGGCTCTTTTGCTCCTGTGCATCCTTCATCCTCGTCAGATACTTTATCCGAGATCGACGGTCGTGTTCAAAGGCGGAGAGGTTGCCGCAGAACTGGTGCAAACTGCATTCACGCAGTACTATAAGTTCATCTGCAACTGCGTCCGCAAAGTCCCGGTCGTGAGTAATGACAACGACCGTTGTGTTGTCAAGGCTTTTGATATAGCATTGCAGCCAGATTAAAGCCGGCAAGTCCAAGAAGTTGGTACACTCGTCGAGCAGAAGAATGTCCACCGTTTGAAACAGAGCACAAGCGAGATCACACCGTGTGCGCCAGCCACCAGAGAGTGTCGTGAAAGGACGATTAATCCAATCTTTAGAGAAGCCAAGACCCAGCAGAATAGACCGTGCCTTGGTTTCTGCGCGTGAAGAGTCGGTCTGGGATGAAGGATGAATCTAGTACCTCAAGGTGTGCCGAACCAGAAGACGCACACTTTCAAGAAATGACTGAATGTCAGCCAAAGTATCAACAGCGACCCTTGTCTCATTCTGAACAGCGGCCGCATCGATGTCGTTATCGGTCTGGTGGAGCCTGTGTCCAGAACATGAAGAGAAATTCCAGAACATGAAGAGAAATATGATACTCGGACTGTGACTGTTACTTACAATAATGCCGAAGCAGCAACCAGGCCCTCCAGAGAAATAAGATCCTTCCGGGCCTTGGTTCCTCTTGCACCACTTCGTCTTGACGCAATCTCCGTCATTTCGGCAAGTTTGCGCTTCAGACGATCGTGCTTAAGCTGTCGAATGGCTCTGACTACGGCGAGTGGATCACAGGCACTGTCCAGAGCCTTTGAAAGATCTGGATTGTCAACACATTATTAGAGAAAATGTCGACACCAACGATCCGGGCAAGAGACGTACTGCCAGCTTCCTTGAGCGCAAGCTCGCGACGAGCATCGCTGCGAACGACATGTTCCAGCACGCTGCCATCGCTGAGTTCCATAGCGGCAAGCTCATGGTCAAGGCTATTAACAGCGAAATTTGTCTGACCGAGGAGGAGTATGTGCAGGCTCCACGGTACACCTGGAATGCGACCCTCTCCCAATGCGCGGAGGATCGCTGTGAGAACCCGTAAGTGTCGATACAAATTCTCGCTCAAAAGAAGTCGTACTTGATTTTCCTGTTCCATTCCTGCCTACAAGGACATAATGTACATTTTCCCTCAGTTTCAGGTGGGCATGAGTCAGGAGGTCTTTCTCGCCAACGGTAATGCTAAGGTCCTTGATGTCGATCTAAGTGATGAGGGGGCGCCTGTCAGCGTTCGTGGACCGGGGTGGGAGATCTAGAAGATGAGAAGGGACGAACCTCTTTCGATGTCGCTATGTCTGAAGCGTCAACGTGAAACCGACTTTGCTGGACGGTAACTTCAAGTTGAACAGGCTTGCATGCAGTATTGGAATCTTGAAGCATGGTTCAGATTGAGAAGCAAGATGGTGATTGAGGCTACGCGGGACAGGCTGATAATAAGGTGTACCTGCATGACTCTGGCGTATTATCGGGACCGGTGCAAAACATTGTGCGAACTGCACGGCTTGTCGATGGAACTGTCCAATCTTTTACTACCTAATCCGTACAAGTGACTCGGACCTGTGTGTTGAATTTTCCTGCAGACGAGATGCGAAACAGAATATCAAAGTCGCAAGGGAACATTTTCTGAGAATTTGTTCCAAAATATTGTCGAACTCATTGCAACCATCGTGGTCAAGCTTGGCATATATGTTCAACGGTATGTCTGTGGCCGACTCAATTGCCAGTTACACCGAAAGATGTGTTGAAGTACGCATTTTTCCTAATTGTGTCTATTAATCTGTCTATTTTTTGGTTGGTTTGCCCTGTGGATCTCGTTCAGTGATTGACCGAATCCTCGTCAGCAACAATAATACCTTCACCAGGGAGAAAAGTCCATAAGCGGTTCCGCACATGGTAACGGTGAATAAAGAGTAGTATACGCCTAAGATAACATCAGGTGCAGAACTGGTACGGGCTCTGCGGTGGAAAGATCCTTACCCAGATAAAGTCGTGAGCGGGGCAACCGGTGCCAGAGTGGTCTGTGATCGTTCTATGCCGGACTGAGCGTGTGTAACAAATTTGACTTGGTCTACCACTCACCTGGATCAGCTTCTGCTTCTCAAGGATGCGGTTGGGCTCTGCAATGGACTTCGGTGAGCTGAACGAAAAAAATGTGAAAGCAACAAAATGGAAACAGACTGTTGAAGATTAAGCTGAGCATATTGCTGGAGACTGGAGACAGTGAGTCGGTGTGACTATTGGAAGCCGAGTATTCCCGAGTCCATGACTCCGACTATTCATGGCAACCGAACGCGTCCGTGTCAGGGTGCGTTCTTGCCGTCCAAACGGTCTCTCAAAGCTCTCATGCAGATACTAGGGTGTAACAATATTCCGTCCGATTATATATGGAAACACCGCAACAGTGCTCTCGCCAAATGAGCGCGAAAACGTGAACCCTGATCACACTCATCGATGGACTGTCGCAGTACGGAGCGCGGCTTCTGAACATGATTCTGACATCGTTGGCGGCGCAGATGATCTTAGCCTTTTCATCAAACGAGTCACCTTCAAGTTACACGAAACGTATCCAAATCCAACGAGGAGTGAGTGCTGGTGCTCTGCCACCACTGACAAGAATGACTCGCTTACATGGGTATGATTAGCTGTAGACAGGTCGCCCTTCGAAGTCACGGAAACAGGGTACGAGAATTTCTTTGTTACTATCCACACACCTTTTTGCTGATTGTTTTCCAGTTGGGGAGAATTTGAGATCCAAATCCGTATAACCTTCATCTCTGAATCCGGCGAAAAAGCTATAACCCTTTATCATCATCTGAAACTCCACCCATGGGCTCTAGCTGGCGATCCAGAAATCCCCCCTCTCGATGTTGCTGTCAAACTCGGTTCTGTCCATTCGTGGCAATACGATGAAATAGTTTTTAACGACCCGTTCCAATCATTCTTGAGTATCTTAACATCAGTTCCACCGACATCCCTCCCCAAGAGCAAACGTAGACCTGTCCCCTTCCATACCGCCAATGCTACATCAGAATCGTTGCAGGCTTCTCATGGAGGCGTCCCAGAGTTCACCATTCAAATGGAGAAGGAAGAGCAAGAGAGGCTTGAAACAGCTCGGAAGGTGGTGATTGCAGAGCAAGATCGCTGGAGAGGCATTCTTATTGAACGAGAAAGGGAGTTGGAGCGCTTGCAGAAACAAATGACTGATGGGTGATGAATATACTCTCTGGCTATAGATCTGGTTGAAACTCATCAACCTACCCTACAGAAATCATCAGTCTTGTACAGGTTGATTATCACCTGCTCTGGATAAAACTTGCCATTCTCTAGGCTACTTGTATTAGGATGAAAACAACTTAAATTCAACAAAATTCAACCTACTTACTGTACTTTTGTACCACATGAATGATAAACAAATATCTGTGATTGTTGTGCACATTGGATATCCTTATATGACAAAATGTTGATGGGTGTCATGATGTCTGCTGGGAATTGCCAGAGTCCTTTGCTTTGGTGGACATGTTATACATTGCAGAGGATAACTAAAAGACACATGGCTGTGGTTCCTTGATCAACCACTCAAATATTGCATCAGGAAAAACCTCCCTGTGTGATTATGCATAATTATATGGGATCACATCTAATTATTTGATTTTCATAATTATTTATTATTTACAGTAATAATAAAACAAATCATCTGTTTGTAATAGTCATGATTGCTATCACATACAAAGGACTGCTCTCAGTCTACTTTGACAAGAAGTAGGGTGGTTTTGGCAGGTTGACCAACCATACCAGACTTATGCAGTGAAGCTCAACCTGAAATTCAACCTAGTGTACATTGAATGTCACAATCCAACCTAATCCCCGCTGATGATCAACCCTAGTCACCCATAGTGATAGTAATTACCTCCACAATGTAAATATGACAACAGTCAGAAGAAAAACTATGGCTAGCTCGGTTCCAGGCAGGTGTTCTAATGCCATGCTGCCCAACCCTGGTACATCCTCCCCTAATGAAGCCTGATCAGCGCAAGCCGTCTGAAACCCAAGAAACTCACCAAGTTTATCGGGTTTGTAGCTTCCTGAATGAGCATCTGAACCAGATTACTCGTCGAGATTTCCTTTTCTTGCCTTTCTTTGCTGGTTGAGTACAGTCCCTTCAGTTTTTTTTCAATGGGGTTCAGCGCATTCTTGGCCAACATGCGAAGGTTGACAGAGGCCTTGACATTATTTCCTCTCGACGGCTCGCGCCGCTCCTACGATCATTTGCGTTTGTAACGAAGGTAGCAGGTATGGGACCTTTTAACCCACCAATTTACGTTTCTCGTCTTCCCATTCTACCAGGGGATCGTGAATGAAAGTGTCCAGCACACTCATCAAGGAATCTTTGTTATCACGGAGTAACTGTAAGGTCACCTCACATGCGATTCGAAATACGCCTGCATGAGCGAAGTCAGCCACCAAAAAGTGAGTTGAGAGGAAGTAATAATACCTTCGACGCCAGTGACACCCAGGCCATCAACAAGATTTTGAGTGAGTCGGAATGGAACCCGTTCCGGTGTTTCCAAAGTCTTGCCCTGTCATCTGGTGTCAAGTATTGGCGCGAATGCAGTTCTAAAAGACGAACTTTCTCGAAAAGACAATTAAAATCAACATGGACGACGTCTCCGGTATTGATATCGAGCAGAATGTTCTCGCAATGCCTATCCCCGAGCCTACGATACCGTTATCGTTGTCCAGAGGTGTAATATTTGGGGACTACGAACCCGAGTATAAAGCCGACCATCGACATGACTGCTGCTGTTCTCCCATAGGCCAGTCGACTTGCGAGCCAAGCGGAGGGTTCTGGGAATGTTTCAATGAACCATTCGTGAAAGACTGGAGGATACCTGTGGGCTGTATTAAAATTAGAGGATCAGTTGACGAAGAACTTAACACACAATGGTAATATTTTGTCCGTAAACAATTGTCCTGCCTCCTTGTCCGACGAATCCTTGATTTTTTTCAACGCATCATTGAGTTCACTAGTCTAACGATGTCGCGTCAGTGTTTAGAAGGGCGATATAGGAAACAGACTAACAGAGCTGCGGAGCCGTTTGGCTTCGTAACCTTTTAGTAGTACAGGTCGAACAGGTATCGTGTTGGGGACCCATTGGATGAACCCACATTCTTCGTTCAACGTTATGACGCCGTATGTTCGAATGTCTGGGGTGCAAATAATACTCTCAGCTCCCTTCATAGGCATTGCTACGAAAGCACAAACGAAGTTGTCTCCGGCGAGACTCTGAATTTGCTTTGAGAAGTTTGTTGATGATGGCATTGAGCTCCATTAAACGTGCGTCTTTTCGCAGATCGTCTTTAGGTTTTCCCAGGAACATGTAAATCTGGCCATCGCTACCTCGGATAGTAATTTTCCTCGGCTTGGCCATTGACCGCATTATTTCAATTTCTTCAAAGAATTCTTGGATCGAGCATGAGCAATAACATGGTGCGATGAAGAGTTGCGACTAACTTTCGAATACTGGAGCATTAGGAGGAAACGGCTGATGTAAAGATTCGGAGGATGAGTTAGGAGGAAGATTCGCATTGAGAGATTCTTGTAATGGAATGAGCAGAGATGATCGGCCTAGAGCAGCGAGTTTTGGAAAGTCTTTGCTCATTGTCACATTCCTCTTTGGGTCATCGCTGATGTGATGATGACAAAGGGCAAGAAGTTCATTGGTCATAGCAATGGATTCGGCAACGAGCTTCGGAACCTGAGTCCCAGCGTTGGAGGGATTGTTCTACAAACAACCAGTTTTTCATCTCACGGCAGGGTGGAATAGTTTTTCGTTACAAACCTGCAGTAGATCAAGTATGGCCTTGGCACGAATTTCCCGAATAGCCTTGTTAGACTTGACTACTGACGTGAAAAGCCATAGAGCTTGCTTTGGGTATTCTTGCAAGACCATTACGATCAATCTATTCAAGTGCTTGTAAACCTCCTGATTGCTATGGCCCACTCGAGATACAATTTGGGGGAAAGCAATAAACCACTAGTAATCACATTAGAGAATGATCAGACGACCGTTAGGATCTTACTTTATAGATAGGGGTTTCTTTAATCGCTCTGGCAACGGTATCATTCAGCTTCTTGAAAGAATCGCCGGTAGAATCAACAGGATTTTCTCCCAAGTCTAACCAGATTGTGAGAAGGCGAGGGACCGTTTGATAAATATACTTGGAACCATGTTTAATGGCTTTGGCAAAGAATCTGACGGTGTAAAGATTCATTCTCAGTCCCCTTTTAAGTGGATCAGATTGAACTTATTTCGATTACTGGTAAGATTTATACCTGGAATGTTGATCGGCAGACGGCAAGCTTTTGAAACATTCATCGTGGTATTGGCCTAGGTGATAATGACCACTCTCCCACCTGAAATATTACACTCAGTGCAAGAAGCTGCTTGAGAAGTCGATAACCCACTTGGGACACAGTTCAGTTGCGTTTTGAAAGGTTTTCAGAATATGATTCGTCTCGTAACGGTCTGACTCGTTCATCCAACGGGCTCGAAGAACTTGAGCCTGAACAATGCTCAGTTATAAAGGATTAAAACAAGGAAGTATTACCGACCTTGGCTTTCATTCTCTTGGACTCTTCGTCGTCTGTGAGATCGATGATATCAGATCTATCCTCAATTAGACCAAGCAGTCGCATCGAGTTCTCTAGTTCCCGAAGTGCACGAAGAGGTTCTCCAGTAGTCTTCACAAGTTTTGCGCTTTCCATGAATGAGAAGGGCATGTCAATTTGCCTCGCTTGTAACATCGAACAATATGCAGTTTGCCATTGCCCAGCTTTTCGAGCAATTTTAGCACTAGCAAGCCATGAACGACCGATCTCTCTGTTGACGGCGTGGCGCGAGGTGGACCTAGTGAAAGATACGGTCAAGACACCCATCGAACAAAAAGAAGTAATCACAGCTAACGCGAGCGCAAATGCAGTCCTTCGCATACTCAAAACAGGTTCACGAGCCCGGAAGGTAGGGAGTGTTACATCTAGTCGAGCGGATAACGTTTGAGATAGTTCAGACAAAATATCACGCCGCATTGAGCCTTGAGAATTCGGCAGGAGAGTCGAAACAGTATTATGGATACTTTCAAGCTCGTGTGTAAGGTGCAAGTTCAAAACAGCGTCGTAGGACCGACGATACCCTTTCGCTCCGGAAGCGGTGATAGGCCCTCCGAAAACTGAGCGAGCAATAGATGCAGCATTTGCAATCGAGGAAGGGTCTCCTGTACGCATTGCAAGTAGAAGCCTCGCCATCACAATGGGAGCCGTTTGAGAATTTGTATTATCGACCAGATTCTGGACATCATCCCAAGCGCCGACCATCCATGCACATTCAACTTGAAAACCAGTAAGGGATGGGCCCCAGTCGGGATTACGTGTCAGGACACCTTTCACATGCGTTCGCAATGTATCTGCACGCAGAATAATGGGTACCAGTTGGAACCTCAAAAAGCCGACGCCTTACCGTAATGCCCTAAATTCCGGAGGCATCGCAATAGGCCGAGATGAAAGTCGAGATTGTCTGGAGACTGCTGAAGCCGCACTTCCCAACAGCTTTGAGCCGAAGTCCACCGGCCAGTTGTTTCATGTTGTCGAATTTGATGTTCCAATGACGGTGAGAGTATTAGAGTTGAAACACCTTCCATTCCATCTGGTTCATCGAGGTGAGCATAGATTTCGTGAAGGCGTTCGTAATACAGAGGCAATTCTTTGGATTGTGAAGAGCTCTCCTGAAATGCCACGATCTGTCGTTCGAAGCTCATCAGGGCACGTGCGTATGCCTTGCATTGTAAAGCAGCCTTCGCCATGAGGTGTTGATCGATGCTGGACAATATCGAGTCGACCTTCAGTAGTTGCTCTTCCAGATCGTTATTAATTTGATTGGGTCGTGATCTTTTATTTTCCGGTAATTTGCGACTGATCTCTTGACGGACCATCCGTACCCACTTGTTGAGATGGTCTAGAAGCGTGAATACGGCCTTCGATCCCGGTTAACCTCCTTCCATTCAATATTCATACAAACTCACCTGTGCACTGAGGAGCTTCTTGTCGGCTGTTGACTCGCTATTCGGGCTGACTTGATCTTCCAGAACAGACAAGATTTCCAATCGAATGAGGTGGGAATCTTCTTCCTTTCCAGATATTAGTATATTGAGAACAAGGTGGGGCAGCAGGTAATGGGCCACCCCAACATCTTTGTTTCGTACGGCAGAACGGAAGACTCCGAAAATAGTACCAGCAACTGCACCCGACGCCTGTGTGATAAGATAGCTGGCCCACAGTTGAATCCACTCTCGATATGTAGATTGGTTGGGATAGATTGGGTGTGCTAAATCAGGCATTGGTCTGAGATTTAATGTAAAGCGGGCCTCCAGCAAGGGGGTAACAGTTTCTAGGACATGTTTCGGAAGACTGTCCCAACGATTTCGGACCTTAATGGCAACGGCGGTGCTATTGGGTCCAGATGTAACTAGTGCTGGTGTGAATTTGCAGAAGCGCAACAGTTCTTGGATGCTATAAGCAAGGTGACTTTGGTGTTTGATATCGCTCGTTGAACGAAAAGCCCCCACCAGAAGGTCTCGAATAAGATGCAATGCGAAGAGTACAGATTCCCCTTCGTCCGTGAAGTTGTGTAGCATGATGGTTCTTGAATCATTAAAGCCTATTTCACATCTATCAGGGTCGACGGCGCCCAGGACGCCTATGCATTCATAGGAAAGCAGTCGAAGGGTTTCAGTGGCATCACCGTCACGACAGGCTGCAGCGAACAACGAGGCCAGAATCTGGCCGACAAGAGGGTCGAAGATGTCGCCTGAAGCCAAGTCTCTGATGAAGTCTTTCTGCTCTATCAGCATGAAAAACTTCAGTTCGCGGAGTGATTGCACCGCCACGGTGAGATTGTCGCTGGAAGACCGTTCTAACAGGCGCTGCAATTTTTCCTTGGGAGTCCACTGACTGCGTAGGGCTTTCAATCTTTCATGAGCGTCGCGGAGTTGAGGGATGGCAGATAGATCTACAACTTCGTCTAGATACTTCCCGATCTGCCCTCCAACCTCAAAAACGATATAGTCCAGTGACCGTTTTGCGATCTCTCGGCCTCGAAGCGACAAATATGGCCATGCGGATACGAATGACGCGCTGGTTGGTCCAACATGTGGTCCGACGTCATTCGACGCTAGGGAGGACAGGAACGTATACCAACTGTTGAGGGTCACTTCAGCGAGGTCGGGAATACCCAGCATGGTCTGAAAAGTTGCCATTATCTTGACAGTGAGAACACAATTAGCATGAAGCAATGAAAACAGATACATATATCTCACCTGTGGCGCAACGTGACTTATCGCAGGTCCAATGTGAGTTACCAGTGCCCCAAAACTTCGCAGAATTTGTCGCTTCAATAACATAGTTTTCTTCCCCTGAACGTCTTGAAGCATTTCATTGATATTCGAGATTACACCGAGCATGTATCCCTTGAGGAATGAGCCCAAATCTTGTGGAACACGTTGACCTTTATTGGATGCAGATAACGATTGTTCCACTTTCTTTAACGCATTAACTGCCTAGGATGTCTGGTGATTAGAAGTTATTGCTCACGAAAATGAGTGGTATACTTGCCACTTCGGCGTGCTCTGCATTCTCATCTCCCATAACAATCACAAGCTCCGCTAGCAAGGGTACCACACAACTTTTGACAACACTCCGAATATCAATGGAGGCATTATCCGCTGCCTCTCTAAGAACTTTAAGAATGAAGTTCAACGCCTTGTTCGTCTGACCTGGACCCGATAATTGAAAGACGTAGGCGAGGATTTCTGGACAGAACTTCAGGAATAATGAAGAAGGTTTCTTCGAAAGGTCGTTGGCGATTGTCTCCAGAACCTTGTGTTCACAATTGGCAAATAGATATGGAAGGGTGCGAGACAGAGTGACAGAGATGAAGTCTGCGGGTAGAATGCACAGAAATTGACACGACTCCGCCAACAGACTAGGTTGCGAGCAAATTCGAGACACTAGAAAAGCTGCAACTGCGGGAAGATACGGAGACACCAGGGCATAAGGAGACTTTTTATGAAGCTTCGCAATATCAAGAAGCTGCTCAATCCACCCTCAGATTTGACGACTGTGTCGACAGGCGATCCACTTACCTGCATATAAGCAGTTCCCTTTAATACAGGGTTCTGATTACCTAGCTGAGCAATCAGAAGGCACACAACGAGGCCTAAAGTTTCCTTGGCCGCTACCCTGTACCACCGTGAGTGAGATAACCTAATTTTGCCGTCTGCGAACATACCTTCCTACCATTCCTACTGTAATAAATACGGTTTCTTTCACCGGATTATTCGTGGAATCGAGTAGTCGATGAAGGCGGGAAAAGAGTAACTCCGTCTGCTTCAATTCACCATTACCGTACACTCGCGTTAGCTCGACGATAACAAGCCTAAGTTGACTTTGTGAATTCACGGGTCACGGAGACATTGTGCGAGCATACCCAGCACTGAGCCTAACAGTTCGGTCCTTGTCCGCCATACCTCGAATGGCCATATCACAAGTGGGCGCCAGTGCATCACCGATTGAACCTGAAGGGATATGCTTGACACTATAACGAAGTGCATCGTATGCACACTTGCGCACCGCGGGTGTTACATCACCTTCGCTTCCATTCAACAAGCAATCTATCACGGGAACGTGCGAAGTAACAAAAGATAATGCAAGCTGTTCTGATATGAAGTCACATTCAGAACGACCGTAATGTGCAAGACAACAGGAGAGCTTTGTCAACCCAGCTGCCAGTTGTATTCGAGCATGGGCAGAGGACACGAGGAGGGGTCTGCAGACGCATGTCAGAAAATAAGCAATCTCAAAACAGAAATATATACTTTGTAAACCTATCTCGAAGGTCGACAAGTACGCGCTCCGTGTGTTCTTGATCTGACATAGTCTCATCGTCGTCCATCCACGAGATACCGTCAGGCATCAAAATTTCCCCAAGAACCAACTTGATCTGTAACCTCCGATCATTAGCTCCTTCTGTTGGGGCATTTCCATTGGCAGTGTGAACAAGATTTTCACGAGTAAGTTGCTGGTCAATCGCGATAAGAGTCATCTCCCCCATTTCCTCCATTCTCGAGAAAAGTTCTTTGGCTTCTTGAAGAACGTTAACATTCATATAAGGCAAACAAGCGCGCAGGTAAGCAGCAGCAAGATTCTGGAAAACATTAGAACGCCTTCCGATCAAATAGTATGAACATATCATACACGAAGTCCACTCCCGGAACCTCCCCAAGTTTCTTTGCGTAAAACATCCAGAGTGGAGGTTACGTCGGCTTTTGCGGGTGGACAAACCAGAGGCCTCATAAAAGCCTCGCCGAGAGTGACGTCCACGAATTCCCAGCCGACTTTTGGTCCATATTGCAGCCGGTGTCGCAATAAACGATAGAGCAGATTTTCAATAGCACCTTCCAAACCCAAAGCAATGGGAAACAGAGATATTGCAGACATGACCACAACGATCAAGCTTCTTGTCCTCTTGGCGGTAGTCGTGGAGCAATTTGGAGAAAGGCAAAAATCAAGGATGGAGGACGCCATCTCAGTCACCTTCCGAGTCACATCCGCAAGAAACCATTGTGTAAATAAAGCAGGGGAGAGGCTCTTGCAAAGGATTTCCAGGAGGAGGCTCAAAAAGAGGGGTAGTTGTGAAGCACTCTCCACGTTCATAAAAAAGTTGGTGGTTGGAGGAGCCTGGAAAGGGTGAGAGACGTCATCACGAGAAAGAAGTACACCTACGGCTATGAACAGATCGTTGACCTTCGTTTCTTGGAAATGGGGCTGACTGAAAAAGGTAACAGCAAGTGGGAATGTCAACGGTTGCGACGCAGATAAAACATCTAGTGATGTATCAGTAAAAGAGGAGGAGGAGAAGATCAATCATGTACCATGGCTGACATCAAGGCATCCTATCACAATGCTTCGCAATGTTTTCCACGTCGGTTCGTCTGAACCTCCGGTCGTCATAACGTTCTCCCCTAGGCACCGTAGAACACCGACGACTACCTGAAAGGCCTCTTGCCTCAAGTGTGAGGGCGTAGGTATGTTTTCCACTTCTGGAACTTCGACATCCACCCATAGGTCTAAACAACTGCAGAGACTCAACAGACAAGTGAATATCTTTTTCGCAAGATCGCCTGGTCCAGCGTATAACGCGTCAACGCGGTCCGTGACTCTCTTGACCACCTCCAGCGTAATTTCAACCAGCTTAACTTTCTCGTGCATCGCGTGCCAGAGGACATCATGGTGTGATGGGAGAGCTAAGAAATGGTCGGAGAGCCCCAGTATAACTGGGACCCATGTTCCTGCAGGGATTCGCACACGAGGGTCGCCATCGAGATTTTCCGATATGAGGTTGCGCAGAAAGTCGAGAAACTGCTTGGCAGACCCGTCTCCGGCATTGCGGTCGAAGGTAGGCGGGGGAAACGAATGCGTGACATTCATTCCAGATATGAAGAATGAGTCGGATCAGACAACATGCATATGCAATCGAGTATATGCAGCGCGTACGACACGTAGCGGTCCTCAGAACGCCCGGCTCTTTGTTGGAAAGTTTACAAAAATTTGTTTCCAGTGTTTGTGATTTCATGTATTAGTAAGCGTATACAGTACTAAGTTACTTTCGACGAGCGCGTTTCTTCGCTTTACTCTTCTCTCTCTCCATCGCCTTCTCCTCTGCTCTCTCGCTTTCCAGCGAACCCAGCGTTCTCTTCATACGAGTGTTATATTCTTCATCCTTCCGTGCCTGCTTCTTCTGTTGCACAGCAGCCAGAAATCGAGCATCCTTGCGAAGTTCCCTGATGGCCCCCTTCCTTTCTTGTTTAACTTGATTGCGAAGCTTAGACGCCTCCTTTCTGTCGCGATCAGGGTCCTGATGCCGCAAGTACGAAGACGTTGAGACATCAAACTTGGGAATATAAGTCGCAATGGGAATCGGTTTATGTGCTTGCAGGAGAAGTGGCCGTCGAGATTGTCTTGAAAAGTTCAGCAGCCGGTCAATCATCTCGTAAGAGGCTTTCAGCCGAGTCTATAATTCCACAAACGTTAAGATAGAAAGTTGACGGTACAAATGGGCCTTACTTTGAGACTTTCAGGAAGTTTCTTCCGGTTGATCTTGATTAAAACCTCGTGCAAGGGCCCATAAAGCTCTATAAATCCATCCAGGCTTTTGTACATATCTGCGAATCGTCCAAGGAGGTCGAAGGCAAGACCTAAAAGATCGACTTTTGCTTGTTCTTCATCTACATCTCCAGACAACATTGCCACCAAGTTTGGTTTGTGTGCTGCAAGGGCATTGCGATTTCCGTTCACATCCATCGACAATGGAGAACACAGATCTGACTTGAAGTCGGGAGACGGGAACGAACCTGGAAGGGAGGCGACATCCTTGTATCCGTGTGGAGCCAGATGCAGTACAGAATTGACCAGAAAATTAATAGCCTCCGGGACGAAACGCTTCGACAACTCTTCAAACTGCAAGAAGAGTGTGCATAGAAAAAGGCCACTAGTTATATCGTCGAGTGATCTCACGCGTCCCAAGCCTAGGTAAGCCCCCATAAGCAATCGCGTAGGGGAGATTACCGCATGGTTCATGTCACTGGTGGGCCAGATAACGCCAATCGTGCGCAAAAAACAGAGTTCAGCCAGTCCGGGCCAAGTCTTGGCATCAGGATCGAGTGCACCGCGAGAAAGTCCTCTCTTGAGGTTCTTGTGCATCAAGGAAAGCTTTTCAACGAAGTACTCTGCAGATTGAATGGGGTAGGATTGGGTAAGAGCATACAGATGGGGCAACAGTGAAGATAGGACCGTGAAGCGCGGAGATGGTGGACTTGTTATGTATAAGACGTGATCAATAAGGACTGTAGTTAAATTCTGCGAATTTGCATATCAGCGAGTGCACAACGAAACTAAGCAGGACGTGCCTGTAGTTTGAGTTTGTTGTCAGGGGACAGACTCGGATGGTATAATGTCCTGATACGCTGGACTACAACTGGAAAATCCTCGTCGGCGACGTCCTTCACAATCTCCAGAAATTCTGCGTGCGAAGGTGGACATGCAAATGTAAATGGAATATCCGGGTCCTGCCCGGCCTCGGAACTTTCTGAATGATCCTGACCCTCGTCTTCTTCGGAATCCACATTGCTCTCTTTTGCTTGCCCATCTGGCCCATCTGGCCCGTCTTCGTCACTGCCATCCTCATCCTTCCCCATCATGCGTCGTTGTCTTCGGTTTTCTGCCTTCTCCAGTGCCTCTTTCTCCTCCAAAGCCAGTTCCTCTTCGGTTTTGGTCCTATCCTTCGCTTTCGCCCGTTTGTCAAAGGCAAGTTCACGAACATGTTGGTCATAGTTATCGGGAGTCTCGTCCATAGCTGAGGAATTAGGAGTATAAAGTAATGACCGAAGGGAATCGAATTCCTGGTCAAGTTTGAGACGAATATCATCTCCACGTTCTCGCTCCAATTGGCGAAGCCACTAAACAAACGTTATTAATGGAGTATGGTGGTTCACAGAGGGGAAAAGGAGACCTTATGTTCCTTGCTTTTGGCCATAACCTCCGCCATTACTTCCGCTTTCGATTTTTTCCCTTCATCCTCCAGACCCAAATCAGCATCATCGGCAACATCCAATTTGGACAAGCTCTGGCCATAGTGGGTAAGCTCATCTTCGTCGTCGAGATTGAATACCGCGGCTTTCGAGGTGCGTTGCCTTTCCCTCGTAAATCTCTCCAACATACGCTCGTCCAGAGTCATAGACGGATCGTTCTCGCCAAATCGGCGATCTACAATCCCTCCAGCACGATCTTTTTGTTCATACTCCTTCAAAAGAGTCCTCTTTCGCTGGACATTGTTCGATTTTTTTGTTTTGAGTTAGAATGCCTATTGAGCAGAATACAACAAGCAAACCTGCTCTATTCCCGCCTGCTTGCTCTGGGCAGGTCGGCCCGTGACGCCCTTGAGCTTCCTCCCACCAACATTGTGTTTGAGCTTGGTGACTTTGACGTCGAAAGGATTTAATTTTTGGTTGCGCACTGGCATGTGCAAGTCCGAGTCTTTGGTGGTAATATTTAATAATTATGTAATCATAAGTAAATAAATAAATAATTGCCGAGAAAAGCACGTGATAACATGACGGCGGCCTTCTGTGCAGACCCACTACTAGTACTATACCACACTGCTGCACCATCTTCTCAGCAATAATGACTTCAACTATAGCATTTCCTTCAAACTCTAACCGATACAGCGCAGCCAACATGTCTGTCGTCTCACTTCATGCCACCGCCGTCGAAGTCTGCGACTTCGTTTATGGCGACAGTGACGCTCCAACTCCACTAGATGCCATCGATCGCTTTTACGAGGCCAGCGCCAGTGAGTTCCTCCTCTTCAGAAGTCGTTGCACAACTCAAAACGTTTTGGCTGGTAGTGTAAGATGATCCATTCTTGACGTACTTTTCACCATACGATTAACAACTCCAAAAGCTACGAAAACCCATTGTTGACCGCGACATCACGAACCGTGATTTCAGACATTTATAAACTCTCGCGACAGCTGAGCAAGGTGGACGTGCCTAAACCGCTTGCGATGCTTTACACGCTTTTTCGTATAATACCACCGGGTAGACGTGTCAAGGTTGGGGGAGCACAAGACGTGCAAGACTCGTTGTTCCAAGCTCTGCGCGTATGGACGGAACTTGGCGACATGTCGGAGAGCGAAAGCTTTGGTATGTTTGCGGCTTTATATTATGTTTTATACTTCTCTTTAACTGACAGGATCATAGACGGGCACCGCAAGACTGTAGTCGAACACACGCTGAACATCCTCTTTCTGCCGGGGCTCCACAGTGACTCTGCGAGCTCCTCTCACTCCTCTTCGACCCTCTCACTCTCCATGATGGCCCCACCGCACCCCACCGCTCCATCACTGCCGCTACCACTGACATCATTCAGTGTGCCATCCCCGTTTCACCTTCGACTGCACATCATGACTCGACTGTCGTTCAATGAGCAGGGGAGGATAACACACCATCGAGACTTCTGGGACATCAAGGATGTGCTTGGATTGGTTCCCGGACTGGGGCTCGCCCAGTGGATCTCGAGCCGAGTGGTGGCGCAGGGATTGGGGCTAGTGGGCCGACTTTGGGCAGGCACGGCCTCCTCGACAGAGAATGGAACGGTGTCGCGATCCCGTTCACACTCTTACTTTCAGTCGTATCCGGGGTCGGTGGACCAGACACGGGCGCAGTCACACGCGGGGTCGGAATGGGGGGACGGGGACTTGGAGTGGTCGCAGGGATGTACTGGACGGATGCACTAGGATGAGGAGGTTGATCAACTAAATCTAAGGCGATCTTAGGCTGGGAGTGATCGTGTGATCGACATAGTCGGTGAGGCTTGGTGGCGCGTGTCTTATGTCCGTATGTTTGGCCATGAATTGATCACGGGTCAGAGTCTTATCGCGCACCGCCTCGTTCGTTCATAAAGTCTTCATCGAGGTCTTCATCTAGGAGACGTGACAAAAATCGACCTTGAGTGTATAAGCAGCACGGTGACAGCAGAAAGACACCGACAGGGCCTATCTCTGCCATGGAGAGTAACATATCGAGGGTTGCCATGAAGCAGAGTCATGGAAAATCCCGACGTGTTTCAAGTTACACTGCCACAGAGAAGGAGACAAATTATTGCAATCGATCCAGATAGAAGAAGGGTTCGGGCTAATCTCGGTTTCATCTTCGTCGATTGAGTTTGGTTTGCGACTCGACCCCTCTGTCTGGGGGCTTGCCACCAACACTCCAAGACGAATCCTGGAATATTCAGCCAATGTACTGCAGGACAGGGGCCCGGGTGGCGTGCAGGTCGGTCGAACCCGAGCCAACCTTCTCTTTTCGCTACCACTGCAACACCCGAATATACATTGAACCTCAACTTGTCGCCTCTGTATTTAACCAAACGCATATTTGGTGGGAAACACTTACGCCACAGCTTTCCACTTCCCATGATCAGCCTTTCTCACTGGCGCACGGTGCTTCTGTGCCTTGCCCTTTTCCAACCCCCCGATTACTTACGAAGGTTCTCGCTCAACGACCCTGCAAGTCCAAGTGCCTTTCTTGTCTGCTTCTTCAAAACAAACGCTGCCGCGGAATCGGAGGCCCGCAATGCCTTTGACAGTTCATTTGGCAAACAGGCATGTGATGCGCAGTGCTCGATGCCCAAACAGTACAACCTAAATGATCTCCAGGGCCACAACGTCCTTGTCTCTCGCTCACGCACGGACCTCTTATCGTGCTGGTGCTGTGCCGTTTCGCCTCTAGCCGCCACGGGCGAAACAAGCGCTATGCGTCTCACACGACCACTCCAACTGGGTTTCGTTTTTCTTTTTCTTTTCCTTGTTCCCATGAACGGCATTAGGAGAACGGTGTGCTCGTGGGTAAAACAGGGATCGCTGCCGGGCGGGCTGATTTTGGGGGACACTGGGGACATGCTGACACGCTCACCCTCGACGCCACTCTCGCAGGCATAGCTCCAGGCTCCAACAATGTCTCCGGCTTCTATAAATGCCCTAGCGCGCGCCGCGCACTGCCTTTGTGCACCAAGGATCTCAAGTGACACCTACACCCTTGCCCCGTACATAACGGAGCGTATACAATGTGTCGGGTCTACATATCCCAAAACAACAAAACTATACACGCAGCGCGATCACGTGGCAGTGTCATAGTACACGGTCTCAGCCATCAGGATTTGGAATTTTTACTTCAGGGATTGAAACCAGCCCTGAGCTCAGAAGCCGACTCCAACGCTGGACGCCATGCACATACTCGCAAGCTATGAGTAGAACCGAAGTCGCAGAACCGAGATAGCAGGGACCCACGTGTATTGCTAACTACAAGTGTGGTGTTCTCCTGAAGACTCTGTCGGTGAGTGAGAGGGGGGGGGGGGTGCCATTTCGAATTTACAGTAATAATAGGGATCCCAGGTATAAAACACCCACGCAACCGGGACCGCAAATCGCTAAATCGCCAATCACCAATCGTAAATTTACTAAAGCAAACTCATTCACCAGTCAAATATGGTCATCGCGTTCCCGTTCCGTATAATATTTGATTCTGGGGGTCGTTTTCCATAAATGAAAGGGCAAGACAACAACAGGGTCCTCGTTCCACAGGCCACAGCCTCACCTGCTAAATTCGGGCTGACACTTGGCAAGTACATGAATGTAACGTAACGTTTGGACCCAAGGTATATATTTGCAAGCTACGGTAACCCGATTATCGATTGCTGTCCGTTGAGAGGAGAAGCATCATGGCACAATCGTGACAGACGTCGCACCGCTGCACCTCGATCGCGAGAAGAATGACGCTTCTCGTCGAAGGTCCCTCCGAGCTGACCAAATCGGCCTTACCCCTCCCCCTGTCAGTGTTGAATAACCGCAAGGGGGATCCCCTTAACGCAACGCAGATGCGCAAAGGTCCGGAAGTCCGTGTCCCGTACATACCTATGAGGCATAGGCATTATTACAATATTGTTGGACATGGCACACACTTCAGACGCTGGCACTCCCTGATTTCATACGAGGAACGCGGGTTGCTGGTCACTGCAAAGCTGTCAGTGACAGTTACCAGCTAACCAAATGGTTCAAATACTATTTGACTGTACTGGCAACGAAAAACATTTTGTTTACTCATCTATAGGAACCGTTGGGGATGACCGACTCGGAAACGAAACGACAAGACAAAGACCAGATAAACATCCCCAGGTCTCGATCATGACGAGAACCTGTTGTCTAGGAACTAGGGGAACCTTTCCGTCAAACGAGAGTACAGGGGGCACTGCACTCTCAAACTTGCACTGCACTGGCGGACGGGTCGGGGTCGTCGAGGTGTAAATTGAATATAACACTGGATCGATTCCCAATGAGACAGTGAGTAAGCGAACTCACTTCACTCTCCCACTAGGGCCATGACCACCGAAGTCGGCAGACTCGGGCATGGTCGCTCCCCCCTCTCGTCACCATCGCCGGTGCTGACTAGATGGACGGACGCATGGACGGACGCATGCAGGCAGGCATATGGAAGCTTACTACTGCAATACTGCTGTGTGCGGAGTTGGCAGCAGAGAATCTTGATGATGCATGATATATGTATGGTATGTTATACACATGTGGATAAATTCCATCCATACAGCAGCTACAATACATGTTCAAAGTTGACAGTGTCAGTGTTTAACGTTTGACATTGTAACCGGCCAATTGACCCGAGTGAGCCTCCAGCTCACACCGGTGAAAATAACCAATTCGAAAGGAGGAACAGCGCGAAAGAATTCGGGAAGCCCATCAGTATAACCAGTGCCCGCAACGGTACTGCCACTATTAGTCTAATATTTGCCTACTTAGCCAACTGGTCATCGCCACCCAAAAGAAAATCCTTTCTTCTGGCTCGCGGAATAAAAAAATCGAACGAAGGACCCAATGTTGTAACATTTTGGCGGGACGATAATAATAATAATAAGCTCCTAGCTCCTGGCTAGGAGCTCTCAAAATCCAACAAGAGTTATTACTTTCACACGACGCGAAAACAAAAATTGGCAAAAAAAAAAAAAAAAAACTCGTCTCGCCTCGTCTCAAGGCCCCTCGAAGGGCTCACACCCATATTTATACCGTACCAAGGGGGGGAGTGTTGGTTGTGTCACGTTTTTCACATTTTTTCAGGGCGACCCTGATTATTATAATAACAACACACACACCAAAAAAAAAAAACAACAACAACGCTTTGGGGCCAAAAGGGGCGGGAGCCATTTGGTCCTTCGCATGAGCGTATACGTATACGCATACGTTAGTAGGATATGTAGGAATGTTAGGAATGGAATGTACATACACAAGTACTAGACTCGTTATGTAACAGCCCACAAAAAAAAAAAAAAAAGAACACACACACAACACAAATGCTCGCGTCGGCTGTTCGAGTTAGTTCTAAATGGAAGAAACGCCCACTATTATGGTACAACTCTATAGTGTACTACGGAGTAACACCGGTGTAAGCGCGCGCTGCATTCCAAGTCACAATTGACAGGCCGACCACGCCGCATACACGCGCAACGCTAGGCAGAAAAAAGTGCGTCACTAGTACTCTCACCCACGCCAACACTTCGGAGTCATTTTTCCAAGTTCACTTTTCCAATTCCATGTTCTGCTCTAATCCAATAACGTTATTTTTTTTGTTTGGATTTGAAGCATCTATATTTCATTACTCCTAGTGGTACAAAAAAAGCTTGGGGATTTCGTCGTCAAGCACGATATATATATAAAAAAGGAACTCTCCTCCCTCTCTGCAAAGGACAGAAAAAAAAGGCGGGACAAAAAAACCACAACGAACAACAAAACAGGGGGAAAAAACGAAAGCGACGACACGACGGGATCGCGGGTGAATGAATATATATTTCCGACGATGTCATTCCGCAACAACAACGCACGCCCAGAATCTTTTCTCCCTGAAATAAATAGAATAGCGATTAACAGCTGGGATGCGATACAGCTGCCTCGGGAGGGTGGCGGTGGCGGTGGTTGACGGTGGTGGGTGCGGGCGGGTAGATGCACAGTAAACGTGTCCGTGTGTGCCTGCGTGTCCGCATTCGAAAGAGGGAGAAAATAAGATAATAAAAAAAGCACGGCGGTTCAAGATTCCAAAAAAAGGAAAAAAAAAAGAAGTCTGTAGAAAATTGAACAAAAAACGGGGAGCCGACGCGATGGGAGGAGGAGGGGTGGGGAAGTGATACAATATGAAGCTTGAGGCGCTGGTGAGTACAAAACACGAATGACGTGATAGATAAGAACGAGATCTGGCCAGGGTGAAGCTGGTACTGGTGGTGGTGGTGCTGTCGTTGTGTGCATGCATGCGTAAAACAAGGAATCAAAAAAAAAGGAGTCGTCGTCGAGCGCTGTAGGAATGTGGACCAAATATATATATATTCTCGCACCAGCAAACGCCAGGTCGCCGGTTTCGTTTCTCCCAATTTTTAAATTTTTTTAATGTGGTGGTATGTCACAGCCCGGCGGGGGGGGTGAGGGTGCGAGGACGATTTGCACATTCACGAGACGACAGCGGTTGGCAGCGCCACCATGGCGGTAGCGTTGTTCCGCTCGTCTGCGGCCACGATCCCGTTGTCGTCTGTGCCATTCTGGGCCCAGGCATTCTCGCGCGGCTGCTCTGGCATGGACCCGCGTCGGAAAAACTCTGTAGTTGTGGGGAAATAACTCGCTGGGGTCGATGCGGCCTTGCGTGGGGTTGGATGTTGTTGTTGCTGCTGCTGCTGCTGTTGCTGCTGCTGTTGCTGTTGCTGCTGCTGTTGTTGCTGTTGTTGTTGTTGCTGCTGCTGCTGCTGCTGCTGTTGTTGCTGGTGCTGCAGTGAAGCAATGTCGGATAATGGAGCATTCGGGAGGCGGATGCCACCGTCTTGCGGAGGAAGGAGTGGCGGTGATTGTGATGAAACCTCGCGAGGGATGGAAAACGGTGTCATGTTAGGTGAGTTGAAAGAAGTCGGTGGCGCAGAGCCAGAAGAGTAGACAGAGACTAGGGGGAAGAGATCAGCAGGAACACGGGGCGAGGAAAAAGGTTATGTTGACGCACCGTTATCGTCCCAGTCGCTTGTTCCACTTCCAGAACGAGCAGAAGAAGCGGAAGAAGAGGACACCGAACTACGACGGACGAGACCGAACTCGCGGGGTTCCTTCTTTACGATAGCCACCAACTTTGCCTTTGGAGAGAGAGTGCCTTTGCTCTGCTTGCGTGCCTTGTTGCCAGCGCGGAGTTCGTCGAAGCGGAGTGGACGTGGGCGGAGGTGCGTGCGTTCGTAGAGACCACACTTGTTGCAGACGATTTTACCCGGGTTGAGGGTTGAGCGACGCCAGGAGGGTGGCTCTGTTGTGTGGCAGTTGAAACAGCGTCTGCGGAGATACTGAGTCTCTTTGGAAGCAGCGTCATCGGTGTGCTGTACTGGGAGACCGGTGTGTGGAGAGAGATAGGACATGTTTATGGGATGGCATGACGGAGATGAGGGAGGGCGGAAGAAGGGAGATTGAGAGGGCACGATGACGGGGGCTGTGTCTTCGAGTTTTATAGGATGGGAATCGTCGAGATTGTCGAATTCGTGGTAGGACGAATGGGGAGATGAGCCCATGGAAGGGATGAACTGGTCGGAGTGGAGTGCGGAGGGGTCTGCAGAGAGAGGCAGAGGCTCGCCGTAAATGGCGTCCTGTCTGGATGGATAGTGAATGAGGGAGTTGTTTTCGAATGAAGCGGAGTGGGGGAACTGCTGGAAGGGGATTGGGTCGCCGTCCTGGTCGCGACGGACGTAGGGAAAAGTAGCGCGACGCATGAGAGAGTAGTCCTGGGGGTGGCGGGGATTTGAGTTGTGGTAGGAGATTGGGGAGTCGAAGGGAGTGTCTGGGGCTGGGTCGATGTAGAGGTCGGGGGGGACATCGTGGTCGTAGAGCTCCTGGAGAAGGGAGCCACGGGAGTGCTGTATGGGAAAGGAGGGGGACCAGAAGGGCTGGGAGTCGTCGGTTGAAAAGATGTTCGGGACAGGGTCGACGAAGTGCTTGTAATTTTGGGGGGAGGGAATGTCGTGGCGAGGGGAGGGAGTGCGGGGCGTGGAGGCGTCCGAGTAGGAAGAGTATGGGTCGAAGTGGAGGACGTCCATTGTTGTGAGAAGGGGATGGAGAGAAGGGCAGACGATTATTCAGACCCGTTTTGAGGGCGAAACCCAACCTGCGACTCAGGGTCTCTGTCCAAATCGGGACATAGCGGGGTTTATTCCATGCTTCGCTCCCAGGACCCCATTGGGACCCCGGGACCCAACCCAGCAGATCGGTACGCGTTGCCATCCATCGGACTTGCTCTCCAGATCCCCCGGTTACCTCCTTTTATGTAATCACATTCATCCTATCTCGACTTTCATTTCTTCCGTCCCTTGCGCAACCCAGCCCCAGCCTTCACCCGGCACTCGCTGCAGTACCAACTCTCCGGCAGTGGCTGTTTCAGGTTCACACAAGGCAGGTGGAACTGTACTCCAGTCAGCCAACAGCACGCCCTCACACACTCGCCTCTCACACTCACCCATTGGTACGGACAGTCCTTGTTGTCGCACGCGATCATCTGCATTCCCCATTAGCAACTGCCTCTTCAATAATCACTATTATCACGCCTACCTCGCCATAGCTCAGCTTCTGGCAGAAACAGTATATCTCCTTGTCCTCCACATCCTCCACGTCTCCTTCGTCCTCTCCCTCTGCGTCCTCCTCCCCCTCCTCTTCCCCTTCCCCTTCCACATCTCCCACTTCCTCCTCCGCACCACGCGTCGGGTGGATCTGTCGCGACAGCCGTGACCGAGCGTACCCACCCCCTGCCAGCCCGGAGACAGGTGGGGGCACCGGGCTCGGCAGCTTCACCGACCCTTGCCCTCCCAGCCGACGTTCTGCCATCACCGTCATCAGCACTTTTCGCCAATCTCAAACACAAACACAAACTTTTATGCGCAGGTGCAGTCACACCCGTCTCTGATGCACTCAGCGCATGACGCAGACTCTCGCTGATCCCCGCTGCCGGGTTCCTCCCGTTCACAACGTTTATCCCGTCACTCGCTCCTCCTCCACCGTTCAACTCGCCCTGCAACGCTCCAACCCGACCGAGGTCCCCCTCAAGTCGCGTTCGTGTCCGCGTCAACAGTCCCACAATCCGCGTTGCCAGCTCCACCTTGTCCCGCGTTAGCCGCTCCAATTCCGCCTGTCCTCCTGCAATCTTGGGCAGCAAGTGTGCCTTGTTATGACTGGTGCTGGTGTGACTCAGGCCGTTGCCATTGCTGACGGCGCTGCCACTACCGACGGTTGGCGTGGAAGTTTGCGTAGACGTTTGCGTAGACGAAACCGTGGTGGCAGCGCTTGCCATATCGGTGGCGTTGATGGTGGTGGCGTCAGCAGTGCCACTATTGCTGGCGAGAGGCAGTGGTGGCGAAGAAGGCCGAGAAGGGTGCCGGAGTGCGTGCCGGATGTATTTCGATGACTCTTTCGCGATTTCATGTTGAATTTCTGTCGTAATGAATAAACATAAGAGAATGAAAAAGCAAAGCAACAGATTTTACTACTTGCCTTGCGCACGCAAATCCTTGTGCCTGATCTCTTGCAACAGATGCTGCACCTCGCTCGGGAGGTTATCTAGGCCTGTAAATACCCCATTCATGTCAGCACGCATACACACACACGCATGCACGGAAATGGGGGAGACTATTACTACTGCTACTACTGGTACCAAGTAACCCAGCTATCGGGGAACGTTGTACACTGGTAATTAGATCACTGACTGGATATGAATTCAGATGCGATTGCAGCGGCTTCTTCGAGATTCTGCGCAGAGACGCTCATGGTTGGGTGTAGAGATTAACACGGCTGACAAAGCGGCTGTGCCTCATCTCGTCGAGTCAACTTCCACGACGAGCGCCAAATTGCTTCTCCGACGTCCGAACGGCTCCCGCTCATCGCCATCCGCGCCCCTTCCACTACAGAGTAAACCAATAATAAGAATAGACACCGTCAGACAGTCAGACACGTACAGACAGCCGCGCGCTGCACAAACAAAGTAAAGTGTTTCGGGTCATCCCCATATGCATACGTCTTTCTTTTTTTTTTTTTGTCAAAAAAAATCTTACAGCGCGTATGCATATGCCATGATATATGGCGGGGCCCAGGGACCAACAGTCAACAGCGAATTAAACCAGGGCACAGTGCCAGTTGCTATTAGTGCTGCCGATGCCATTGCCAGTGTGCCACTAGCACCCAGATATCCATTCCCAGCTCCATATTACCTGCGACTCGTTTCAAGTCACACATGCCCACCATTCTTCGCTAGCGCTACGCCTCGGCCTCGGGCTGGATCCGTTTTCCCTTACCACGCACGCCCCACCCACCGCGCCCTCTTCTGAAATGTGTAATACTCCTTGCTCAGCGGGATTTCTAACCACCTCACACAACATTATTCCAATTTTCCCAAAAAGAAAAACGCGTGGTCCCGGCGCAATGCCTATTTCAAGTTTATTTTGTTTGACTACCCTTCTTCGCTTGAGCGACTAATACCCGCACATATACAGCAATCGTCAGTCCACACCCGGAAAACCCTTTGGCTAATGCTCCTTGCTCAGCGGGACTTCTCCCGCCCCGAGTTAATCCGATTTCACAATCACGGCTCGGTGCAACCTTGGCAACTTATTCGACTCGAGTGACTCGAAAAATTCAACGATGACACCGAAAAAACACTATACAACTTCCTTCCAGTTATGCGGCCAAAGAACGCCTCAGGCTCAGGACCTTGATCAGTTTGAGCGCTTCTCCTGTTCAAGCGTCTTATCGCGTGGCTATCCCTTCCCGACCCTGCAGTGTAGCAGCCACGCATTCGAGATTTTTGTTTGTTTTTCCAACTCTAATACATGTGTCCTAATACATGTATGCGCATGCATGAACGCCGGAGGGCGCTTCCCTCGGTCTAACCGCATCAGAAATCTCTCCTCCCTCCCTGACGAACACCCGGGGGCTGCCGCCCCTCCCCTGAGTCCCCTCCTCCCCAGCCCTGCACTTGCACCCTCCGAGATCTCAGTAGTGAATCTGTTTTTATTATTACTAGACCTCTGCACCGTAACAAACAAAAACACTTTTTTTTGGGATACCACATGATGTGGATTATTCAGGGAAAAAACGCGTTTGGGTTGTACACGTGTGCCACCGTAAAAAGCCATGTGTCCCCCCATCCGCGTCCTCTCTCTCTAAGTGGGGCCTTTTTTGTTTGGCAATTCGGCGGGTAAGGCGATCGCAAGGGCGATCTTGGGTGGACGAACAGCAAAATTCAAACGTTGCGCGCTTGAATAAATATTACACTCCTATGTATAATATGGCTCTATCGTTCATAGCAGCGGACACGTATATATACACTTTGCAATTGGGTAAGCCAGACATCTGTTGACGTGCGAGCTTGTACAATACTACGCAGTAACTAATTATAACTAACTAACGGGTAGCCAGTGTATGGTCGTCGTGCGTCAGGACCATTGGTCGTCCCAGCGACGAGGCCCTTCAAGTCACCCAAATGCGTCTACTGTGCCCGATGGGAAGTGCCAGTGGGTGTTGACGACGACAACGAAGCCTTACTAACTTGTCCTGCATATATACCCGGCATCCCCCACTCCCCACCCCCCGTCACCCATCTCATCCCCCTAGCCGGACCCTTCGTTTCCCATCGGTGTAACATCGGGCCCTGGCTTTGATTCTCCTCCCACACACGTACGTACCTCGCGCTCCCGTGTCGCGAAATCGAGAGCTGCAAAAATGTTGGGGGGGGGGCTGTGTTGCAATGTGCGTTTATTTAGGAACTATCAAGGTCCCGAGACTTCCATGTCATTACAGCCCGATGATAAGTGAGCTTTTGCAAGCAGCCCAAGCAGCCCTCCGCGCTATCTTCGTCCCCTGCAACGTCTCGGGCGGAGCTCAGCCATATCACGCAAAGCCAAAAAAACCGACTGGCTATGGCCCGACTGTGTTACTGTATTTGATTTCGTACGCAAACCCCATGTTGCCCTCTCTTGCTGCATTAAGGTCCCTTTGGTATCGACGGGCAACCGTAAGCATGACCATTGAATATTAAATCCTAAAAGGTCCCCACTTATAGGGGGTAATATATGATCTACACACACACAGTGATACACGGACCGATTTGTTTTGTGACACAGCCTCCTGCTAAGTAGAGCTTCGGACATGTCAGTGGTGGTACTAGTAGGATGGGGAAAGCGCCCGACAGGTAGTGACGGCGAGACGCTTGCCCATTGTTGGACTGTATAAGGCAATACCCGGTCTTCTCTCTCCACTCCACCTCGGCTCCACACCCGATGGCGGTGGTGGAAAATCCGGGATTCAAAAATTTGCCAGACCATATCTTGAATCTGGATCCCGCTGGCGGATAGTGGAGAGCAGTGTTATGCTTCGAGAGGGGGATAAAGTAAACACCGAGGGGCCTCGCACTCGTTACTTAAAAAAGACAGTCATACATGAATGTGGTAAACGCCGAACGGCTATAGGAATTTGCCGTCGGTTAAACACAGTATGCAAATCTTTCCTTTACAGTTATTCAGCATACACATATGCACTTGACAGAGAAGCTGGACAGACGTACAATATTGGATAAGGAATGCGTTGGACATATATTGACACGAGGGTCCGAGGTGCGGTGCAAGTGGAAACAAAGCGGGATATACATGTGTGCCCTTTTCGTGTTATAACCGAAACCGAACTGCGGGCTTTCTGTCTCCGGTGGTGGGGGAAACACCTGAAGGAAGGAAAGGTAGTCAACGACGAATAAAATCAAATGGCTTGGAATTCGGGGTTACTGTAACTAACTTGAGTATGCATTGCGCATCGATCAAGGCGCCCTTGCTCTTCACGGAGAAAGCCTTTCGGTTCGAGGAAGCTGTGATTCGAGCTGAGGTATAGGTTGAAAATCACGGGCAGTGCCGGGTACAGCAATAGCAGCGAAGAAGTCGGGGTGGGGAGGGCACAGAACTGATTGCCGATGATGTACGCGAGAGTCGAAAGAGATGAATGGACTGATGCCCCCTCAAACGCTAAATTTGAAGATTGAGAAAAAAAGAGTGATTTGCCAAAATACTCACACCTCGGGAGCAGGCAACAAGGTATCCACCGACACCGGAGTTGCAAGACACGGTAGAACGCGGTTACCCAGTGATCCACGCGGTGGGGGATGGCTACGGGTACAACTCGACATATTCTCAGGATTCATAACCCATCATCATCATCATCATCATCGAAAAGGGTCCAAGGATGCGAGTATCTTGGTCCGAGTAACCAACCCATTACCAATGCGAAGGTTCGCTGCGAGTCAATTTTGTGGGACAATCCAGCCTATTGGGATTAGTATTTTGCATATTTTGCGTCGAAGAAGGTTGATTATCAGGTTTCGGCGGTTTAATTCGTGTGGGTGCATAGCGATTAATGTCAGAACAGGTCCATGAAAGGTTGTTCCGAAGCTATATTGCACGTGACATTTGCTATGAGAAGGTTGGAAGCTTTGGTGCAACAAATCAAGTTTGTAAGGGAACACATCCAACCTGAACACATCCAATCTTAACCTACAGGTTTCAGAATTGGATGAAAATTCTGTTCCACAAATTTTATTTTATTTTAGCTTTACAATTTGACTCATGTTTGTTCATTGTATTGCTGAAATCTGGTGGTAATACAATGACAGATTTAGACCTCAATTCAAAATTTTGTCTAGAACTATCCTCATATATATACAATACATGTCAAAATACCTGTAACACATCTGCACACGCTGACAGATGTGGTGGGTGTCATGGACCAGACAATTGTCAGTTGGGTGCGGAGAAACGCCTAGTTATGCCACACCAGCAGCTCCCAGGACTTTGAACCCCAACTCGAACAATTCCACCAAAGAACCACTGGAGTTTGGCAGGCGTTTCCGAACCTGTGACGTAAGTGAATCTACCACGGAAACAGGTCACTCGTTCAACGTCTCGGGGAGCTGTCGATGGTGTATCGTCCATCATAAACTGGATGATATGGGTTCAGAACGCACACCCGAACCTGGCTAGAGTAGGGGATAACAAGGTAATAAATGGGGGGAAAGACCTAAACTTACGAATTAAAGTAACCGGGATGCAGTGGCAATGGCAGTACTGCGTCCCACCATTTATAGGCTCCCGCTGATGGGGTAGCGCTTATAAGAACCACCAAAGATATCAGCCATCGTAATGTTAGGTCTGATTTGCGCACTCGTGGACACATTCTTCATGTCTACCTTGATGACGAGATCTTCCCCACGACGGAGTTCTTTGAGCACCGGGATGGGATCAATCTTGGCCCGGGCGCCTGCGTAAGTAACGGTGAAAAGCCTACGGCTGCGGGCCACCTTGATCAAATGCGAGACCATTTTCTCTCTGGCCTCAAGATCCCAGGGGAGTCGACAAGAAATTTCGCCAATTTGATTGGCAGCAGAAGGCGATGAGACTGCGGTGAAAAAGAATAATCCCGCAATCAAGTGGTTGGCAACCGCCATGATGGTGTCGCGACGTTGTACCAGCCAGCGGTTCGTGTCGTTTAATATCTCAGCAATGCCGTCGACCTCGTCATACCCGAAAGCTTTGCTGAGAATGGGGTTGAGTTGGAAGATTACAGGAGCAGTTGTAGAACGTCGCGCATGCGGGAGTTCTTCCACCCATTTCGACATGGGATTAGACCATTGGCCCGGCATTTCCACATCACGTGGCATCAGAATTGAGTCTTCCAAGCCCGAGCCCAGCAAGAGGAGAATGTCGAAAGTTTGCGTGGGCCAGATCTTTGTAGCTTCTACGAGACCAACTTTGCCTAGGCAGTTCAGTACATCGACGCTCGACCAGAGTCGATCGTGGGAATGAGAATAAAACGACATCGCACATTCCGCGGCAGACACAGGGCTGACAGAAAGCGGTGTAATCTCGTACATATCTGGCCGCCATTGCGCGCTACAAGTAAACTGAGGGACAAATCATGAGTCAAACAAAGTGGTACGCACTACATTGTCTTGATGGGGACAGAGGACTCCTTCAGAGAAGTTACACCGA
The DNA here is from genome assembly GCA_963556145.1 of Hygrocybe punicea. Taxonomy (NCBI): domain Eukaryota; kingdom Fungi; phylum Basidiomycota; class Agaricomycetes; order Agaricales; family Hygrophoraceae; genus Hygrocybe; species Hygrocybe punicea. The sequence continues at coordinate 5,430,908 of OY744464.1, forward strand.
CATGAGGAGATGGATCAGATTTGCTGAAGAGTTGATTATGGGATTTAAAGAAGTGGCGGATGTTGTCAGCAAATGCCATGGCTGCGTAAAGTTGCACCTGTCTTCGGCTTGATTGGCGCTCAAGTGAATGGCCAATGCCCCTTTGCAACTCGGCCCAATCATCTTCGATCCGGGCTGTTCGCATCAAGTCACAAAACCTGTCCTCCAGTTCGCGCGTGCCGAGGGACAATGGCGGGTTCGTTGCAACAGTAAGCGCTAGCAAGCCTCCTACACCCGCACCAACGAAAAAGTCGAATAGGCATCGGATTGGGATATCAAAACACTCTTTTTCAAGTGATTGAAGGACACGAATAATTGAAATTCCACGTACTCCACCGGTATCAAGAGCTAACATCCTATATCCAGCGCTATCTGGCAAGAAGCGCGGATAGAAAAATTTCTCGCCTGAACAAAATAGACAAGGGACGACCGAGAGACGATGGAGAGTACGATCAGATCCAACCATATCTTTGATGCACGTCGTACAAAACCGGTGTTTGCATGACAGAGTTGTTGTGACGGGCAAAAAGAGGCAGCCTGTGCAAGTGGTGTGAGGGAAATAGGTGCGAAAAAAAGCTTTTTCCGGGAAGTCTACGACAGTGAGAACAAGACGGTCTTCATTCTGGACCTGGGATAGGACGAGCTCGACAAGTTGTTCTAACTCCATTGCGGGCTCATATACGCCATACCAGGATTGGTTATGATCATCTTCGTGAAGATTTGGCCGGTGACGGCCGCGTGTACCTCCGCAATGGTCTTCTAATCGTGCAGAGCAGGGCACGTCAAGCTCTGCAACCTCCGACTGAAACTTCGTGATGTCATCGGAAAGGTCATGAATACTGGATGTGCCAGAGCCAACACGGTGAATGTAAAGACGAACGAGAAACAGCAGATGAGTCGTGAAGGTGATCCATGCGCTCTTAAATGACCCAGTACGCCAATCGGCCCAATCCCCTGTAAGAGGCTGGGCGTAATCCAAACAGTGTCTCCAGAAAGAAGCAAGTGCATGAATTCGACAAGATGTTGAGGATATCGAAGGGGAGAATCGTCGTGTAGCCATGACCCAATCAAAGACGGGTGCTGGGTCATACGTTTGCGAAAAAATGCGGAGTGCGCTCGATAAGTGCCGCATCAAGTCGGGTGGCTGGAAGCGCATGTGGCGTTGGACGCGTCGGATACGTGCTAAGCGATACTCCTCGCGCAGGAGTTTTCTAAGTTCGTCCAATTGAGCAATCGCTATGTGACCCAATTTTCCCTGCGAAGACGGAATTTTAATGGCACGAACAGGATCAAAATAGTTCTGGAGTTCCTTGATCTGCTTTTCAGAGCTGCTTGTCTTCAAGAATGCGGCCGTGCTGGCCTGTTCCGACCAGTCAGGATCGTCGTTCGCAAACTTGTTATAGACAATGATGAGAGAAGGCTTGAACGATTGGTATCGTGATCCGTGGGCAGCATTTACGAAAGAAGTGATCAATTCGGCAATGGCCTCACGGCTTTGCATGGTATTCGTAGTAAGGAAAACGATGCAGTCGCTGAATGCGTACGCCAATCGGGGATACACTGTCTCAACGTAATATCGACGACGAAACACCATTTCCTCTAGATCTTCAGGTGATGTCGATGAGTGCTGTGGCATGTAAGTGCGTGGCAGGTCAGTACCATTCAGTCCTTCGAAGTCGAGGAATAGAATAGGACTGTCATGGGACGAACTCGCCCCGTCGGCGAAAAGACTGACGTCGCTTGACGTCGAAACGGCGATATTGGATACCTTGCCAGGAGAGGACAGGGGAGCAGGGTAATGGGGGCATTCCCTTAAAAGTGAGCGCAGGACCCAGGATTTCCCCGTTCCCGTGTCGCCCAAGAAGGAAATAAAGCCTGGATAACTCCTCTCCACACCGGATGAGGAGATATTGGCAGGGTCAGAAACCTGTCTGATGGGAGCGACAGATTCCCCCGTCTTCGCATCGTCCAAGAGGGCATTAAAACCTAAATGATGACTGGGTTGTTCTACACTCGGAGATGGGGGGCCCTGTGTAATGTGACCGACGCCTGTAGGTGGAGAGTCACTAGCATCAATCGGTCGTGGTGGCGGCCGGAGAAGTGGGACAGCTCGTGGACCGAAGGCGAGCGTTCGGTCCTGGCCGTCCATGACTATAAACTGATTCTCCTGGTTAGCGCCGATCTCCTTGTCTGAGATGATCGTTTGCTCATTGGGCGTGTTAATGTAGCTTAACTCCTTGAGCAACTCGATTGGAACTTTGTCGTGTCCTCGATGTTGCGCGTCGCAGTTTGGTCGATGTCGCTTTGATTTTTCAAAACATGCCTTATGATAAAACCTGCCCTGACAGCCCGGACAGTACACGTCTGGCTTCTCGCCTTTACACTCAACGCAATTCTGAGATCTTGCTGTAAAAGTGTAAAAAAATATGTAAGTGAGTAGGACACCGGAGACCAGGCGTAATAAATGAAGGCCACCTTTCTTCGACTCCTTCGACATTAGTTTTGTTCACAACGTTGAGTCAAATTGAAGGGGGATCCACCGAAGCTTTATGATAGTCATGATCGCTGCTGGGCGCTAAAGCGCTAACTAGTTGGCATATATTTATATTGTGGCGTTGAAAACCGCGCTAGATATTTACCATATTGACATGACTGGCTGGTGAAGACTCATCCGACATGCCTCCGCACGACATACGGCATCCCACTGATGGGATAGAAACTGGTGGGGTCATCTCGGAATATGTCAGCCATATGGATATATATGTTGACCTCTCCCGCCATCGGCAGACCAGAGATCACCAGGGGGATAGCAATGGGGCCTTGCAAGCCATCACGGCGCCAGTCCAACAGTACTTTCTCCACGTCGCAGTGGAAGGTCGCACAATTTGAAGATTTAACGGTGAACAAATTGCGTTTGCCTGCAACCTCGATCAGGCAGTCTACAAGCTCTGACTTGCCCTCGACGGCATTAGGAAGTCGGCAAGCAATATTGCAAGTCCATGCCGATACATTCGGCGTCGCGCGTGCTGTACTGCAGAAGAAGAGGGAAGCGATTAACTGGTTGCCAATATTTGCCAAATCGTAACTTTGGTTCTTTAGCCAGCCTTCAGCGTCATCAGATATAGCTTTCAAGCTCTTGACGTCGGCAATACCGAAGTCTCTGGAAAGGAACGGATCAAGACGGAAACATCGAGACTTGCCCTCTCCCACTTTAGCCTGAAAGGCTTCCCACAATTGCGTGGCATTTGTGATCGCCTCAACGACCTGTCGTCCCACCTTGAGCGCAAGGTTTTTGGGCGGACGAACGGGCTTCTTCTCGTACAAGCCAGTTCCCAGAGAGACGAGAAGGTCCATGGACCTATGCGGCCAAACAAATTTTGCTTCGTTGCAACCAGTTTCAGCAGGACAATTGGCCCTGAAGCCGCCATCCAAAAGCTTCTTCTCCTGCCACATGTAGGGTGCAAAATAAGGAAAAGCAGCGGCTGTTGCTCGTGCCGCTTCCCAGACGTGGATGCAGTCGTCCGAGTTAGGACCGATCAGCCTGGGGATGCCTTCTCCGCTTTGCAACGCATTCACACTACACAAGATATAAGGAATGATAATCGTCAGTTGGAACCATAAACACTCACTAGTTCGGGATGACCTGTACCGTGGCTAAATCGTCCATAGACACTGTTGTGACGGCTACAAGCGGACCGGGGAGGTGGCTGGCAGCCAACACATGTCTCCCAGGTCCGAAAAAACGCTTTAGTGATTTCTCCATAGGGTCGTTTTTGTGGGAGGTCAAGTCGAAGAGAACAAGGAGCGCGGCATCAACTACACCAGATTCAAGGGTAACGCGACGCTTGATGCCGTCATTCATGACATGAAAGAACTCTTCCTTGAGTTCCCTGACAGTTGAAGGAGACTCCTTCGACACGAGGGAAAGGGCAAGATGGCCTCCAATGCTTGTGCCAATAATGAAATCAAAGAGGTATGCAACAGGGATACCGAAGCATTGGTTTTCGATGGCGGCAAGGATGTCAATTTGCGCCATTCCACGAACACCACCACCATCGAGGGAGAGTATCCTGTAGCCAGCGCGAGGAGGCAACAGACGGGGTGAGAACGTCATCTCGCGAGAGCAAAATGGACACTTGATGGTGGTGAGGTCATGGACACGATGTTGTCCGGCAATCTCCCCCACACAGACCTCGCAGAGGGTATGTCCACACGCGAGAAAAACGGACGGTGGAATGATGAGGCAGCCAAGACATGTCGAAATGCAGCGCATGTCATACATGAAGGATAAATTCAGTGCATCTGAGACGGTGAGTTGGCGCCTTCCAGCCTTCGTCATGGCCTCTTCAATCTCTCGAACCAGATTGACCTGTACGGCGGGCTCAAACTTGCCCACCCACCGTACGGATGGAGATTCGTGTTGGTTGACATTATGTCGTCGTCGGGTACCACCGCATGTCGTGCCATCGTCCCTGGATGCCCCACAGGGTGTGAACTGTTCGATGTGCTGCTGGATTTCGCAAACTGACTTCACCATGTTCTCGGGAAGCGTACCGACATTGTGGTCAATGGCAGGGAAACGAGAGTGATGCAATTGCATAGAGAATACGAAATGAGCGGAGAAATCATTTATGGCAGACCGAAACGACGCTATGGGAGACTCGTGCTGGTATCGCTGTAAACATTGTGTCCAGAAAGCTTCAACTGTGTCTCGCCAGGAGGAAGGTGATGGAGAACAACGCATGGTTACTTTCGTCCAGTCAAAGAAAGGATCCTCGTCATCTCCCGAGAAGACATCGAGCGCACTCCCTAGCTGGTGCATCAACTCGTCTAGCGTAAAGGACAAGGAGAACTGGAGCCGACGGGCGCAGGCATTGCGGTGCTCCTGGCGCAGAAGGACATCCAGCGCGTCCAATTGGTTAAGAGCTTTCATCGATGAGGACTGAGACGAATGAGGGATTTTGATCACATAAATGGGGTCGAAATAGGCTTCGAGTTCCTGCTGAATAAGATTCTGGAACGCAGTCTTGAATGCAGTCGTGCTCGCCTCAATCGACCAGTCGGATACATCATCCAAAACCTTGTTGAAGATGATGAATAGGGCGGGCCGGAAGCCTTGGTGTCGAGATCCACGCGATGCGGTATTTGCAAACTTCCTAACTGCATCGATAATGCGCTTACCGGCTTGCATCGAGTCCATACTGACAAAAACGATACAGTTGCTGAAAAGGTAGGCCAATTTTGGATAAACCTTCTGTGCAATCGCCCGACGAACGGGTGGCGGACTACCAATTGACCCATTGAGGGTAAGAGGGACCTCGCTACCGTCCAGTCCTTCGACGTCCATGAATAGAATCGGATCGCTGGCATAGGCCGTATCTCCATCGACGTAAAGATTGATGTTACTCGAGGTTGAAACGACGCGATTAGCTGTACGACCTGGCGACGGCAGAGGAGCGGAGAGTGCAGGATAATTCTTCATGAGGCTACGGATAATCCAGGACTTTCCGGTGCCTGTTTGGCCGAGGAAGGAGATGAAACCTGGAGTGGGCATGGGACCAGGCGTCAGGGTATCACTGGCATTGGAGGCGGGCGTATAGGATGGGTTGCAAGGAACATCCATAGCGGAAGGACGGAGGAGATTAAAGACGTGATCACCGAACTTCAATTTGAGTGTTCGATGGTCGATCTCAATAAATGTGTTCCGCTTGTCACGAAGGATCTCGTGTTCTGTGATTGTATTTTGGTGGTTGGGTTGATTGATATAAATTTGGTCATCGCGGCTCTTAATCGAGTATCGTAGGTGCGGGTTCTCGTCGTCGTCGTCGTCGTGAAAGGTGTCCTCATCGAAGCATTCATCGTGGTAGATGCCGTCACAGATGGAGCAATAGACGTCAGGCTTCGGATCGACTTCTTCACACTGATAGCAAGCCTCACTAACTGCACGCAATTATTGCAATGTGGCGTATCAGGTCAATCACACAGAGATCAAGAATTCGACATACCACTCTCCATAAAAAAGAAACCAAGCCTGAGCGCTGGGCGTCTGTTCCTGACGTGGGAAAAGACGTACGGGCGCTTGAGGAAAGGCTGCCGCCCATTCACAAGCAGGGTTATGCTCGGTCATTTTACTTACGACTTACGAAATAAGTGCCAGTGAAGATCAGTCACGGTGGCTTTGAACCGTGGGACCTCGTAGTACAGCACCGTTCTCAACGTACAGCGCCTGGCTTGCAATTCCCCCACACAATGTCGTTCGAGCATGCTCCAGTAACAAAAGGTGCCCGTTACGCCTCTGTTCACGCAACAAGTTTTACAATACCAGCCGTTTAGCGCTGATGATGGGGAGCGCTCTCACCTCCATCGTCGTCGGTATATTTGACGCCAAACATTATCTACACCTCCAAGTAAGATAGACCAAATTACACTTGCCAATCTCAACTCGTACTCCCAGCTCGTCCCCCATATCTCGCGTCATCATCAAGTGAGGAGCTACTCTAATTGCAACCAAGGTTAATACCCTGAGTCAACCCGTACCCCTAGTACTGGCGTCTCTTCGTCCACCATTTGGCCTTCTCCAGCTCAAGCGATCTCTTCATCGCCGAATTGGTGTTTTACAGTGTTGGAATTCAGATAGAACGCCAGTTTGGTAGCGTCAAGTTTGCCGTGAGTCCCACCCTCACCCTGACAATCTCGGGTGGCGGCATCCACATACGTCTCAGTCATTTGCAGTGGTCTCAACGCTAGTGTCCACCATCCTTGAATTCCTGTCGCTCCTGCTCTTCCATCGTATTGGCCTGAACTATATCCCTTCAGGACCCTCTACGCTTCTCTTCAGCATACTCTACCAGTACTCCAGAATCGTCCCCTCCTCGTACGACTTTCGCATTTTTGGAGTCCCCCTCAACAATAAAATTTTCGTGTACATTCTCGCACTTCAGGTGCGGAAACGCTCCTCCTTTCTCGTATCCTCTCTCTCGGTCCTCAACTCATGCATCGAAATATGCAGCTCGCTATTAGCCGCCTCCCCGGATCGGCCGCTGTAGCTATCATCGGCATCCTCACAGGCCAGATATACCGCTCCGACCTTGCAAATCTAAAATCCTATCGCCTACCGCCCGCCATCGTCCGCTTCTCTGTGCGATTCCTGCTACCACTAATCGGTTCCACGCGTGCAGCACGCCGCAACAATCGCGCCCTACCAGATCCTGCCAGGACGGCCTCCCCAGGCACGGGCACCCAGAATGACGAAGTTGTAACCACAGCCCGGACGACACCCTCCACTGGAGGCCGGTCAGAAAACACTTCCGAGGGCGGATCTAGGCCCGGAAGCTCGGTCATGAGGGAGTGGATGAACGAGTTGACAGGTGGCGGAATGGAGCACGCAGGTACCAGCAGTCTGCGTATCCCCGGTGACACAGAAATCACTACGCTGATGAGCATGTTTCCCAATATCGAGCGCGAAGTTATCGTGGCGGCATTGCAGCGAAGGTAGGACAATTTCCCTGTTCTTGCCGAAACTATGAACGTACTCATTGACGTCTGCCCCAGCCCGAATGTTGAGGAGGCTGTAGAGACCCTGTTGGTTTCGTAGGGGCAACTCCATTTGCGAGGCTTTGGACGTCCATGCGATATTTATTGCTTTAGATATCTCCATTTAATCGCAATGCGTATACTTTATGTGCTATTTCACATGACACACTGATCCAAGATTAAATGAACGATTAAAAGAAGACAAGTGGTGGTCATATCCCAGAATCGTGTTCTTCATCGAAGCCTTCTTCGTCCTCGTCGCCAGTGGTGAATGCGGTCGTTGGCACTGCATAAAGGCGGATCACCGGCTGGATTTTACATTAAATTTGTACACAAAGTGGCCCGCAAGCAAAAAAGAACACATACCTTGTTGGGATCTTTGATCAACACATACTTGCCTTCAGGCATTTTCATGCATAGATCTGTTACGGTCCTGACAATTCCCCACCCGTTGGCGAGAGAGACGTTGAGCTGGCCAGCGAATTCTGTAGGCCGCATGGACGCTGTGCTCAATATCATATGTCGTGTATTGTCCCGAGGATTTGCACGAGAAATATATCTGTTAGATAATAGATCCACAATCAGTGCCATACGGAAGAAACGAAACAAAATGAAGAAATAAACAACTTGAAATCCATCGAGGAAACGAGTAAAATGCATGCACTCACCCAATCTTCATGAGATCTGCCCCCGCCAGCACACTCTGCACCGTCCATTTGGCGAGCTTGCAGCTGTTGTTCTTCATTTCTGTGGCAACTACAGCCCCACGCTGAGAGTCCAATTTGGACCGCCAGTCAGGCGCCCCACCAGCACCCTGCGCCCGCGGATCGAACTCATTCAGTGCACGAATGGTGACCAGACCCTGACCTTCGCGAGGGTTCCCAGCACCGGGTGAATACGCGTCAACTTCGGTCCTGACGCAAATTCTGACGTCTTCATCTTCGGTGATCCCAAGATCAAAGACGCGGTAGCGGTATCCGCATGAGGCCAGCGGCTCCGTCTCCTCAGGGCCGTAGAAAGGATTCGGATGGGCGAAATCGACAGCTGCGGGCGTTTCGATAACGGATTGGAATCCGAAGTTTTGATTGATATAAGTTGCCTCGAGGGAAAGCGAGGTGGCAGAATTGATTGAAGGGGTCTCGGGTACTGCGGTCTTTTCGACAGGGTTGTTGGGATTTGGAGGGGTTGGATCCTGAGGTGGATCAGAAGCATTTTCGTTCACCGTGACGGTATCAAAGGGACCACCATCACGTTTGTCGAAGAAGAGATTGTTGCCTTCACGAACGATAACGATATCCCAAGGATAAACAGACCTAGGTGCACACATAAGAACGCTGAGTATAATATCAGTGGCGTACACCGTGGCTGTATTTTTCCGTGCAAGCTGTTTCCCGCAGGGCCCGTCAGATGGCATTCGGCAACAGACAAATCAGAACGCTTGCCTCTTGGATGACAGGATCATCTGATGTCGTAGTATTATACTTGATTCGATCCACCAATTGGAGTGGGCGTTCAGTCTTGGTTGTGACACGATCGTACGACTTGTCATATGCGGACAATCTTCCATAGGAATCTCTACGTTTGCAAGATCGTCAGAAAAAAAAGGATATTGCGCGGAATGGCTTCACAAATCTTCCGGCGGGTCTACCTCAAGCCTCAACTTGGCCAGCCGGTGGAATTCGATCTCCTCCAGCATGGACCACTGAGGAGATATGGCCACAGACGACTCACGAGCACGGTTATTCTGGAAGGAAATGAGAACTGACAGGGAACGGAACTTGCACCGTAACACGAACCTTTTCCCAATCTCTCCACCCTCTCCGAGGAGCGCGCTGGTTGCTGCTGCCTCTTCCAGAAGGAAATGTTCCGCGACCTCTTGGTCCACCTCTAGAATATGACCCGCCCCCCCTATTGACCGGTCGGCCACGAGTGAATGCACCCCCTCTACGAGGCGGAGCCGCCTTATTGTCGACCAAGGAAAACGAAGACTCGTCCTCCACATGGAAGTAAGCGAAGGCGCTAGCGGATCCACTTCCAAAGGCCTGATTTCCATCTCGGCCCCGCCGACCACCAGTACCACCACCACGGGTGCTCTGCGTGGGTGGCAGCCCAACAGTACTCTGGCGATTTTCGCTCGAAACGTCGTTCCAATCGGCGAAGCGGCCAAGTTTGTCGGATTTTGAGTATGGGGCGTATGGAATGTCTTTAAACTTGAATTGGTCGGGAAAATTCGATAGTGATGGACCCCACCCTCCGTCTGGGTTGTCGTTTATGGGTGGTAGAGAGAAGGAAGGCATTCAGGATGTAATGCAAGCAGAAAAAAAATATTAGGATGCAGCGTGGGAAGACCTTCGAATTCCTGCCACCACCATGAAGTCAGTATGAACCATCTGGTGGACACGAACGTTGCTAATTTGTCACTCGATTATCATAGTGTAGTGAGAGAAATCAACAAAATCAATGAACGCGAGTTGGAACTGGGGGCTAGCGGGGCATCGTGGCACGACGAGTATAGAGGTACTGGTGTTTTAGAGCCAACTTGGATTCAAGGGTTTGACAGACGCGTTCCGTAGATTCTGCGTATGTGTTTGTTGGTGGACTGGATCTCGAGCTGACCGAGGGCGATGTGATCACCATCTTCTCTCAGTGAGTCATCTTTAATTACGACCTCAGTTTGTTGAGTCTTCCTCTGCAGGTACGGCGAAGTCATGGACATCAATATACCCCGCGACAAGACCACGGGCAAACCAAAAGGATTCGGATTTCTCATGTACGAGGACCAACGATCAACAGTACTTGCCGTCGACAATTTGAATGGAGCCAAGGTGCTCGAGAAAACTCTACGTGTTGATCATGTCAAGAACTACAAGCAGCCTAAAATTAAAGGCGAAGACGGTGAATGGCAGGAACCTGAAGAACAGAGCCTCAATGCAAAACCCCAGGTGATTGCAGGTACGTGTTGGCCCTTAAGTCCCGTTGATAAGCATCACTAACTGTATCGTGCCACAGACGGCGATACGGCATCCGAGTCGACTGTCTCTCGAGCACCCTCTATCGACCCCGAAGATCCCATGCGTGATTATCTTTTGGCAAAACGGAAAGAAGAAAAGGCACTGAAGAAATCCAAAAAAAACAAGTCAAAGTCGAAGCATAAGAACGAAACTCCTGAAGAACGACAGCAGAGAAAGGAACGAAAGAAGGGGAAAAAGGCTCGGAGAGCGGTGTCCAAGTCGGAAGGTGTGAAAGGCGTAGAAGCCCTGCTGTCTGCGCTTGAGAGGCGACAGAACGACGGCCGTCCTCCGCCGCTCCGGTCGCGCAGCCACACTCCAGAAAGACGGAGAAAACGTTCTCGAAGCCCACCATATCAAAGTATGCAACGAAGTCGGTCACGACATTTATCTCCCCCCGCTGAACGGCGGCGGGAAGGGCGTGCTGACACGATTGAAAGCGATGACCATCGACAAGGCAGACCGAGTGGGCAAGATTCACGTTCGCAAAGAAGTAGGCGTAACGATTGAAAACACTATCCAAGGGGTGAAGACGTTGTTAAGATGTAATCCACCCCTTTCTGATGAATCTCGTCCCGCGGGTCTAATATAAAACGCGACGAAGTCTGTATGAAGATCGAGGTACCACGGAACCATCGACGAGGAAAATTGAGCAGTTCAGCTGATTGGTTTCTGGTGGACACGAAGCTTGAAGGATAGATTTAGGTACGGAAGGGTGAAGGAATGATAACAAACCTGGCCAGACCTCCCGCGTAATGACATGTTCATGGTTGCCCAGTTTGAAACTGTCTCGAAACACTGCTAAATTCTACCTCCGATTTAATAATAACATGGGTATCCAGAAATCAAGGTCAACGCCTCCTCTGGCCGCCGGCAGCGACCTGACTTGGACGACCATTCCATCCCGATCAGTATAAGCTATATGTGTCCACCATCGTGGGTGTTCCCACATCATATTGTCGGTGTGGATCTCTGAGAAAGACTCACAGGAAACACAGACAAGCGATTGAGACGACGGAGGTATAAAAAAATAAGTCAAAGTTGCGCAGAAGATTACTCCTTGTTCATGCCCAAGTCGTTGTAGTGCAGCCTTGTAACTTCTTCGTATAACTATCGGATGGAGATTGAGTTGCAGGGGGAAATGAGTAATTAAATAACGACGCAACATACCTCGGTTCTCATAGTTTAACAGACATGGAATACCATGATCTACGGAGAATCGTGGGGTCTGATGAATGCAAAGTGCTCCCGGTCATCCTTTTGTGAAACGTATCAAGGGACACGATGTCAAACGCTCCGATATCGGTATATCTTTGCTCCTTTAGTTCATGAGCATGCATATGGAAGAGTTCGTTCTCGTGAAACCTGGGTTTGCCATGGCCTGGAATTCTGCTCCTATAGATCTAAGCGGTTGCCGGCGCAGCACGGAAGACGTGCAAAGTTCACCCTATCGAGAAACGCAGTACAAAAGCCTCCATACCGACAGTGCTAGTCTCGTTTCCGACGTTCTTGCCAGCGAAGGTCCGAGGCGGGGGATACCGAAGCGGAGTTTAAGTTTTTCCACACGTCTCTCGCTGCAGAACGGGCCCATCGATACGTATCAGTGGACAATAGAACTAGGGGTCGACGCGTGGCCGCGTCTTACAGGGACCTTGCTTGTTGAAGGTGACAAATTATTTACATCTATTTGTCTTTGACAGAGAATTATGGGGGGGGATATGACCTTGCAAGCAAGGTGATAAAAAATTAATAATATTTTTGAATGGAAAGAAATAATCATATCAACACAAACAACATAAGTTATATTCAATGTGTCTAGGTGTTTATTTGTCAGGGATTGACTAGAGACTGTTTACAATAGCAAGCATTTACAGAAAGCTGGGAGAGTGGAATCAAAAAAAATCTGCCCTGTGGGGCATGTTATAGTGTTTCCAAATAAATACCCCATGCTATAACTAAAGAAAATTGGAGAAAATACCTTCCAAAGCCATCTTATTCTCAGAATTTTTCCAGAATATTCTCAAATGTATCTAAAGAGAAATTAAATAATCTAGTGAGAAAGTGGATGAAAAGAAGTTATATTTTTGTGATACACTATGCAAATTTCCTGGTGTCTTCCTTTTCTATTCAAACTTAACCTGTTAGCTCTCCCAATGCAATAATGGTATGTTCTTCCCTGTGGCCTTATGCCTGCACAAACAGTCTTCATGCTTAATGATTGGACAAAATATTGTATTATTTAAAATCCCTTGCATTTAGGAGAATTTTGAAAAGTACAAATGCATTTAATCAACACTGTAATTGTGCCCTTCAAGCACCATATTTTTTGGGTTCACTTCTGAGAGAGCTACAGATTATTTTTCATGAGAATCTGTTGCTTTGGCTCGGAAAGGAAGCTTATGTAAGCTATTTTTTTCAAACTCAGTATCAGAATCGCTATCATTAGTAACAAGCCTGTAGAACATCTGGTGAAACTTGATAGGATGGGTGTAGGTCCCCAGCATGTGACATCTTTCGATCGTGAATGTACAAGTAGTACCTGTCAATATATGCTAGTGTCGCCACGGCTCGGTCCGGCTCGGCTCGGCTACGGCTAACAACGGTGTGACGGCGAGTGAGGTTGTAGACCCGAATGGGAATCTACGGAAAGGGTGATCAGCTAAGAAGTGATCAGAGGAGTTTATTGTCTATAGTCTAGTCAATCCAACCCGAATCCAGGGTTCTGGATCAGAGGGGAAGTGAAGGGAGTGGAGTACGAAGACTAATGAGATGATACGAAGCGAGGACTAAGAAGTAGAACTGAAGGGATGCAATACGATAGGATGTAATATGATATGGTGGGATATGATAATATATATGTTGTAGTATAAGGGTACATCTTTTATACTACTGGGAGAGATCCTGTGCTGTAGTAACTATGTACTACAAGCGAAGGCTGTAACTGATGGTAGAGAGGTGGAGCGGAGTATAGGGGGAATGGTGCTATGTACTAAGTAACGGGAAACGAAGATATATCATATGTAACTATATACGTACTGATTCCGGGTCGTTAGAGACATCGCATCTTGAGTATGAACGATTCCGGAGGCGGAATCCGGAGCGGAATCGACGGAAAAGACCGGAAACGGGCGGAATCGATGATACGTGAATGGGAATGGACGAGGACGAAGTGGGATATGAAGAGGATTCGGGTCCAGAGGGCCCGGAGCCTCTACATCCGGTCAGGACTCAGATAGAGACCATCCCTGGTCGATCCATACGAAATAACAAAGATACCGGGGTCGTGGGAATAAATGAGCGGAGGCGATGTCGAAAACGGGCGGAAACAATGGTACAACGTGAACGAGATCGAAGCCGGCGGGTATCGAAGCGTCGGGAAGCAGTGGTCCGGAGCTACTAAAAGAGGGTGGAGCGAAACGGCTGGATAAAGGAACAATGGTCACGTGACGGGGCAACAAATACAAACAAGAAAACTTTTCAACGCGACTTCAACAATCTCGACAACATCCTCAACAAGCCCAACAAACCCAACAAACACCAACACCAACACCAGATGTCGACGGAATACAACAATTTCCTCAACAATCTCGATGCGGAAACGCGGCAAGACTTCGAGAGCGCCGTAGCCGAGTTACTAGAAGTCAACGCGGCCGGAATTGATATCGTACGCGACGGATTCGAGAACGAAGCACGGCAATGGGTGGTGAGACGACGACGGGCCATGGTAAGAGATCCCGTTCCCGTAAACGGCACGGACTAACGATACGCGACAGCGGAACTACAGGGGAATCTTGACGGAAATCCAAGACAATGGAATCGACGTGACGGAACCGAGGGATTTCTCGATGGGCGGAGAGATGGTGGTCGAGGTCGAGGAATGGTTGCGGAATCGTGAGGAGTACAAGAAGCGGGAACGGGAAGAGGCCGTGCGTCGGGAAGTTGAGGAAGCGTCACGTTTGCAGGAGGAGAAGGAGGAGGAAGCGAGGAAGCAACAGGTCGAGGAGGCGGAAAGGATCGAGCGGGAATGGGCGGAGGAATCGCGTCAATACGAAGAGGAGATGAATAGGAGGGCGGAGGCGGAGAAGCGGATCGAGGAGGCGGAAAGGGCGAAGGCGGCAGAGGCAGCAAAAAGGGATAATGCAGCCGCGAAAAGGGACCGGGAGGAGACTGCACAAACCAGCGATCACGGAAGCGAGGACGAGGAGGACACCTGGTCCAACCAACAACTACGAAAATACGAGCGGCTTCAAGCACTCAACGCGATCAAACACAAAAAGCTCAACCGGGATAAGAGGGTCAACCAGGACGACGAGACCGTTCACGGGGACTACAACAGCGGCAACGATTTCTCGAATGCGAGCGGGAACGAGGACACGGAACCGAAGGGAAAGATTCCGGGGGTAAGTGATATCTCGCGGACTCGTATATCCGTGGTGCCTAACTAATCTGTAGTACATGCAGTTGTTCCGTATCCAGCAATGCGATGCGTGCGTGACCGCCAACGCGGTTTGTCGCGGAATCGAGGGATACGCGTGCGATCGGTGCAAAAGACTTAAACGACGTTGCGGATTGTCGACGAAGGGACCGGCCACCGGATCCGGAAAAGCGGAAAGGAAAGGGAAGGCGAAGGCGGGTAGTCCGAAGAGAAAGGTCGTCGCGAAGAAGATACCAAAACCAGTGAGGAAGCCTAGGTTGCGGACCGGAGAGGCGTCGACGAGTAAGCGGACGTTGACCGACGTCGAACCGGATACGGAATCGGAGCGGGACGAAGGGAGACGAGGAAATCCGTTCAAGCACCCGCGGATCGGAGCCGGAATCAACGACCACGTCCGGGCAGTACGCAAGATGGCGAGGGAAACGCAAAGGGAGATATCGACGATCGCGGATGGCCTCTCGGAGTATGTTGCGGAGGTCCATTCGAAGCTAACCCGTTGGACGAAGGAGCTGAACCAACTACGCGCGAACCAAGCCCATATCTTTGGCCAACTTGACATGATCGACACAAAACTCGACGAAAGGAGAAGGGAGTAGAAGGGAAATGGACGGAAAAGGAGGGGAAACGAACCGCGGGACAATGTACATAAAAATAAAATGAGTACATAATAAAATCTATAACGGAAAGGGAGAAACGGGTAACTACATAAGCCAGAATCTGGAGGTCGAGGTGGAGGGCGGGACCGGAATACAACGGACACGGAATGGGATCGAAACAAACGGGAAACAAGGAAAACTATAAACGGAAACGAAAATATAAATAAGTGGAGGCCGGGAGTGTGAACGGAAAGCGGAACAGAAGACGAAAATGCAAAAATAGGAGACGGAAACGGGTCTACATCCCCACAAGAGTTTCTGAAAGAAGGTCGGAGGCGGAACGACGAGAGGAGGCGGAGAACTTCTTGCAAATATTCGAGCGAGGTGTCGAGGGGGCGGAGGTCCAGAATGCGATCACAAAGTAGAATGAAGACGGAAACGAGGAATAAAATAAAATCGAGAACCGGAGTGTCGACACCAACACGATCCCATATAACGGGTGTGCCGCGTGACGGGTCTAAAAACGACGGGGTGCCCCAAGCGGGCGAAGACAGAACCGACAACGATACGGGAGCGGAAACGACGAGGGGAACCGGGAACGAAGGGGTCGACATAACGGAATCGGAACCGGAATCGAAATCAAATACAAGGGGTGGAATGGGAACGGGTACGGAGTACTCAACCAAAGTCGATGGAATCTCGATAGACGGTGACGGAGGACAATATGGCGACAATATCGGGGGCGGAATGTCTATTTCTGGAGAATCCGATGACAATGGGAGCGGGTCTGGTACGAGTTCGTGGACGGAAACCGGAGGGGACGAATCCGAAGACGACGGGGACGAAATAGGAAATGAATTGGATAAATCGGTGACCGGCATCGATAAATCGGGAATGGGATCGGACGGGGACGGCATGGGACTGGACGTCAAAACCTGTAAACAAATAACGGTCTCGACGGGCACCGGAATGGACGGGGACGGGGAACACGATGACGGGGACGGAGTATACGAAGGACCGGAATGAACGTGGGCGACGGAACGAACAACGGTGGGCGGGATCGAGGTCAGAATCGGGACCGGAGATGACAAAGCTATGACGGGTGGGGGACTGGGACCGGAATCGGGACTAGAGATGGTAACGGCAAGGGAAGGGGATTTCGGAACGGAGCGATAACCGGAAAGTAGGAATAAGGCGGCATCGTGGAAAACGTCGAGCGGGTACGGATCGTCGTGGTAATGGTCGGGAAGAAGGTAATGGAGGCGTTCTTCAATACGTAGACGAAGGTCTGAGTCGAATCCGTTGGCGAAGAATGTGTTCCGTTGCTTATCCGTTAGACGGCCGTTGTCAAACAAGACACCGGAAATGCGTATGAAATCCCGGAAATATTGTCCTAAGTCCGCTTTGTTCTCTATACCGTAAGCCAATTGTCGTCGCGTAAGTTGATCGAGATCCGAGATCGTATACCGGATGGAATCCGTAGCACCGGGATAAAAGTCGAAGACGGCACGTCGGAAAGCGATGAAGTCTTTAGCGGAAGCGGCGGGAAGTGTCGACCAGAGTTCGTAATCGTCGTTGTTGAGGTACCGTAGCGTGTAGCGAATCTTCATAGCGTCCGTGAGTCCACAGTCGGAGCCGAGCATGTCAATTTCGTCAAAGAAGCGGGGAAGGTCGTGTTCGTCACCATGAAACGTCGGGGCTGAACGATCACCTCGGAGAGGCATCAATCCGTACGTCATATCGGGAATGTCTAAATCGGGATGCGGGTCGGAAAGCGGGTCGGGTCGAGGAGGTTCGAGGTCGAGGTCGAAGGCGTAAGCGGAACTAAATAACTAGAGTCGGGTAGAAGAGGGAAACGTCATGAAAGTCAAAGCCGACCGTGGGGAGGGTATGAAAAGACAAAAGAAATAAACTCCTCGCGGTGGGCTCCAGTTGTGACGGCGAGTGAGGTTGTAGACCCGAATGGGAATCTACGGAAAGGGTGATCAGCTAAGAAGTGATCAGAGGAGTTTATTGTCTATAGTCTAGTCAATCCAACCCGAATCCAGGGTTCTGGATCAGAGGGGAAGTGAAGGGAGTGGAGTACGAAGACTAATGAGATGATACGAAGCGAGGACTAAGAAGTAGAACTGAAGGGATGCAATACGATAGGATGTAATATGATATGGTGGGATATGATAATATGGGATATGATAATATATATGTTGTAGTATAAGGGTACATCTTTTATACTACTGGGAGAGATCCTGTGCTGTAGTAACTATGTACTACAAGCGAAGGCTGTAACTGATGGTAGAGAGGTGGAGCGGAGTATAGGGGGAATGGTGCTATGTACTAAGTAACGGGAAACGAAGATATATCATATGTAACTATATACGTACTGATTCCAGGTCGTTAGAGACATCGCATCTTGAGTATGAACGATTCCGGAGGCGGAATCCGGAGCGGAATCGACGGAAAAGACCGGAAACGGGCGGAATCGATGATACGTGAATGGGAATGGACGAGGACGAAGTGGGATATGAAGAGGATTCGGGTCCAGAGGGCCCGGAGCCTCTACAACGGTTAACCCATATATGGGTTGTTAGCCGGACCGGACCGTTGTGGCAACGGCTAAGCCGCGGCTAACCGTCCAAAAAAGGAAATTTGTCAGGTGACCCAGGTCGGCCAGATCCGTTGTTTGTATTTACCGTTTTGTTCATTGCTCACCCGTACAAAGTACAAGTGAGCATTCCCCGACTCATCGTTCGCCTGTACAAAGTACTAGCGAGCTTTTATCTTGGCTCAGACGCGCCCTAACCTCTTGGCTCAGAGACTCTTGCATTCCATCGTTGTTCGTCTTGGCTCAGACTTGCCCTAACTTCTTGGCCTCCGAGACTCCTTCGTTCCATTCTCGCTCGCCTGTACAAAGTACAAGCGAGCTCCAGCCTCCAGGCGTGTCTTGGCTCGGGTGCTCCCATCGCTCTAGCCATTCTCGTTCGCCTGTACTGAGTATCAACAAGCTCCACGCTCCCATTGGCCTTGGCTCAGGTGCTCCCATTGGTCAATCTATTCTCGTTGGCCCGTACAGTGTATCAGCGAGCTCTTTGACTTCGTCTTTCACCGCTCCTTTGCATCCCTATCCGTGTGTATCTTTTTTTTTGCACCTATTCTATTAACCCAAATACTGCTGTCAGATGCCGTCGACCTTCAAAACCTTCATCCTCGACAACTTTGTAATCACCTCCCCAAATGCGGGTCCCTTAGCTGCCTTCCCCAGTTACCACAATTTCGACTGTGATGATCCAGGGCCAGAGTGGACCTATACAACGAATTGGGCACGCAACGATCTTCCACAGCTCCCATTTGTGCCCCATTCGATACGATGGGATCACCCATTAATACAGCGTCTAGTCTGTGATTACAAGTCGCTATCTATCGAACGCGTCCATGGTGGGTTCCAATTATCAGCTGCTACCCGAGAAAAATGGCACGATCTCGAAACCTCTCTCTATGTGGTTGCTCGGGAATTACTGGGAAAAGCCCCGGGTGCCTTTTTTCCACTTGAATACAGATGTTTCCCCGTCCCTCACACATACGGCTACCTCCGCATTCATACACGTGAACACTCAGCCCAAAAGTGTGCCATGAAGTCCCGAGATGCTTTCATACCGTTGATGGGACTGTGTTCGATGGCCATCTCATTTTTCACAGCCAGCTATGTCCCATATGGCGACGACCCCAACTGGGTGAAGATACTCACTAGCGAAACCAAGGTCCACCCAGAGTGGGTCCAGCAACTGCGGGATTCACCGATCGCCGACTTCACCGACAGCGTTCCGAGAGTAGGCGTGGTCATTGACGTGCATCAATGCAAATGGTTGGCACACATCCCAAGACTTGTCAGAGTCGATATCCCTATCTGGTTCATATGGAGCACCCTCGACAAGCCCCTACGCGTATCACCCAAACCCGAGGTGGCAAACTACTTACCCAATAATGCACAAGTCCAGGCTGCCTGCCAGCAGTGGCAGTTGGAGCAGTTGTCTCCGCCACCGCCTAGCCCTACCACTGATGTAACATCCTCCAAGAAGTTCCCTAAGCCAAACCCAGGCTCTCGCCAGAAACTTGGAGAAACTTGGCAGGAATTCTTTGTTCGACAAGCAGTACGCCACGAGAAAATTGCTGCCATGGAGACTGCACAAGAAACAGCCGCTCGCTTGGCTCGTCAGAAGGAAGGTGAACGCTTTCGCGCACCGGGGAAGAGAGGGGCTGCTGTCTTCCGCTGGCTGGAAATGGATGGCTTTCGCCTCAGAACGAGAGTCAATTTCAGAGAGATAGAAGATCTGTGGGAAGAAAAGCCGCCGGAACATATGCGATATAATGCCTTTGATAGGGAATGGGACGTCTGTACCGAATTTAACCCCGACGCGCCAGACAACGAAGACCCATTCGGTAACGACGACTACGACGGTGAATATGACGATCCCACCTTGGAAGAAGGTGAGGCGAGGCAACCTGCTGATCAAATCAATAGCCAAACAATACCTGCGGGTCCACTTCCTGCGGAACACTGGCAGCGAGATGTGCTGTCCATTCATGGTGTCGGCGATTGCCACACGGATGCCGCTGCTCCTAAATTTACGACTACCCTTGACTGCCGTCTTTATGATCGCTTTGGATTCGATTGGGATGACACCGCCTACACTGACGGTCCTACGCCATCAAATACCGAATGGGACCGGACCCTTAATATTTTGCAGGACCCTCACCCTCAAGTGGCTACTAAATACAAGGGCCCAATCTTCGACTTCGTCGCATGTCTGATCGATGGACCAGTGGACAGGTTATCAGCTGTTACGGATCGCTTCTGCAGCGGGCTCCGGCAACAATCAACTTAACAGGGGATCGGCTTCCAGAGGGGAGAACAGCAGCTTTCATTGTTGCTTACAGCTAAAACAACACTGCTAACAGGGGGGGTCAAGGTCTAGTGTCATTGCGAGCCGTGGGGGTTACCCAAAACAAGATGAGTCTGCCCCAAGAACCAGACTAAACGTAAGGAAAGGAAAGAAGAAAAAGTCCGAACCAACAACAAGGACAGTAGATATAGTGAATGGACTTTAGGGGAGTTGGGAATCCAACCATGAAGCTACAACATGTCCAACTCTACCATGTGTTCACCATGAGGCGTACATGAGGCGTCCTCATGTCGATGTTCTCGCGATCCAACTGGAGGCCCGGGTGTCATTGAGAGAGAGGTGAGGTCCGGATGACTCGGATGATTTGTCATCAGGTCATGTGACATGCATAATTGCCAATTCGGGGTCTATACTTGCTGTAACAGGCAAGTGCGCAGTCTGGCAAGTGCATTGCACGGTCGGGTCGAAGATGGGTATCGTCCAGCGTAGGATTGGTGATGAGAGTGTCCTGAGGTAGCGGGGACATAGCGACAAGGTCGGTATAAAGGAAAACAAAGGAATGTATGGAGGGAAAACCAACTAGGATGGTGGGATAGTCGAGGTCAGACATGTGAACAGCATAAGCTGTACCAGATGATGATGTCTGTGTCGATGACGTATCGAGGAGCAATGTCTTGTCCTGTCTGTGGAACAATGCAGTCCACCTGATGTCGGTATTCGTCCAAGAAAGGGTATCATTGTAAACGAGTGTGGGAGGTATCAAGATTATAGATGGAAAAGGATAAATGAACGTGGGTCCAGGTTTCGAGTCATGGCATGAGTGACAAGCTGTGGGAACAAGTCGTCGGGTACTGCATTGAAGCGGTGTCGTGTGAACAATATACGATAGGGGTTGGTTCACTGTTTGGGAAGTCGTATGGTCTGTGGTCGAAGTCCAAAAGAATATGCTTCGGCAATGGTCGGATTAGAGAGAACAGTGAAATGTCTTGTGATCGGGGATTGTCCAGAGTTCGCATGCAGGTGAGGAATGTCGTCGGATCGTCAGGGAGGATAATGGTGGGCACAGGGTATGAATATGGAAACCAAATATCCGGGAATGGCAATTGTCAATTACGTGTCGATATATTGTCGAGATGGAAGTCAGAAGTATCAATGGCGGAAGGGTTTCGGTGCCGATGCCAAAGATAGATCATAACAAGGTAGAAACCGATCAGGAAAGTGATGGCGATGCTGCCAATGATAATTACGGTAATGAGCTGTTTCGGGAGTACAGCCATTGTGATCGGTTTGTCGTGGGATAGCGTAAACAAGATATCGAAGGGAAAAGACAATGTCGGTGACATCCGTCGGCAAGGAGACTATTCGGGTACAACGAGGTCACGTGGATATGTCCATGGTCGGTCTGGATTGTTCTAGAAGGTGGGACAAAAAGAGAACAAGAACAAGAATAAACAACAATGTCCAAAAGAAGACAAAAGGTAAAGGGGAACGAAAAAGGAAGGTATGGTAAAGTGGAATCGTCATCGTGGGTAATGGAGTCGGGATCGGAGTTGCGGAGTTGAAAAACGTAACAATACCCCCGGAACAAGGGGAATCGTCCCGATTAACCGGAAGAACAAAGAACAAGGGAAACAAAGAACAAGGAAAAAAATACAAGGAAAGAACAGACATTTTAACGACATGATCAAGGTCGGCAAGAAATCAAAGACATGAAGAAGGAAAAAATGTCAGTCCAAAGGTCATTGAATCATGAAGACGTTACTGAGTTACAAGGGTTTCAAAAGAAATATATCCGGGTTCGTCCAATTGTTTTTTGTCATTGTGGATATTCAGAGATCATTGTTATTTCGTTATTAAGTCGTCAAGGGTGTCGGGTTGAAAGGAGGTAAAGGTTGTCGGGGTCCAGGTGTTCATTCAGGGTTTTCGGTTCAAAGAGAATTAGGTGGTCGGCATTTTTGGGATGAGGGAGTTCTGGATGTCAGGGAGTTCTGGGTGTCAGAAGTTTATAGTCATTACGGACATTTGAATGGGCATAGATTTATATCGTTTCAGATATCGGTGTTGTTGACTGATCGTGGATTTCCTACACTCAAATGGTGTGCGAGATTTCTTCATATTCCATGAATGCAACAAGGTTTGGTGTCGGCCAGAGGATGTTTGGGGATTCGGGATAAGGAAGGTGAAAGAATTGCCAGTTCCAAGTTGTACATTGGCAAAGGATTTCGGATGGGGATTCATTCTTCACTGTTTCTTTTTCTGGTGCATTTACTGCCATACTGGTCAGCAGCACATCGGGTTCCTTTCCATATGGGATTGGAGGTCATTGGTTTGATAACCAGTATCCTTCTGGTTCAGTTCTGGTGTTCATAGACATCAAGGTTCATTCTACGGCTGATAGCGATCATGCATGCATCTGGAGGTCATAGATTTTATATCATTTCGGATATTCATCTCTTACTTATATAGCTGGTGAGAGAACCTGCTGTTTCATCTCTTATTTGTATAGCTGGTGAGAGAACCTGCTACATGTTTCTCTATGGTCATGTTCCATTTGTCCATTCCATTTCTGTTTCTTCTCTTCTGTTTCTTGGTATTCTGTTTCTTCTTCTGGGTGTTTTCGTTGGTGTAAATAATGTCGAGGTCGTTTACATACAAGGGAAAGTTCATTCTATGCATCATACATGACAGGGGTGTATCCTTTCACAAACAACATCAATCTCCAATCCAATCCATGGATGTCATTCTCCTTCCCCTTCACCATACGCTCATGCATTGCACGAAATAAGGCATGACGATGATAATTGGGTTCTTTGGTCCCATGTCTCGAGTGTTTGTTCTGCATGTTATGGCCGTCAGAACGGTGTGCACGGTCGAGTTTCTTTTTCTGGGATTGGGGAAGAAGTGGAGAGCGGCGACGTGACTGGGTTTGGAGCGAGACAAGAGGTGGAGAATACAACCATGCTCGGTATTCATCATCCATCTCTATATGCAGTCGGTGGGTTACTTTTCGAGGGGGTGTCGGGAGATCAGTGAGACTGTCCATGTACGCATCAAAGTCATCAATGGGGGGAGTCGGATGTTCTTCACCGCAAATGTTCACTGCACCAAAATATAGCTCATTGTCCAGATCATCGAAGATAAAGGGTACGTCGAGACTCATTGTCGATGTCGACGGTGGGGACGGTGTCGAGGATGCTGGACGATACGTGTGTCACGATGATTCTGGGGTACGGGTGCAAGACGAGGAGCGGGGATGCGAACAACGAATCGATGATGAGGAAGTTCCTCGTCCAAAATGTATTGGAGACGCTGGAGGAGGAATTGGCTTCGGCGATTTCTTTGCTCAGTGATCCGTAGACCACCCAGGAGACGGTGTAGTTCGTCAAGGACCGGTGTCACGGATCGTGGAAGGAAGACGAGGTGAGGAATGCGAGGATCGTTCCAGCTGATATAGTCGACCCAGTCGTCAGGTCGGTTGAGAGGGAACCAGGCAAGATCGCACTGCCACCAGCGACGGGCAGGCCACGGGTACGGATGGTCTGGGGGACAGAGGTTGGCCAGGGTGACGACAGGTGGGTGGTGTTAAGAAGTTTTGCCGTCTTCGGTAATTACCATGCCTCATTGTCAGCATCGTGTCGGAGTTTCCATTGATCGGTCCATGTACCAGGGTCTTGGTTGCCTCGTGGATTCGTATGTATGATCGGGGATCAAACGTCTAGAGAAAGAGGGTGTGTAGCGGGATATCACCTGATATGCCGATCCGCGCTATCCAAATCGGTAAGGAGTGGCGTTTCGTATGTGTTCCGGTCATGACAATCATTATAGTCTTGGTCATTTGTTCATCCATGTCAAACAAAGAGGGTCCCCTTTCATCTGTTCCAACAGACTACTAAGATCAACCACTTCTCTTTGTCGCATGTACAGGTCATTACAAGATTCGGGGTTTCATATGCATACTGGCTTTCTCTGGGCTTTCTGCATTTGGTGAGGAGATGGGGGGGAGGAGGTGGAAGGAAGGCTAGGAAGGCGGTTTGAAGGATTTATTGATTTCGGTTTGTCTAGGGCGAGGGAGTCGTAATATGTCTGGTACAACCAAAACATATTTGAATCATGAAGGTGGGATACCTAAGGCGATTGGTTTGTCTAGCAGTGTCCTTCTGCATCTGGGGCAATGACAAGACTTGTCCATTGCATCATTTCATGTCATAATTATCATATCGAAGTGTGGAATGACAGTGGTGACGTTAGTCAGGGGTTTGTTTCGTTCCAGGTTCCAGGATTGGGCTTGAGCAATTATTATGGATAAACCATGAATAATTCGCAGGGCGGCAGTCTTGAGGTTGACCATTCGGAGTATTCAACAATCATTCGAGGTCCAGGTGGCTAGTGTACATCAACAGATGTCAGGTCTGTGTCAGTAACAGGCTAGCATCGTTCGTCCATTCGTGTGGGGTCAGGGTTGGAGGATGAATAAAGTCGAGAGGAGGAGGAGAGGGAGAGGGTGTAGGGGAGGACGAGGGAGAGAGGAGGGGTCCATTGGTTCATGTCGAAAGTTGATTGTCGGGGGAGTTGGGAAACGTTTAGTCTTTTGTTACGGATCGCTTCTGCAGCGGGCTCCGGCAACAATCAACTTAACAGGGGATCGGCTTCCAGAGGGGAGAACAGCAGCTTTCATTGTTGCTTACAGCTAAAACAACACTGCTAACAGGGGGGGTCAAGGTCTAGTGTCATTGCGAGCCGTGGGGGTTACCCAAAACAAGATGAGTCTGCCCCAAGAACCAGACTAAACGTAAGGAAAGGAAAGAAGAAAAAGTCCGAACCAACAACAAGGACAGTAGATATAGTGAATGGACTTTAGGGGAGTTGGGAATCCAACCATGAAGCTACAACATGTCCAACTCTACCATGTGTTCACCATGAGGCGTACATGAGGCGTCCTCATGTCGATGTTCTCGCGATCCAACTGGAGGCCCGGGTGTCATTGAGAGAGAGGTGAGGTCCGGATGACTCGGATGATTTGTCATCAGGTCATGTGACATGCATAATTGCCAATTCGGGGTCTATACTTGCTGTAACAGGCAAGTGCGCAGTCTGGCAAGTGCATTGCACGGTCGGGTCGAAGATGGGTATCGTCCAGCGTAGGATTGGTGATGAGAGTGTCCTGAGGTAGCGGGGACATAGCGACAAGGTCGGTATAAAGGAAAACAAAGGAATGTATGGAGGGAAAACCAACTAGGATGGTGGGATAGTCGAGGTCAGACATGTGAACAGCATAAGCTGTACCAGATGATGATGTCTGTGTCGATGACGTATCGAGGAGCAATGTCTTGTCCTGTCTGTGGAACAATGCAGTCCACCTGATGTCGGTATTCGTCCAAGAAAGGGTATCATTGTAAACGAGTGTGGGAGGTATCAAGATTATAGATGGAAAAGGATAAATGAACGTGGGTCCAGGTTTCGAGTCATGGCATGAGTGACAAGCTGTGGGAACAAGTCGTCGGGTACTGCATTGAAGCGGTGTCGTGTGAACAATATACGATAGGGGTTGGTTCACTGTTTGGGAAGTCGTATGGTCTGTGGTCGAAGTCCAAAAGAATATGCTTCGGCAATGGTCGGATTAGAGAGAACAGTGAAATGTCTTGTGATCGGGGATTGTCCAGAGTTCGCATGCAGGTGAGGAATGTCGTCGGATCGTCAGGGAGGATAATGGTGGGCACAGGGTATGAATATGGAAACCAAATATCCGGGAATGGCAATTGTCAATTACGTGTCGATATATTGTCGAGATGGAAGTCAGAAGTATCAATGGCGGAAGGGTTTCGGTGCCGATGCCAAAGATAGATCATAACAAGGTAGAAACCGATCAGGAAAGTGATGGCGATGCTGCCAATGATAATTACGGTAATGAGCTGTTTCGGGAGTACAGCCATTGTGATCGGTTTGTCGTGGGATAGCGTAAACAAGATATCGAAGGGAAAAGACAATGTCGGTGACATCCGTCGGCAAGGAGACTATTCGGGTACAACGAGGTCACGTGGATATGTCCATGGTCGGTCTGGATTGTTCTAGAAGGTGGGACAAAAAGAGAACAAGAACAAGAATAAACAACAATGTCCAAAAGAAGACAAAAGGTAAAGGGGAACGAAAAAGGAAGGTATGGTAAAGTGGAATCGTCATCGTGGGTAATGGAGTCGGGATCGGAGTTGCGGAGTTGAAAAACGTAACATCAGCTATGCCATGGGATCTCAGTTCGTCGAGCCTTTTTCCATTGCGTGAACGACAGGAACATTATCTGACAATTGAGCGGAGGGAGATGATGAACAATAGAGATCAAAAAATATATTTTGTCGGGTCCACGAGTGCTACTGCGAATATTGATTGGCTGCTTACAGTAGATAGTTGTTACGGATCGCTGTTCTTATAGCGGACTCCGGCAACAAAGAACCAAACGAGGATGATATATAAAACGAGGAGTGAATACAAACAAATGTAAGAAGAGGGAGGGGTCTGAGTGTCTGGTAGCAATCGGGGGAAGAGTAGCTAGACTAAACTTAAGGTTACTAACTACAAATGTCCATGACTATATACTATCGAACGACTTCAGGGCTGGTTTCTTCGTCATGTGTGGCTGCGTCGAGGATAAGCTCCGAGATGAACGGCGTCTTCGTGTGCTTCGTGGTCTGTGGGTTTTAGGGTGCCAACGTGGTGGCCATCGGCTACGTTGCATGTCCGGTGTCAGCAGACAGCTGATTCGGTGATTGTGTTGCGCGGTATTATTAAGGGCTTGTACTAACGTGTATGATGTATCGGCGGCGATCGGATGATGAGGATAGTCATGTGGATTTGGATATCGTCGTTGATTGTCGTCGATGATGTTCTGGACCCAAGTTATGACGTTGTTTTGTGACGTGGTGTCAGAGTCGGGGTCAGAAATGGGGGTTAGATCGGGGTAAAAGGTAACAATACCCCCGGAACAAGGGGAATCGTCCCGATTAACCGGAGGGAAAACGGAATCATACACGGCGGCGCAATCGATGAATTCGCGGTACGGATCGACGGGGTCATCGGTGAACCAGACAGGGACAGTCGGTGGAACAGCAGGACGGGGAGGGCCAATGGGACGCACGGAGTAAAACGTACGGGGGGCGAAGAAGAGGTCAACGCCGAGATGAGCGATGTCAGACGTGAGGTGGACGGAGCCGAACGAAGAAGGAGGCAATAGGTCGACGGCGAAGCGAACATCGCGGCCACAGAGACGTCGTTTCGAACGAGGGATACGGAAACGAGGAGGAAGGTGGTGGAAATAAGGCGAGGAAGGAAGATAAACAGCGGAGGCAGACATAGAGGGAAGAAGGTAAGAGCGAAGGAAGGGAAAGAGAGGAAAACAGACGATATATACAAAAGAGAAAGATTAGGGCAGGTACTTAAAACACGAGGTGATCGGGGTTAATGGGATGATCGTGGGTAAAAGAAGAAGGGAGAAGGGAAAAACGATGCGGTGTCGAAATATCGTACTCGTGAGAAAGGGCGGCGGAGGGGATTGGTGAGGGAAGGTTATAAAGATGAACAATAGGGAAAGCGTAAGGACAGGGTTTCTTGCGGGAATTGAAGTCAAGATTGCCAACGCCGGTGATATCAGTGAGCTGGGCAGGAGCGATGACGGGAGAGGAGATTTCGATGATGGATGTGACGGCATCAACGGGAGCGGTTTCGTAGAGATATGCGTGAGTGATACCAGGGGGAAACAGGTATTTGCGGAATTCATGGTTTTTGGAACCATTATGGATGAGGGCGGCATTGTGTGGGTAAATCGCAAGCAAAATAGATGAGGAAGAGAAAGGAGGCATAACGGAAGGGGGGAGAGTAAAAAGAGAACGAAGGGAAAAAGATGAAGGGGCGCGGGGATGTAATTTATGGAAATCGTTGACGAGATCCTGGCAATATGCGGTTTCGGATGCAGGGATCCAGGAATCTTCGTCACGAGGATAGTCGAGCCAATGTACTAAGTAATATAGTTTGTTGCGACGTATGCGGGAGTCAAGAATATGTTCTATTTCGTAATGATCGTCGTTGTCGATAATATTAGGAGGTGGTCGAAGATGGTATTTTTGTTGTATGGAGGAGGAAGACGGTTGGAATGGCGAGAGGAGAGCGACGTTGAATATGGGAAAGATCTTCCAGGTTTTCGGTAATTTCAACTTGTAAGACGATGATCCGATTTTGTCGAGGACGGTGAAAGGCCCGAATTTTTGATTGTCAAGCTTTTTACTCGGACGATCTGTGGTCAGATTCTTTCCATTTAGCCAGACTTTATCACCAGGAGAGAAGACAATTTTTTTGACACGACTGTCATACTTATCCTTCATGGTTTGTCTCGTAACGTCCGCAATTTCGCCTATTTTCTGTTGTATTGATTTCATTCGCGTAATGAAATCGTTAACGGCTTCGTTTACGATAGGTGTATGCTTGTCGATGTTGAGACCGGTCCAAGGATGTTGTCCTTGTGTGGCGAAAAAAGGGGAAGTCTTAATCGCGGATGATTCGCGATTGGCTAATGCGAATTCGGCAAGAGCGAGCCATTCGTGCCAATCATCTTGTCGGTAATTGGTGAAGAAACGAAGAAAAATTTCGAGTTCTTGATTCATTCGTTCCGTCTGTCCATCAGCACATGGATGATATGCTGTTGTTGGACGTCCTTTGATACCGATCAAGGAATACAATTCAGTGATAAAACGTGAAACGAAGACCGAGCCGCGGTCAGAGATGATGAAACGGGGCATGCCGAAACGTTTGAAGACGTAATCCCGGAATAAGCGTGCCCATCCTTCTGATGTCAACGTTGTATTTGTAGCAATGAAGATCGGATGTTTTGATCGTTTGTCAACGATAACCAAGATGGCGTCAAAACCATGTGATTCAGGTAAAGGGCCAATCATATCGACAGAAATTGTATGCCAATTATACGGTGGTACATCGTGAGGGAAAAGTTGTCCGAATTGTTTCCCTCGTCGTGGTTTATTTTGTTGACATTCGGTACAACCAGTAATGTACCGTTCGACATCTTCTCGGATGGTTGGCCATGTTGTTGTTCGTGAGATTAATTCAATCGTTTTATCACGTCCAGGATGGCCTGCGGTGGGAATATCGTGATGTAGGGAAATGATGTTGTCGTATGTAGGAGTTGCATGAAGTATTTGTCGGATCGTTTGTTCTGGTAAAATAAATAATGAGTCAGGAAGACCGATCATACCTTCATTGTCTTTTTTTTTGGGTTTATGATCGACACGTCGTGAAAGGAGATCGGCTTTTTTGTTTTGCGTTCCTTTACGATATAACAAACGGAAACTATAGTCCTGTAAGAATGCAATCCAACGAGCCTGTCGTCGGGTGAGATCTTGCGGTTTGCGGTAATATTCGAGGTTTCGATGATCGGTGAAGACATCAATTTGTTCTTTTGCGCCAAGGAGAAAATGTCGCCATTCTTCGAAACTTCGTATAATCGCAAGTAATTCCTTATCGAAGACTTGGTAATTGCGTTCCGCTGGTGTCATTGTTGTTGACATGTATGCGACAGGGCGGAAAAGACCGTCAGGTTGTTCTTGCGAAAGGATAGCACCGATCGCATAATCTGATGCGTCACATTCGATGGTGAATTTCTTATCGGGGACAGGTAATACGAGGATTGGATCGGTAGTAATGATGACTTTTAATCGATCGAATGCATTTTGTTGTTCTTCTGTCCAATCCCATTTTGCTTTTCCCGTTAATTTGTGTAATGGGCTTGCGATCTGTGAGAAGTTTTCAACGAAACGACGATAGAAATTCAGGAAACCAATGAATCGTTGTAATTCGGTTTGGTTTGTTGGAACGGGCCAATCAGTGATGGCATTGGTTTTGATGGGATCCATCTGAACTTGGCCATTTCCGACGATAAGTCCAAGATAATCGACCTTTTCCTTATCGAATGTACATTTCTTTGGTTTCAAGAAAAGATTGTTCTCGCGAAAGATCTTCAAAACTTGTTTCGTTCGTTTCTGGTTTTCTTCGAGGGATTTGGAGAAAATCAAGATGTCATCCATGTATACCAATAGCCATCCTTCACGTATTTCGTATCGGAAAACGTGATTCATCAATCGTTGAAATGTCGGCGGTGAATTCTTCAGGCCAAAGAACATGACCGTCGGTTCGAATAAACCTTTTGGTGTCAGAAAAGCGGCTTTATGTTCATCGCCTTCCTTGATGCGAACATTGTTGAATCCCCATCGTACATCCAATTTTGTGAAATATTTGGCGTCGGCTAATTGATTGATTATATCATTGATCAATGGTAATGGATATTTGTCATCGACTGTCCATGAATTCAACCATCGATAATCCTGAATTGGTCGTCGTTCAGCGGCATCTTTCTTTGATACAAAGAAGAAAGGAGATGCGTAAGGCGATTTGGAAGGACGAATTCGTCCAGTTTTCAGATTTTCGTCTAAGAATTTATCGAGGTCTTGTTTTTCGATCGGTGATAACGGATACAATTTGCAATCATGATGATCCGGCGCATCTGGTTTTAGCGTTATAGCGTGATCCCATGGTTTTCGTGCTGGTAATTCATCGAAGCCGGATGGTTCAAAAACATCTCGATATCCATGATATGTTTCGGGTACTAATTCTTCGAAAGTCTTTTCCTTTTGCTGTTCTTGTGCTTTGATGGCAAGTTCTGTTGACTTCGTCATGAAGGAGCGAAAGTGTATGGGATCCATTGTTTCCTCCATAACTTGATTGAACCAAAGGGGTCGTTCCCAAACTACCGTGTCAAATTCAGTTGAACGTATTATTGATGACGTTCCGCAACCAGAAAGACATCGAGAAAACTTGATCTCGTTTTCTCGCCAATCGATTTCTGGGTTGTGTTTCTTTAACCAATCGTATCCAAGGAAAATATCCATTTTGGCCAATGTTGTTACCGCAAAACGGAGTAATTCTTGATGATCGCCAATACGCATTCGTAACTCACAATATTCCGTGATTTGTCCTGTTTTTGGTTGTGTTCCATCACTCATATAGGAATTGAACGGATTCAGGTATGGTTTTGTCGGAATGTTGTGCGCCTTGACGTATCCGACATCGATGGCGCAAATAGTACATCCACAGTCAATCAGACCCGTCATGGGGTATTGTCGTCCATCCTGTGGAACGGAGACAAAACCATGAACCATTAGGGCCATACGGAGTTCGGAATCCTTTTGTGTTATGGCTCGTATCGGTTCCAATGTTCGTGGTTCTTGCGGTAAATCTTGTGGCATATTTTGTACTAACCATTGTACTGCTTCTGCGATAGGTCGTCGGTTAAGTGTTAGGACGAGTCCTGGTGAAATTTTGTCCGTCCATTGGTCATGGATGTCCCAATCATTCAAGATGTCAAGGGCATAACCCATCGTAGTCGAGCGAATGGCAACGATCGTTTCCATCGCATTGAACTCGGATTCGATTGTTGTTTTTCTTTTCTGGGATTTGGTTTTCTTTTCGTCATTCGCAACATGGGTATCTCGCCACGTGTTGCTTTCCTCTTTCGGCTCTATTGTTGGTGTTTGTCTCAATTCGTTGCGGAGGGCTTTGAGATTGGTGAAAACGTTGTCAAATTGTTTACATACGTATACATCTTTCTCGAGTCGTGCGATCGTGGCCTCTTGCGCTTCACGTCGCTTCTTCAAAAACCCTCTTGCTTCAATTTCAACGCCGTCAACTCATCCATCAATGCTGCAATCCGGGCGTCTTTGCCATCGTCTTGTTGTTGTTTCGGTGTTTGTTGCACAGTTTCCATGGAACGAATCTGTTGTCGTCCTTGTTGTTCCGGGCAGTTGCGTGAGATGTGTCCGGGTTGTCGACATTTAAAACAAATTCCTTTCTTCATGAAATCCAACCGTTGTTCATCTGTCAAACGAGTAAACGTTTGCCGTTGCAGTGACGTTTGTTGTTTATCGATGTCCATCGGGACAGATTCCGACTGTGGGCGAGGTGTTGATGTTTGTTGCGGTCGAGGAGTAGTCGATGTAGTTGTCGCATTTGGATTGTATCGTGTTTTCGTGGGTAGATTCATCGATCGTACTTGTTCCTGGCGACGTCGCCATTGTTGATCAAGTCTGACCGTTTGTTCGCGCCATTCTTCGATGGAAGTTGGGATCAACATCCCAGTATAGATCTGATCGATTAATGGCTTGTTCATGTGAAGTTCGACGAGTTGAATGAGGTAGCTCTCGTTGAACATTTCGCTGAGTCCGGCGAGACGTCGGAGAGTATCGAACTCGATCCAAAATTCGTCTGCTGTCATCTTTCCTTGACGCAAGTCGTTCAATTTGGTCAATGCGTCCTTCTTCTGATCCGGTTTTTCAAAGTGTCGTCTAAATTCCTTCGTGAAGTCATCCAGACTTCCGAAGTTGACGGGGTCGTGCTGCAAGGCAATGTCGACGTACTCGTCCGCCCATCGTCCGGCGAGTCCGCCTTGCAAATACGAGAGGATAAAAAGGATTTGCTTCTCCTCTGAATCGAAGGCGGTGATGTTTGCCCGGATGTAGATATGGGCACTTCGGAGGAACGTTTTGAATCCCGCTTTGTTTCCATCATATTTAGCCGGCGGAGCAATATGAGATTTGGGAGATGACGGGGCTGCGGGTGCGACAGTGGTGGTATCTTGGGTTTCGCGGTTTTCTTCGGTATCTGACATTCTGTTGTGTGTGTGTGTTTGATGGTGAAGAGCAAATGTTGAAGTAGAAAATGATGGCGGGGGGAAAGACGGGGGTCGGAAGGTTGTCTGTTCTGTGACGTAATGGTCGAAGTCGTCGCCAGAGGAATCTGACGTCTCGGGTGCAAGATGGTATTCGTCGTCGTGTTCCCAATTTGGGGTTCGGTATCGTCGAGGTTCCAGGTTGTTTTGGTTCGTTGTCGGGGGAGTAGAGAAAGTTTAGTCTTATGTTACGGATCGCTGTTCTTATAGCGGACTCCGGCAACAAAGAACCAAACGAGGATGATATATAAAACGAGGAGTGAATACAAACAAATGTAAGAAGAGGGAGGGGTCTGAGTGTCTGGTAGCAATCGGGGGAAGAGTAGCTAGACTAAACTTAAGGTTACTAACTACAAATGTCCATGACTATATACTATCGAACGACTTCAGGGCTGGTTTCTTCGTCATGTGTGGCTGCGTCGAGGATAAGCTCCGAGATGAACGGCGTCTTCGTGTGCTTCGTGGTCTGTGGGTTTTAGGGTGCCAACGTGGTGGCCATCGGCTACGTTGCATGTCCGGTGTCAGCAGACAGCTGATTCGGTGATTGTGTTGCGCGGTATTATTAAGGGCTTGTACTAACGTGTATGATGTATCGGCGGCGATCGGATGATGAGGATAGTCATGTGGATTTGGATATCGTCGTTGATTGTCGTCGATGATGTTCTGGACCCAAGTTATGACGTTGTTTTGTGACGTGGTGTCAGAGTCGGGGTCAGAAATGGGGGTTAGATCGGGGTAAAAGGTAACAATAGTCCGGTCACCGCTGTGCAATGCCTCCGATCGTGTAGGGATATCACAGAAGCTGTTCGGTATCTTGCGGAACGCGGAATCCCCTTCAATACCCTCAATCCTTGCCCTGCCTTTTCACACCCACCTCCATCGACAGGCCCTCCACCACCCCCCATATCTCTCGGTGTGCGTGCAGTTGGCTACCAGCCTGATGCTGCTGATTATGCCGCTTATGAAGCGGCTCGAGACCATTTTCTATGTTCTCCACATGCACGTGAAGCAATCCTCAAGGGTGGTATTGTCTGGCGCCTCGCGATGGAATTCGTTGGCCCTGGACAGGTTCTCACTGGCCCCTCTAGTGCAGCCTTCTCTCGTGGGCAAGTCTTCCATTTTGCGGATGGCACTACTTTCTGTGACGATCACCTCGGTGAAGATGAGCTTGACCTCATATGTGGCGTATATAGGGTGTATACTGGTGGGTACCCTCTCTGGATTCGTCAGCCATGCGTTAAGTCAACGTGATGTAGGATCGAACCAACAGGTCTCCCATCTTTCCTGGTGGCCAAAGCACTCAACTTGGCAGAAGAGCCTTTTCAATGTTGGCCACTGGACTCCCGCTGCCGAGGACTGGTTTCAGAAATGTCTCGAACTCATCCAGCAGAACAAGGCCCCATGTCGGACTGCTGGAAAGTGGTATGAATCTCTTCCGAGGCATGGAAGGTCACTGCGTTTGGCTCAGAAGATACATGAGGTAGCGGGCCGGTTCATAGAAGGCGAGACATTTCCGTAGTTTGTTGGTCTCGTTTCATTGTTTTTCCTTGTCTTACCATCCACGTCGACCACATTATTTACGTGATGTTCTTGTGTCCCTTCGTTTCATAATAAAATTTATATTTCTACTGAAGTTTTTCTGTAAGAGACTGAATGAATGAGTTGACATCTTCTGGGAGCTGCATCTGTGCATCATCGTAAGTCTCCAACTCATGAAGCTCCTGACCCCAATCCAGACCATCCGTAAAATTGAGACCTCTTCCCTGCCGAATGGAATACTTCAAAAGTTGAAGGGCTTCCATTAATTCAGGTGAAATGCGATTCCGTCATGCAGTCATAGTTTCCTTGCTTGACGAAAACACTCTTTCACAAGGCACTGCCGAAGCTTGTATCGGTAAAATGTCCATGGCGAGAGAAAAAATTCTCGGATAGCGAAGTTGATTTTCCTTGTCCAACTATGTTTAGCATGAAATGGATACATCTGTCATCGGCCTCACATACCTGCCAGTATGTCAGACTCTTTGTTGTTGGCTGTGTATCGCGAAGGTAAGCTGCGGCCTCGACTTCTATTGCCCGTTGCACAACTGAGTGACCTCGAATACGGTTGAGGCCGAGGATGTCTCTCGCAGTGGGACGTGGCAGGACTGCAGGTGGTTCTGCATTTACTACAGGGCCCTCGGTTCCAGTAGTAGGGTCATACGGGCGAAGCTATGTAAGATAGAGTAATTCAGGTGATAAAAGCGGAAATATTATTGGTACATACGGCATTAATAAATAAATCTTTGGCCCAATCAACTCGCTCTGGCATGTACTCCTCGAGCCACGTCAATTTGATGGATGGATCTAGAACTGAAAAAAAACCGTCAGCAAAAGCAAAAAATTAGTTAGATACAGACTCATGGCCAGTGTGTAAGCAGGGACCATGTCCGTTCGGCTACTATATAATTCAAGTTTGTCGATCCCCTTCTGGACGATTTCAGAAGTTTCTGGATTCTGCTCTTGATGTACTTTCCAGACATTGAGCATCGCTTCAAATGCAGGTACGGCATGACATAATGTTGGAGTCTTCTCATGTGATAACATTTGTTGGAAGGCATGTGGAATCTGACAATGATAATACATTATATAGAAAAGGAACAATCAAATACACTCACCTGGAGAATAGATTGAAATTTTCGAAGAGCGTTCCAGTCGGAATCACGGAGCTGGAACTTGTGCAGTTCAGAAAATTCCCGGCTTTCGAGGAAGGTGTCAAGAACCTAGATAACCACGTCAAATATTGGCCACGAAATAAAAAATAAAAAATACCTCTTGAAGATCAATGGCTCGTTCAATCATGAGTAATGTTGAAGACCACCTCACTTCCATGTCACGCAGAAGCTGAAGTTCCTTCTGCTCTAATCTCTCAAACAAGGATGAAAAATACTGTCGGCGCAGAGAAGATGATCGGATCTAGTATAAAATAATGTTTTCGCATCAAAAGGTAAGTTGCTGCACAAGATAGCAAGAGAGAGACATACTGCACGAATGAGAGATTGGACAGTTGCAATTGGATCTCGGTCAATCCCTTCCAAGAAGTTTGCAGGGTAAAAGTCGTCAGCGGTTTCAGCCACATAGTCGAGATTGGTGATTGCCGCTAGCACAGCCTTGCAAGCAAGGTTGACGATGTGGGGGAAACATCTGGAGGTAAAGAGTATTAGTACTTATGGTGCAGCAACAAAATCATGTCACCTACCTAATTCGACACTCAATTTTGTCAAATTTGATTTTCCGTCGCCGAAGTTCACGCTCTAATATGGCCATGAACGTATCATTGTTTGAGGCATTGTCGAGGGTAATCCATCCAATCTGAGAGGATGAGGGTCAACGAGAATACGAAGAAACTTTGAATATTGAATACCTTGTGAGTAATCATAAGCCGATCAGTAACGTATATGAATACATGGGCGAGATGCTCGCCATCATGTCGCCCAGGAACACGATGAAATCCCACCAAGTCGGAACGTAATCTGAGAATGTGTTGACGGCCAGTGGGGGTTTCTTCAGTATGCGATTGGATCCAATGAGCCATGATAGCCATGAAAGGAGAACGATTCGGATCGGACCACATATCCATTGTGAATGAAATCTTCCCTAATGAGTGCTGTTCCTTTATTAACAAGAATAGTCAAAATGCAGGTAGCAGCCGCTCTGACCTGCATGTCTTTACTTAGTTGATCTAAATGTTCTTGAAACGTCTCTTCAATGCGTTTACGGATCGTAGTCCTGCCAGGAATATCCGACTCCCGAAGTTCTTCTCGAAGCATGAGGAAAATTGCCCGCAGATGCGGTGATTCGACAACATTGATTGACTAAAATAATGATATCTCATCAATACAGGAATATAAAACAATCGAAAAATATACCTGATCATCGCCGACAATGAACTCGATGATTGCGTCAACGAAAGCTTCCCTCGAGTACGATGTGCGTTCTTGCGGCATCCGTCCTGTTGGTTGCCCTTTACCCTTTCGATATCCATCCAGGGCAGCCTGGGCACTCTTTGCCTTTATCTTGATGCCCAACTCGTCACAACCAGACACCCAAACATTCATGTGTTCCTCTATCAAGTGACGGCGAATAGTCCCGGTGGATGTCTTGCCACTAAATTTGGTAATCTTATAGCTTGGATTCGTTGCATGGATATTTCTATTTAAGTCGTTCAGCATCATATAATAACTAGGATGTGGAAACACATACCCGCAGAACATGCAACTATACTGGTTTCCCATCTTTTCGAAGAAAGTCCACACGTCCGATGCGATGTGACGAGACTTGTTGCCTGCGGGACCATTCGTTCGCGATGAACGAGTTGCCGGATTTGCTGCAGGTGGCCGTGGGTTATGGTTGGATTCTGACCCACTAGACTTAGAGCTGGACGTTGACACCGGCGACACCGGCGACGTTGGTGAGGACGTGGACGTAGCAGTTGCTAGGTCAAAGAGTGGGAGTGAAGGTTGCTGTGAAGTCGAGGCTTGTGGAGGTGAAAGTGAGGTGAAGGGACCATCACTGGGAGAACTCGATGGTAATCGGAATGTGACTTGTCGAATGGGTATGATTGGGCTGCCAGAAGAGAATAAGTTGGGTGAGTTGCGAGAAGAAGCTGCGACAGGCGTCTTCCTTTGTTGACGACGACGGCGTGAGCAAGGAGATGGTGTAAATAGAATATCGACAGCTGCTGCTGCGTTGTTTGGGTCATTAGCTTTTGCAGAAAGAACCCTTCGCCGAGCACGGTCCAATATCGCAGGCCCCACCTGTCAAATCGGTGTAATGGCTGGGTTGGTAGGTCTTGATAGAAAGCCAGGACCAAAGGGATCATCGATGTCTACTTCAACGGCCTTGCCCTTTCCTTTGTCTCGATGGATCGGTTCAGGAGTTGGAGTGGACGGTTGAGGTACTGGATATGTATGAGAATGTCAGCACCGTATATGAGTGGGTTTAAAAGTGAAATATCTACCTTGAATTCGGAAGGATGTTTGAAGCGCGCCATTTGCAAAGGCAGTCGTCTTGGACTTTTTGGCTCCACGTCGAGGAGGCATATTGGTCTAAAGAGTTATGCAAAGTTCAGTCGAATATATGATGACTGATGTGAATTTCAATTTAACGGACCTCCAGACACGATAGCTTTCCAAGGGTGTAACCGATCTCAATCAAGACGTATTGCAACTTGTGTGCATGCTGTATGACTATTGTCCTGCCATGAACGCTACTAACAATTACATTTCTCCTGTACAACGTGGTGAATAAGTTGAAGATGCAGACGTAACCGGGTGAGTTTGATGGTGGATGTATGAAATACACATGAAATACAAATTATTGGTAAAAGTACAATAGAAAAAATATGAACGTCTCAGTAGTGGCAAAGGGAAAAAAACGTGGAGATTAAAAAAACACGGTGCTAAGCGAAACAGCATGCAGACACATGTATCGAGGGTGTGGTCTTGATCTGTTCCTTGTGTCAAACGGGCAGATCCTGGTGCAAGATATGAATAGGATGACAACCCATTGCGAAGAGGGGGATAAGTCAACGTACCCAGAGCCGGGGAAGCAAAGAGTAGGGGGAAGACGACGCCAGCCATAGCAAAATGGCAGATAAGAACCTCAGTGTCGGCATCGGCAGATAACACAACCAGGAAGGAACATCTCCCTATGATTCAATCAAGGGGAGAGGAGAGACAAGAATCTCCCTATGATTCAATCAAGGGGAGATGAAGAGAAAAGACTTAGAATGGCGCTCAACAGTAACTCGATCATGTGACCGTGAGACTTGAGCTTCACCATACTGTGACCGCAAGAGCCTTATGTTCTTCTCAACCATCTTTGCCAGTGCCGAGCACCAGCAAAGACTTGTCCCCGTCGCTTTCTACCATCTTTGCCAGTGCTGAGCACCGCAAAGTCTCGTCCCTGTTGTCTCTGCATCTCCCTGTCTTCGGCCTTCATCATCTTATTTTATGGTCCATATTTCATGTCCTTCCATCTGTTTCACTAGTGCTGGGCACTCAAACTTTTCACAAGTCATCGCCTTTTCCTATCCCCCTGTGTACTGGGGGTGTCTCGACATCTTCTACCTGTGGTCTCTCTCATAATACTTGCAATGATTTGCGTGTTGCACTTGGTGATTTCGTGTCAGCCTGCATGTAGCAACATCCTCACATTCTCCCTGTAGACAACTCGGTTGAGGGCATCAGCGGAATATATTGGACATTTGCCCTGGACTATCCGTTTTTTCAAGGTGAGTCAGTCGAACCCTGCATTGCAAAAAATGATGTCTAATTTTGATGGGACTAGCCTACTCTCCCACCTGCAAGGACCATTCTCTCCTTCGTGGTGGAACATGATTTTGTCAAACAAATTTTGTCCTGGTGCGAGTATTCGGAGTCGAGGATGTAATCATGATGGCAGTCAACAATCTCGGTGAGAGCAGTTATATTTCTCGAATAGCAATAATTATTCTGATTTCTTTCATCTTATGGTTCTCTTGCACGCTCCAAGGCTATCGACATGGCATTGGAGACAACAATTTAGCCCTTGCCATGTACAACCTCTGCTCGACAATGGATCCCCTTTGGAACTCTTTGATGGTTGGAGGGTTTAAAGATAGCGGTAAACTATCACTCATCGATTCCTTAGCTGGCGAACTCGGTCTTGATATCTATGTCATCAGCCTTTCTTGAAGCTGAATCCTAGCATAAGTACTGCATAAGTGATAATACTTTGACGACGTTAATGGGATATGTTTCAATCAGGCAAGTCGCTTTCTCGCATGGCTATACATTTACGTGCTCCGTCAGTCGTGACATTATGTCCACCTATGAATGCAACTGAAACTACTCACACTTCAAGGCTATGTCTGTGTGGACTCTTAAACAGCCTCGATGGTGTCACTGCTGCTGAAGTCAGGTATGTCGACCCTCCAAATAAAATAAAATAAAATAAAAGTAAAAATTAGGAGACATAATTTTGCTGCCTCTTATTTGCTACAACGAACCACATCGAGTGTCTGGATCCAGCGAAACCGGACGTTTGGGTCAACAGAACGAACGCAAGCCAAGAGTGTCTTCAAATGGCTTCCCTTACAAACCCTCTCGCATCTCAGTAACGCCCGAAGCATTGACAATGTGAGCTTCTTTCTATAGGTCAGATTTAATGGCTCAATGTTTCATCTCTTCAGTATCAAATGGTGACTGTTACAAGTTACGATATGACATGGTTGTTCATCAAGGTAATTGAGACTATGTAGATGCAATAATTATTCAGTATTATTATATTTTACACCAAAATCTATCCTTCATTAGCACAGCAGTCGTCTGGTGATGTTTTGAGCCTTGGGCAATGCCAGAAAACCAGTTGCGAGCCAGCAAACACTCCGGAAACCTCGAAATCATTATATTTCCTAATTTGGAAATTTTGTAACGGCTCAAAACGGCTAGCCACGGCTAAGCCGAGGTTTAACCGTTAGCCGTAGCAACAGCTCGGCTCGGCTAATCATCGGCTCGGCTCAATCGGCTAACGGTTTCGGACCGAGCCGTGGCAACACTAATATATGCCCTGTAACATGCCTGAAATCAGCACCTACGATGACTTTTTCCAACAATTCAGCCCCTCCGACTCTGGCTATGCATCTGGAAATACCTCAGGCACCTCTAATAACTCAACCAACATACTAGAAGACAATGAAAACGCTGATGCTCATAGGCATACTTACCCCTTCCTGCTGCTTTTTTGGGGCCAGGAGCCCTCCCCCATCCATCCCCTTTCTATTTTCCCCATCCACCTCACTTCCAGGCCCTTTCCCCACCATGCATTGCCACCCCCCACTCCATGCAACCTTCCCCACCCCCCATCATCCATCCCAGCCCTCACTCACCCTCTAGCACCCTTTGCCACCAATTTCAGACCCCATCTGGCGCCCCCGTGAAGGTGAGTACCCACCGGTTCAATGGTAGCACCCCATGTATCCTTATTTTTTGTTTCTTTTATTTCTCTTTTATTTGCTGTATTATCATGTATATTAGACTATCTATAGTAAGTACAAGAATAAATATATGATATACAAAAAAATCAGCTTGAAAAGACAGGGGGAGAGTGAGTAAGTCGAGCTTGGAGCTCAAGGGTGGCAGTGGCGGCAAGATCCAGGCAGCGGTGGAAAGATCCGATCCTGATCCCCATTTTGGACAGATATCATTATCTAATCTATACACTTGTAGTTATGGTGTTGCTGGTATCACTGGGGATATTTGTAGGGTTTGAAAGTCCGGTCCGGTCCGGTTTTTTGACAAATTTTCAAAAGACCGCAACCGGAACCGGTTGCCATAACACCACAAGATGGCACAACCTAGACTCAACCGCTCAGAACCGGTCTCTTGCGGTTCAGTTGCTGTCTTCTAACCTGATTTAACTGGTCCTTCCATTAACCGGTTGCTAAACCAGTTGAAACCGGTCAGAACCGAAGTAAATACAATAAATAACAACTAATGTATTAACAATAAATAACAACTAATGTATTAAATTTTAATAAATAAAGTTGGCAGCCACGATTATGAGCACGTCGGTGATCGCGTTGGGCGCACGGGTAGGCGCAGACGCGTTGGCCGCTCTGTTGGGTGCGTGGGTGGTTGTGGACGCATTGGCGCGTTGGCGGCGTGTTGGCGGCCCTGTTGCTGGTGTTGTGGTGGGTGCCCAACACAGCCATCCTCCGAGTCCCGGTTACCTCGCGGTTGCAGCGCCAACGTCGATTGACGTGGCGGTGCGCATCCACGAGGTATGTTGGGGGTTGGTGGTGGGATGGCCGTGGCCGTCGTCATGGTCGTGGTCGTGGTTGTCGTTGTCGTTGCGGTCGTGGTGGTCGTGGTTGTGACGGTCATTGTCTGCGTTGTGGTGGTGATGGTGGTGGTGGTGGTGGTGGTGGTGGTGGTGATGTTCGTGGTTGATGTTGTTATTGTCGTCGTCCCATTTGGAGGGCCGTGGGTGTTGTTGCTGTCGTCGGGGTGGTGGTGGTGGTGGCCGTCGTTGTCATCCTCGTCCTCGCCGCCTGTCGTCCTCGTTGGGTGCTTGTGTTGTTTGTGTTGGTACTGCTGTTGTCGTCGTTTGTGTAATTAGTAGCTGAGAAAACAAAAAAACAAAAAAAAATACTTACATACTGCAACGGGGTTGGGTGCACCGGCCCCTCGCTGCCCTTCTCCCCATGTCCCATCGTTGTCCGTCATCGTTGTTGCCGTTCTCCGTCGTTGTTGTCATCGTGTTAGTGTAGAATAGACAATAAACCATGATTGAAACCACTTACCTTCTGCAGCAGGATGGGCGCGCCAACCCCCGCTGCCTTTTCTCGTTTTGCGTTCCCTCGTGACGCCGCCATTTTGCTGCCATCGTCGTCATTTGCCACCGTCAGTCGACCTTGTAGTGGTGTTGAAAAAATCCGGTTGTAACCGGTTACAACAGGTTACAACTCGGTTGCGTAAGCTTCATCCACATCGGGAAACCGCAACCGGCAACCTCCCAAAAGTGGCCCAACCGCAACTGGCGGTCCGGTTTTTTTGCGGTTGGGTCCGGTCCAGTTCCGGTTTTTTTCCGGTCCTATGGACTGGACTTTAAAACACTAGGTGTTACAGCACATCTATTTTTTCATTTTCATTGCTGCTTTGGGCATTTTAGTTGCTTCAAAGGCAGGCAGTCACGCATCACATGATGCCTGTTGTTAATTCCTGGGAAACTGGGCCCTGTCATGCTGCAAGTGTGGTTGCCACCATACATTTGGCTTGTTACTAATAGCAGTGGACGATAGCGATTCTGATACTGAGTTTGAAAAAAATAGCTTACATAAGCTTCCTTTCCGAGCCAAAGCAACAGATTCTCATGAAAAATAATCTGTAGCTCTCTCAGAAGTGAACCCAAAAAATATGGTGCTTGAAGGGCACAATTACAGTGTTGATTAAATGCATTTGTACTTTTCAAAATTCTCCTAAATGCAAGGGATTTTAAATAATACAATATTTTGTCCAATCATTAAGCATGAAGACTGTTTGTGCAGGCATAAGGCCACAGGGAAGAACATACCATTATTGCATTGGGAGAGCTAACAGGTTAAGTTTGAATAGAAAAGGAAGACACCAGGAAATTTGCATAGTGTATCACAAAAATATAACTTCTTTTCATCCACTTTCTCACTAGATTATTTAATTTCTCTTTAGATACATTTGAGAATATTCTGGAAAAATTCTGAGAATAAGATGGCTTTGGAAGGTATTTTCTCCAATTTTCTTTAGTTATAGCATGGGGTATTTATTTGGAAACACTATCACATGCCCCGCAGGGCAGATTTTTTTTGATTCCACTCTCCTAGCTTTCTGTAAATGCTTGCTATTGTAAACAGTCTCTAGTCAATCCCTGACAAATAAACACCTAGACACATTGAATATAACTTATGTTGTTTGTGTTGATATGATTATTTCTTTCCATTCAAAAATATTATTAATTTTTTATTCTACTGT
Source organism: Hygrocybe punicea (assembly GCA_963556145.1). Lineage (NCBI taxonomy): Eukaryota > Fungi > Basidiomycota > Agaricomycetes > Agaricales > Hygrophoraceae > Hygrocybe > Hygrocybe punicea. The sequence continues at coordinate 5,474,718 of OY744464.1, forward strand.
CCACTGATACCGGTATCGGGCCATACATTTGACTACAGTACTAGACGGCAATACCCGCGGTCTAGTCTAGTTTGACTACAACTGTGGGAAGGTCAGGTGCCCAACAATGGAGCGGAAACGAATAGAAGCGTGCCTAAATCACGTCGACATCTGGTGCTCCGCGCCTGCATGTTTCAAAGTATGTACTTTCCTGAGCTGGTTGGTGTAAATTACACCAACAACTTGAATATGTTATTAGCCATGACCTATTACAAGAGAAGTCGCAAAGAAGACCGCATTTCTTTGTAGACCGAATGTGGACGAGCGTTAAACGTTAAACGTTAACCCGAGTAGAACAAGTCTCGAACTTCAAGCCTTGGCTATGTTCATCATGTTCTCACCCTGTCCAGTCTTATCTTTAAATTCCATTGACATTGTTCGCTCGAGCAGTTGCTCTACTGTCCCTTCCGTCTTGTCGCGGAAACACCATGATCATGAATTTACTCCGTGCGAAGAGGTGGGATTCGCACACCAGCTATCTTGTCTGTCACTTACCGTCGAGCTCTTCTTCAAAGAACTATCAACTTCTCGCGTCAGGACAATCCCAGCTGTGTACCGGCTGAACCAGATGATACCCTCACTGACAGGCTTAACACCCTTCTTAACTCTTCTGGTTCCGCGTATATCTTGCACCTATGCCCCAACACAGAGTACTTGATCGTCGCTCCCCTTCTATTTGCCGCGCCACAGCAGGAAATCAGCACTTTAGGTTATCCCACCGGAGATGATAGGGCTATACTTGTCGTCGGCGGTCCTGTCGCCGACGGCCAAGGTCACACTACCGCTGTGGATGGCACCTGCCCCAATTGCAGCGGTGTGAAACTGCGAAATGTTCAGGTTTGCCTTTATTCGCTTGTGATTTAATTGTTTTGCTCCTTCATATCCCTATTCCAGATCAACGGTACTCGCGCTGGTGCATCTCCAACAAATGGCGGGGCGAATATCGAGTTTGGCGGCGCCAACTCGGACCAGCTTATCGAGTATGTTCATTCATGGGATCCCCGAAGTTGGTCTTGCCTGCACGTTGCAGAAGGAGCGCTCAACTGTAACAATGTCACGGTACAAAACAACGACATCGGCCCAGCGGGTTCTGATGATTTCCAGCAGTGGGCGGATGGAATCAGCGTCAGCTGTCGGAACAGTGTGGTGCGAAATAACGTTATCATCAATCCGACGGACGGCGGTATCGTCTTGTTTGGCTCTCCCGGGACGCAGGTATATAACAACACTATCAGTGTCGAAAACGTGAGACCATCCCTGGTTGCTTTTCATGACTGATTTCCATTTTATCATAGAAAACACTTCTTGGAGGCATCAACATGGTAGATTATGATCCGTTTAGCGGGGATTATACTAGCACAGTGGTGTCCAACAATACTATCGTGGGCGCATTTTCTACCGATCCACCATCGAACGGTCAGACTGATGGAGCCAATGTCAACGACGTCATTATCAAGTAAGTAATTAGAACGCATCTACTCTAAATCTACTGACAATCCCGTCAGAATTGGCATTGCGATAGGCCCTCGAACTTGGTTCGGCGATCATTATGGCACTAACGTCAGCAAATCCGGGACAGTTCTGAATAACCAGTTCACGGGTGCGTTCAGCTATGCCATAGCCATGAGTTCAGCGATGAACTTCACCGTGGAAAATAATATCCTCATCGGAAACACTTCATTTATTGGAATGCGCGGTCCCAACTGTACTGTTGGCGAAACTATTCCCACCTCTGCCCCATTTGTTATTGACCCCAACAACGTACAGTCTTCCTCTACCCAGTCCGACTTTCAAGCTATCAGTGACGGAGACGGTCTTACATGTGTGTTGCCACCTGACGGCGGCGACTACTGGCCGTTTGGCGGAAATCAAAATCCTCAAAATCCTCCTACCCCCACCCCCACACAGACCTCACCCCACGCCACTTCGACTAGTGTAGGAAGACATACATCAAACGGAATAACCATCGGAATTCCAGTCGGGATTGCTTTACTAGTTATTGCTGCCCTGCTTGCATGGCTTATCCGGAAATGGGCCCTCCGACGTTCCGAGTCCAAAATCCATGATAAGTAGGTCCGCAGTAGGTCATTGTAATACACAAACATTCTCGAGCCCGGGAACACCTTGTATACTTTTTTGTACAGTACGTTTGTAGTTCAACGTTCAGCCTCAGCCACTGTTTGTACTACTAGTAGTTCAACGCAACGTTCAGCGCTCAGCGCTCAGCCACTGTTCGAAACATGACTAAGCCTAACCTCTGTAATCTCTGCCATCTCACTCTCACAACCTGAGGACTGATTCGGGAGCTTAGACAACCGAAAACCATGACCACGGAAAAAGGGTGAGTCTTCAAAGTTGAGGATATGTTTTGAATCTTACGTCCACAGTTTCTTGGGCGTGACACCGCCAATTTTCACTGGTGAATCTAATGAACGAGAAAAAGAGGTTACGGCTACTCTCATGGAAGAGCTGCGGAGACAGAATACATTCGAGAGCGAAGAAGAGTCAGTGCGAAGGTGAGCTTTTAGCGCAAAGCCTCAAAGAAACCGCCAGCAATTACGATGCGACGTCCTTCGTCATCTGTGCTGCATCTCTGGACATCTCTAGACGATTCTGCAGATTCTTGAGTTCGAACCACATTCTGTGTTACTCTACAATCGAAGGTTTTTTGCTTGCTCTTCAAATATGGATGCTGCCCACGGAGGAGCACAGTTGTCATCTTCTGCGCTTTGCTACCTGCCACTGCCACCTCAAAACTAATCACATGTTGTTGTCGACATTTTACTATCAGGGAACTTGTGCTTGGTCGTGTGGCTGCTCTTGTCCTGAAATTTGTCCGAACGGTTTCCTTGTCTCGCGGGCTGTCAGAGGCCGCTGCAAATGCTGCCGGTGGCAACATATTCACCTTTGGATCATACCGTTTGGGCGTACATGGACCTGGTACCGATATCGATACACTATGTGTTGTGCCAAAACACGTGTCGAGAGACGACTTTTTCGACGTCTTCGAGCCCATGCTAAGGGAGACTGAAGGTGCCACTGAAGTATCGGTGAGCCCGACAGCTGGACCATCCTGTAGCGCTTTTCAAGGAAGATCTGTAGGGAGTACCAGAGGCCTATGTACCCATCATCAAGGCTAAGATCTCTGGCATTCCATTGGACTTTCTGATGGCTCGTTTAGCTCTATCGTCAATACCACCGGATCTTTCTTTGCAGGACGACAATCTACTTCGGAATCTGGATGAGCGATGTGTGCGGAGTCTTGGCGGTAGGGCTCATGCTTCACCAGACTGTCGTCGCCTTCTGATCAATCCCACAGGCTCAAGAGTGACTGACGAAGTTTTGCGCTTGGTTCCCAATGTTCAAGTTTTTCGGGATTCATTGCGATGTATCAAACTATGGGCTCAACGTATTTCTCGCCTGTTTATCTCAGTATGCGCAATAAAACAAGCTGACATTATATGTAGGGCGGGCTATCTATTCTAATGTGAACGGATTTCTTGGAGGAGTTGCATGGGCTATGCTTGTCGCTCGAATATGTCAATTATATCCCAATGCGATTGCCGGTGCCATTGTCAGCCGATTTTTTATTATAATGTATCAATGGTGAGCACGTGTTTCGGGAAGTTGCTCATTTTGTCCTTGAGTTTCTGCCTTCAGGACATGGCCGCAGCCAGTGCTGTTAAAACAAATTGAAGACGGGCCTTTGCAAGTGCGGGTATGGAATCCGAAGGTAAAGATCCAATTTGCTGTAAATGTTTCAGTCGTTTTACGTTGGATTAGTTATACCCCGCAGATCGATCTCATCGAATGCCAATCATAACACCTGCGTATCCTTCCATGTGTTCGACTCACAATGTGACAGCGTCTACGCAGATGATCATGACAGAAGAATTCAAGAAGGGTAAGTCCGTTGTCGTCTGTAAAACATCTAGCTAACCTAACTTGCCCAAGGTTCCGATATTGTAGACAGAGTCATTGTCGGCAGCGCGAACTGGTCAGAACTGTTCGCCAAGCATGACTTCTTCCATAAGTACCGGTACTATCTCCAAGTCATCGCTTCTACAGGCAACGCCGACTTACAGATGAAGTGGTGCGTCATTCTTCTTTGAAATGGACACGATGGTGGTGAGCTGCTCTGTATCCTTACAGGGCGGGTACTGTGGAGTCCCGAATTCGGCAACTAGTCATGAAACTTGAGTATGTCGACTCTCTGACACTGGCACATCCTTTCATCAAGGGCTTCGAGCAAGTATCATATTGCCTTTCCGACGAAGAAGTTCGTGCTGTGGCCCAGGGTGATATTTCAGACGCGATTATGAAACGGAAGAAGGAGGACGTCGAAGGCAAAGACGGAGCGAGTCCGGTGCACTCCACCACATTCTATATCGGCCTTGCGATCGAACCGAAACTGCGTGCGTGGCTGTCTAGCGCGATGTACATTTCGATCTTCGGGCTCACACCATATCTCAAGCCGGCGCAGTTGGCGTTCGTCGTTTAGACATATCATATCCCACCACCGAGTTTACGAAGCTGGTTAAAATGTGGGAAAAATTTGACGAAGCTTCAATGGGCATCGTTGTACGGCATATCAAAAGGTCACCACGAAAAAATTACATCTGCACTCGACCTTATGCTGATCTCCGACTTAAAGTTCCGCTTTACCGGATTACGTTTTCGACGCGGGGGAACGTCAACCAAGGCTTGCTCAAAAGCGTGTCAAGGTGTGTCCCTGTGCGTTGATTCGCAGTCTTACTTCACTTACCGCGTGTTCAATTCACCGCGCCAAATGGGTAAGGCACCGGGCAAATCAAGCAATACGTCGCCTGATATGCCAAATAAGAAACGACGGTTTGTCTGTTTCCCCCAGCTAACAGTCTCGCCTAACCTTGTCACCATGTATATCGCGTAGATCATCTCATACGACCTCTGACATACACTCCATGGCACCACTGAAATCAACAGAAAACAGCCTACCACCCTTACCACGTATATCCGGCAATCCAACCGTCGGAAATTCTGGCATGTACGCCCAAAGTATGATGAACCCAACAGATATCAAACCACCTCAATCACCATTCGGGGAAAATGTCTCTGTGGCTACTGGGGTGGTCGGTGCTCAATAGCATGTTGGCAGAGCCGAGTTGGCCTTGAGTACCGGGTACCTTCCAAACGATCAGAAACATGGGAAAGTTTGGCGACTTCTGAAGCACATACAAACCTAGTAGTTGTTTCCTTTCTCATTAATTCAAATTTCACAGGGACAAGACGCTCAACAATGCAGGGCTGACGGTCATCGAGATCATCGATGGATGCTGTCTGCACGGTTTACTCATTCCTATTCTTCGCTGATCTCTACCAAAAGTCATTTCTGGCGTTCAACATGCATCCTTCCTCGTATTCTTCGTCGGTCATGACACAGCCATGTATTGTACCTTACAGTTTCTATAAACTTGCGATAAAGGAAAGAACGTTCTGGGTTTGATTGAGAGCCCCTTTTCCAGAGGTTTTGGAAGAGACCATAGCCCACAGTTTACGGATTGTGCGGTAGAAGGGTATTGTAAAAACGTACAGGTTAATTGGATTTCGAGTGCGGAATCGTCCCTAGCGGACTACCGTGAATCCAGTGCGTCCACCCTTCCTAAGTTTGCCGATTCCTGTGTTGATGCTGCTCCCCAGAAGTTGATATTTTATCCTGCTGGAGTCTTAGAGCGGCTGACCCATGGTGTCATCATCAATGAAGCTCCAAGTATTTGATCTTCAATACAATAATTTTGTCGGGGAGAATATATCCATCCCAGATTTTGGGTACACCTGGGTTTATTGATAGCTCGTAAAAATGAGTGAATTCCAACCGATGGAACACGACAAAAGTGGGTGGCTTACAAGATTGTGAGACGTTGCAAGCCTACTTCTGGTGGTCAAGAAAGGGCATTTAGGTGACTTTACCAGCAACTTGACCACCATAATGTAGAAATAGAGAGAATGTCAGTACTACTTACTTAGGGATTCTGTCACGGTTTTCTGGATCATGTTCCATTGGGGTTGGGAGTTGTGGTGAATCACCAAGTACTGAAGGGAAGCCGCACGGTCCGAAAAGTTAAATCTTTCGTCTTCAAATTCGACCGCGTGTTGCAGAAACTTCGCGAGAAGTCTGATATCTGAAGCTTTCCGCTTTGGAAGCCATCCTGTCGATTGAGGTTCAACGAACCGCGAGATTCGACTGCAAGAGAAGAAGAAAAGGCCAGACTCCTGTTGTACGCGAGCACTGAGTCTAGAGGCTGCGCTGGGCCACGGCAAGTTCGGGTGTCGTTGGGTTTCTGACGTAACCTCAGGCTCACCGCCTTGTGATTGCTTTCACTGGCAGCCACCTTGAATGTATTAATCCCCGTCGCTGGGCAAGATGAGTCGACGGCCAATTACTCGCTCATCGGTGTCCATGTTCGATGTTCTTGCCATTCTCGCCCTCCTCGCGTCACATTTTACACCAGCTCTTGCACAACCCGCCACTCTGCAATTCGTGGATTGTTTCTCCGGGAATGCTACCATCAAGCTCAATATTTCAACCGTATACGGTCAAATATTGGATAGCAGCCAGATGGGGACATACTTGAACCTCACAGTTTTTGGGCAGAGTGCTCAGGACATATTGGGTTTTTCCAACCAGAGCACCAGCCTTGGTAAGCCTCCCCGGACTATATCCTGTTCGCTGTTGCCTTCCCCAACATTTGATTTTATCTTTCAGCCACTCTATTTACCTCAACAACTATCCTTACGCTGAGCGTCTTCGTGAACAGCTCATACTTCTGCACTCCATTGCGTCCTCCGTCCCCATTACCGCCTCCAGACAATACTTCCAACACTTACTGTCCCATCCCTGCCGGACCCTTCGGATTTTCTGCTTCCATCCCATGGGGTAAAAATCGCGAGTTAACCACACTCAGTACCCGTTTGCGCGCCGTCGATCCTTTCACAAACGATTTATTTTGTATAGACATTGCCACAACTCCGCTACAACCAGGCCGTCTTGGTTCTCCTTATGGAGATGCCGCCATGATTTTTTGGGCAACTGTTTCTCTCGCCATTGCGTACTGGCTTGTGGTCGGTATTGCCAGGATCGTGTCTGCTTGGAGTAGGGGCATTTCGAGGCATGGGGCAGGTTGGTGGTCGAGGGTGGAGAGCGCCGGATTTATTGTTGCTAGTGCTATCAGTGGCGAAAGGCTGGCTACTTCTCCTGCACTCATACGATTTGGTCCGTTTCCATGTTAACCACAGCAATAATCTTTGTTCAAGCATATCACTACTAGGCACCCCATCCATGCGGGATATCATTTTCCACACACAATGGTGTGCGTTGTTGTCTATGGTGGCTGTACAATGGCCGAGATTCGTATGTGCGTTGAATTATTGCTCATACTACGCAAGGCCGTACACTAACGGACTAACCCACAGATCCTTTGTTAGCCCAAGCGGCGTGGTCCACGCTGTCATACAGTGAGCATCTTCCCTAACGACTTGTCGTGGTTGACAAGATATTGACCCCTGGTAAAAGATATCACCTTGTCAACTGCCAGCAACGCTGTCCTTCGCCGTTGGGATCCCTTATCCGTCCTGTCGTTTCATCCGCCTTCCGACTTTGCTGACCAAATTAGCGATCCTAATTCCTCTCTTTATATCAATACCTCCGTCTCAAATACCTTATTCATGTTACCCAACAACGCTACGTCAGGTATTTCATCTTTTGCGTACACCGTTGGCCTTCGTCCACAGGACCTCTTTGGCGTATGCCTAGTCGTTTTCCTTGCTATCATCGCAGTTACTGTCGCCTTCAGTCTAGTAGTGTGGTTGGCCGACTGGTTGGCGTCGTCCCTTGTTGACGTACTGGGTGCTGGCACCCAACAAGACCAAATCTCCAAGTTGCCGGGAACTCGAAGCCCACGATTCTCATCCTCAGGCAAAGACTTGCTCGATCCGACGGCAGTGGCCAATACAAACGTGGATGAAAACAACAAATCTGTCAATGGTTATGGTTTGTTTCGTGTCACTTCGCGATTCAACCCATCGGCGGCATCGCGGAAAGCCTGGTGGCGTCGAACAAACATCAACTCTTTTCATGGGAGTGTTTTGCATGGGAATCTTGTTCGGATCCTGGTTTTGTTTCATCTCCCGGTCACCATTTTCTCATGCTACCATATGACTCTTCCACGGTCACAGGCATCATTACCGTCGATTGTACTGGCTGCTCTCTCATTCGTGGTATTCTCTATCATATTACCTGTACTCCTGGTCATCCGAGTCACAATCACTACTACCAACAAACTTTACGACGAGACGCGGACGCTTCTATGCCTGGGCCCGCTGTACAATCACTACAGACACGGATCGCAGCTGTTCGCCTCTCTGCTTTTTGCGACCAACTTTGCGTTCGGTGTAACTATCGGATGTGGACAGAAGAGCGGGACGGCGCAAGCTGTCATAATACTTGTCGTTGAGGTTGTATCCGCGTTGGTCACTAGTGTATGGTTGCCGTGGGGTTCAGGCGCTGGAATGGGCTTGATTAGCTTCCTGTTCTGTGTTGCGAGAATCGTTGTTGCCGTTCTCCTTGTCATTTTGACACCTACGGTACGCCTTTCCAAACACTTTGTCTTTGAGCTTAAAAGACTTACATTGTTGCAGATCTCCATTGGTGCCGGTGCCGGGAGCTGGGTGGCTTATGGTATTCTAATAATCCTTGCTTTGGTGTATTCTGCATTCATCCTGATGCTGGTGGTCAAACTTGTTGAAGCAGCCATACGCATCGGTGGCGGAATTGGGTTTGACTACAGTAACCATGCCATTGACAGTGGTCTCCTCGGCGTGTGTGGACTGTTTGGGTGGTGTGGACCTCGCCAACGCCATCGATCTCATCGTCGTAGATTACGAGCGACCGAAGTACTTCCTTCTCTGGAGTCGTCGTTTTCACCTCAAAATGGCCCGAGCCCGGGAGCTGGGAAGACTCATTCGGGCCCACCATCTGTACTGCGTCCCGAGCATGCTCTGAGGCCATATAGAGAGAACAGTGATGATGATAATGGATACATTATGGACGCCTGGCAGCCGTTCCCCGGTCCAGGGTATCATTCCGTCAACGAACCACCCAGTCCAATTCAACAACAGACGCCCCAGAGTGCGGTTGGCTTCTCCCGAGTGGGCGGAGGCCGTGCGAATTTCGAGTCCCCGTACGCCATTGCATCAGGATCAACGCAGACTTTTCCATCCCTTGGGCGAAATAGTTTCAGTTTTACTTCCTCACCCCTGGCCGTATTCGAGGGTGAAGTTTCGCCACGACCTTCTATAACGCAGAACCAAGGATCCAATTTATCACCAGGGTCTATTGCCTCCTCACACGTTCGTACCAAATCGCAGACGGCGATTGTCGAAGATGCTTCCACTCTTCTCAGCACCGTGCCTCCACCACGTCGCTCGTTTATTGAAACCAGAGGCGGCAGGACACATTCGCTATCTTTGTTGGCTCCTGTACCAGACGAGGATTCAGACCCGGGTCAGCCTAAAAAGAAGCACTGGTACCAGCGGCCAGTGCGAAGGGCCCGGCCGCGTAGCGAAGGTTCTTCACTTCCTGCTGTGGAACAGCAGTCTCTGTTGTCACCCTCTTCGGCGACAGAGCCGGGCAGGTCATTTGTGGTCATCAGAGATCGCAAACCACAGGGTTTACTACCAAACGTTCACTCATCAAATCCCAACACACCGACTACATCGGCTTTCCCACAGAGGCGTGGCTCCGCCGCCGGATTAGACGTAAGAGAGTTGAATGCTACAACATAGTCTTTTGCTATATGTTTTCCAGTTCCATTCTTGTCAATAATCGCATTGGTCTTCTTGTCAGTAACTTCTTGTACACTATTAATATCACAAGATTTCGGAAGGAAATGATTCTGGGTTCGAAACGTCTTAGATCTTATCATGCAATCCATAGATCTCTTGCCATACTTCATTGTCCCGTACTTTGACCGAAACCACCTAACCAAACAACACGCCAATCATGAGCGCCTTTTCGACACCATCCGTATATGCCCTCGTCCGCACGCAGCCTGGTGTTGCTTGCTTCTGGGTCGAGTGTCATATCCGACACGCTGCCCGCGATAGAACTGGAGGGGGAGATGGCAACTGCTGGTCCAACAATAGGGCGATCCCAATGACCGCCGCTGCATAAAAATCCGGCATCACCACCCAAGTCCGCTTGCGACCGTACCAAGTCCCACTGGTGGGCTTTCCCTTTTCCTTTGCTCAAGAACGACAAAGAAACCTCCTGAACCTCGATACCGTCTTCGCCCAAAGCTATCAGCTGGAGAATGGGTTGCATCTTTTCTGCTTCACGCGCCGCAAGAAGACAGACTCGAGGTGTGACGGTCGTGGGTACACTCTCCCAGTGCACGATACGGAAGGGTTGGCAGGAGGAGACATTCGTGGGGAGTGGACATGGCAGAATGTGAGTGTGCATCCCTCGAGTAAGGAGATACACGCTTCGTGATGGAGTGTGATTGTTGTGCTCGGACGGAGGCAATTCAACTCGCACGGGTGGGATCCATTGGCCCTTATTCAACTGGCCCAGACCTTCAAACGACCTACGAGTTCGTGCGCCGCATGGGGGTGCCGAAAGAGACTCCCGCACTTGACGTTGCAGTTGGTACATGTCAGCAATGCCATCATCGTACAACTCTACCTCGCCGACAGAGGAATCTGCCAGGCGGATCCATCCTGCTTTCTTGTCAAAAATGACGAAAAGGCTGTTTTGGATCCCGTTGGTGAGCGTGCGGTTGCGGTTGACCAAAGGCGCACAAGAGCTGGTGGATACAACTTCGCGAAGGGTAGAACCACTTCCAGAACGTTTATGATGGGTGGGCTGGAATCGGGAAGGTACACCGAGAGCATCAGAAGGTTTTCGAATAGGGTCTTGAACGGATTGTTCGATGATTGTGATGCTACGGGGTTGCATCGGGACGTAGAAATCCTGTCGATTTGTGTCAGTAACAGAAATGTCCGGTCCAAACCACAGAGAACGTGAACCCAGAGCAGCTACGCTTCTCAAACTAACCTTCACAAATCGAAAAGCCCTCTCTCCCTCGGGCGTCTCATATAGGAATATGTTTGACTTGGTAGCCACAGCCAACATCGCACCCCCACTGGTCCCTGATATGTTGTTGCGCCGTAGTGCATAAAATAAGACGGATAGATTGACGAGGCGTGAACCGGCGGATGCGAGAGGCACAAAGTCAGTTGCCCAACGTAGGGGTATGTCTTCGATAAAGTCCCAAGTCGGGTCGCTTAAGCTTTTACTTGAGGAGTTCGTGCTTGATTGTTGAAAAGATGTAGACATCGCAGGGCTATTGGACGGAGAGGAAGCGATAACCCCAGAATATGTTTCCGAGGAGGACGTTGATGATGAGGGATCAATCAGTGATTTGAGGGAGCGAGTGACACTATTCTGGTGCCGGTGCTTCCTGGGTGATTGTTGGGATGTCCAGTTGAAAGGACTCCGGAAGTCAAGAGGGCGAGCGCGCTTATTCAAAGTCATGAGGATGAAATTCATACGCAGAAATGAAGAGACCCCTACATTTTGTGTGCTCGCCCATTTGGCTAAATTGATTAAACTTGAGAGGCTGTACATTCGAAGCGAGCGCAATGACTCAGTCTCCTTCCCAGAGGGCGAATAATGCGGATGGGGTCCCACTAGAACTAGGACCACGCCTTGTAGGTTGCTGTCGCCGACAGCTTCCTCTTCAAGAATCGACATTTGGTAGACACTGCAAACATTGCATTGTTGCGGTTCGCGGAGAGTGACTTTATTAAGGATTCAGACAAACACAGACTTACCCTTCTCCCTCCCAAATAGGCCTTGCTTCTGCCTCGTCTGGACCCTTGAACGATTCCCCGTCCTCGGTTCGTTCGTGCGGAAACATATTAAGCACTGACAATCCTTCATCGTGCCCAATCAACAGTAGGCGATCTGACAATAAGGGCAACAGACACCGAATTGGCGACGTCGTGTGAGGGAGGAAACGCGACCCAAACTGGTTGAATAGGAGGTGAGTAGGGGCAAGTGACTGGGACAAAAGATGGTGAGGTGGTAAAGACAGTGGGATGCCAGACTCAGAGGAGGAGGACGCCGCGTTCTCGCTGAAAACCGTTCGGACTTGGAGGGGTTTTGGAGGGGGCGGAGGCGGGAGAGCTTGTGTGTCATCGGCGGTTATTTCTAAGTTCGATTGATTGTCATTCTAGATTGCATGAATGGCATGAGCGAGTGAACGTCGATGAGCCATCGGTGAAGGCCTACTAATTCGTTCCAACCCCGCTCTCGTCTTCGCGAGCGCTCTGCTGGCGTAATATCTGCATACCTCTCCGCGGCTCTGGTATGCGATATTCAGCAACAACCGGTGGGGGCAGAAATGAACATACCTCTTCTCAATCCAATCCCTCCACCTCCCGAACCTAGCAAAATGACAGATTAGTACCAGCAGCGAGATTCCGTTTGCAGAAAATTGCCTTGAATTCGGGCCACTCTGTTCAGACAGGTCATTGTATGTGGGTAACTCGTCACCTCCCGAGCGGTCTTGCTCGATATGCGAAGGTATTTGGAATGGGTCGGTGGACATATCCGAGGGTGAAGGTGAAACGCAAGAGCAGATATCAGGCTGTGCCTGTGCATTACTGTTAAGTACTTTCGCTCATCCTTTGCCATTTCTGTAAACTGCTCGCCATTCCCACGACTTGCTTTGGATCGTAACCAGCCGCTCTTCTCTGCAACAACTGGCTTGGTTATGGACATAGAAGGCACGGTTACCTTGCCAGATGCCAGAGGCATAGAAGAACAAGTAGTTGCTGTTTACGCGATCAGAGGTGGGGGATAACTCGGTTACTTACAATTTATGGAATCTGTTTATTACTAGTGATAATATCTCTGCAGCGTTCCTTTCCACAACGCCGTTAATTTCATCGTCTGCTGAGACCTGCGTACCTGCCGAAAGGGTTTCATTGTCACGGAACGGGGGTCCCATAATTACTGTTCCTTTTCCTGACATCAAATTTGATGAGTCAAACGGAGACTGCGAGAGGGGATTTCGGTCATTGGGATCACATAACGAATCCATGAACCATCGTGATGCCGTAGTACTGTTCCTTATCTGTCTAGTCACCTCAGAAGCCATTGGATGAAAACGACAGTGAGAGGATGGGAACCGGTTCGGTCCCCTCATAAGGCCTTGAGGATTTGTCCGCCCCAAGACTTGTAACCATATTGTCAGCGATCATATTGCCAATTTAGGACCATCTGCAATGGAGAAATTTGAGGATTCTGCAAAGGATGCGAAACTCACTGACTATAATTGGATATCTCGAGAATATTTTTAACATCAGGAACTTTTAACGCAGCGGACATCGCCAGTGCAATGGACCATGGAGTAATTAAGCCGTCATCATGTGGAATTGGCAAATCTGGAAACAAGGTCGGATCCATCGAGAGGGGGTGTGATTCTGGTGTCATGGACAAGGCCTTGGTGTGCCGAAATGACACCAAACCGGTAGAAGTGTCCCACACTTGATAGTAGATCCAAAAGTAAGTGCTCCATCCGAGTCGTGAAAACAGGCAGCATCCCACACTCGTGGTGTTCGAATCACCCAAGCGGGAGCAGACTGCTACATGGCATGGTGACGCAATGGTTCTGAGAGGGAACGCACATCACGTTGTTTTAAATTGTGGCAGCGGTTGGCATTTGTGTCTGGTGATCCCGACGGTTTCGGGTCCGTTGTAGCCGACCAACCGCTGGAATGTGACCTCGCAACGAGGGAGTACCTGTAGTGGTGTCCGAAAGTCGGATTGTTTCATCGTCAGATACTGATGGACCTATCTCCACCAGCATTTACAGAAGCGGTGCACCTTGTAGCGGTATATACTGTCTCGGCTGTAGACCCCGAGACAAATGCAATGATGGCATAGGCGTCCCAATGTCGATCGTAAGGTCCTCCTGGGAGATGTGACAGTTTAACAGTGTCAGGGTCTTCAATGAAAGACTCGGAGAACCGCACTCGAAACCCGTACTATCGTATCAATGGACAATTGTAAATCCATGCGACGGAAAAGACAACGTCATCGTTGTTTCGTAGTTGGTAGCGCGACATTTCCCCGCTACATAAACCAGAGACACTTTGGATCCATCAGGGAGACAAATCTGTATATACTGAGTCAGCAATTGCAAAGGATGATCTGATTTACCGTGGTTGACGGATGGCATTATTGAGGGGTAAATCGGTGGTGTGATGGATGTTCCTCAATAATATCCACCGTGTGTACTGTATAAGGACCCCCGACAATCCCACTAAATGTTAGATTTTTTTTGACCGTTTTTGAGGTTTGATGTCAGTCCATATGTAAGTAATTATAACTTAGCCCTACCAATACATCATTCTTCATCTTGTTTGCCCTCCTCTGATGCCTTTTTCCTGCGTTTTCGAAGCTGCTTGATGGCCTCGAATATACGAACTTTGCCTGCACGAAGACCTTGGAACAGCTGACTGTCATCAACTGACACCTCAAGATGATTGTTTGAGATAGTCGGCATGTGAGCGAGAGTACATAGAATGGAGTTTGGGGCTAATAAACCATATTGCCGTGTTTGAAAGGGGGCTGTCAGCTCTGGTATAGGTTGAAAGTAGTTGTTGACGAGATATTCGAACTGTTGCAGCCCAATGTTGGAGAGTCCACTGTTGACGGTTGAATTGGGGAGCATCGCCACTGTCAAGGTCTAGCACAGTGGAGTTAGGAGCCATGGTGTAGGTGGGAAATTTTGTAAATTTTGCAAGACTTAGACAAGCATTCTACTTCGAAATTTTAGTGTAGCTATGTAGCCTCTGCAGCTGCCTGGATCATGTCCGGATGAGGCGTTAGCCTCCCAACATCATGCCCATTCATGTCCGGATAATACGCAGGCCTAAATGCCCTTTCTGGCACTTCATGTCCGGATCCGCCGGTGGCCTTCCGGCCGTTTTGCCCCTTTTCCTGTCCGGATAAAAATCTAACATTTAGCGGGATTGTCGGGGGTCCTACTGTATACCGTCGTTTCATCTAGTTACGATGTTGTCGTTGCAAGGGTCGAGGACTTACATTATTTAATTGTACATTCCCGGAGTCGAATGTCGACAGCCACCATGGCTGCAAACTCGCCCTTGATCGATCGCTGAGTCCGTCACCTTCATGATATGATGGGCGCCGGGATAGTCAGCAAACTGTGGCGAAATCGAGTGTCATGGTGATTTCTATGGTTAATGTATCAGACGATGGACGCAAAGCCAGCCCAACGACAACTTTTATCACTTGAAAGGTCTTGGAGGGAACTTCGCAGGAGTTGGAAGGTTCATTCTGTAAGAATGTGTGATAGCGGTAAACAGAAACGAGATGTCGGTGGAAGGTTTACTAGAAGAGCATATTCGGTATGAAAAAAATGTTTCTAGACCTAAAGTCCACCACGTTTGTGGTACAAGCTACAGTTGCTTGCCGAAAGTCGATCCTCGGGCCTCAGTCATCATTTTGCAAGTAATGGTATTACAAATTATTTGGAGGCTAATCCATAGGTTCACGAAAACGCCAACCCAGTCCACGTAGCAACTGCACCTACAACTGCACCTCCAGCAACAGCCCTCAGGGCCCCTGTTCCCTTATCCCGTTCGCTTGTTCTTCCGTTCCCATTGCTGCCCTGGCATTTTTTAGATTCCAGCTCTGCATTGAGCGCTTTCACAGCCCCGATGTCCCGTCCCAATATCAACCACCCGTCGGTCACGTCGTTTGTGGCATTACGAATGGTGGGATCGACAACACACGCATGGAAGCCGACTTTCTCGGCAGACTGTTTGATGGTCGGGATATCTGGCATGGGAAGGACGTATACACACGCAGGGGGTGCTTTCGAGTATTTGTTCAGCTCTGTGAGAAAACCTTCGCGTTCCTCAACGCTCATCGACCGGCCTGGGATGAGACGAGGGGACCGGAGAAGCACATTGGGACCGATGGTTGCAGACGCAGTCTCGGAAACCAGCTTCTCCCCTTCGAGTGACTCCTGAGGTAATAGAAAGGAACTGTCGGAAGGCGTCTGGAGGGTGCCTGGCATCTGAGTGCGGGAGAAGACCTTGTTCCCCTGGTTAGGTAACATCCCTTACCACCTTGCAACACTCACCTTGGTCTCTTCACCTTCGTCACCGCTTAAATCATCCATGATGCCAGGTTTCAATAACCTGGCGACGATCTCGCTTGAATTGGTGGAGAGAGATGCAAGGCTGGCCTCTGGAAGAACCAAAGGTTTCTTCGATCGACGCCTGTCGTTTTTCTTCTGAGGGGGCGGGGACTCGATGTTCATCAACTCCAGCGCGTTGGTAATGACATCCTGTTCGTGGTCGCTCCCCAGTTTGTCGGTGGCATCATGGCTCAGTGGTGAGTCGACATGAGGGCAACCCTGGCGAGGGTGACCCGCCTTTGGACGACCGCATTTCTTGCAATGGGGTACTTTACGGGGAGTGGTGGTTGGAGTTGTGTTGGCCGAGTCGATTGACTTGGTAGGAGTCGTGGGTGCGGAAGAACGAAGAACTGGCGCCATGGCTGAGATTCGTGCAGAGAAGAACTTGCAATTGAGAAGCCTTGTATCCGGTACAACAGTAGGAGATACGTCCAGACAAAGCTTCCACTTATATAGGTGTGGCCAGAACAATGAGCGCTACGTTGCTTTCGGTTGTCAAGATGTTGCCGACGACAGGCGAGCTTGAGCTTGAACGTTGAACAAAGGCGTCCAGAAAAGGGAACTACAAGCCCTGGATGTTTCTATTACATCGTCGACAGCACTTTCGTGGCTGCTTGTCGCATATTTTTCACGTCAGATACGCATATATCCACGATAAGAGATGGCCGGGGTGGGAAGTCGTGGTGGGCATCGAAGTCCATGCGCAGATCAAATCACGGAGAAAGTTGTTTTCTGGTGTGTTCGCGTTAACGCGCCCTTTTATGCGTCGTAGTTGCTGTTGACGTGACACGGGGCGGTCGAGCGAAGATTCCTGGACATCAACCCCCGGCGAACCTGCCAATACACACGTCTCCCCGTTTGATGCGGCGTTTCCTGGAACATTACCAGTGTGGTTTTATTTTCTTTCGAGTTGGCCAAGCCGACCTCTTACGGCAATTTTGTGATCAACTAGAGATTGAACCCGAAATGCGTCGAACTAGCCCTGCGCACAGCAATCGCCCTTGACTCACAAATCCAGCTCAGGTCGTCCTTTGATAGAAAACACTACTTCTATTCGGATCTTCCCGCTGGCTATCAGATCACACAGCACTACGGTTTGTGTTTTCTTATGCTCTATTTCCCTTGTTTTCATGGCGATCATGAACACTCAGCGCCCATCGCACTTGGTGGGTGGCTCAAGCTACCACACCAAGAGGCCCAAAGAACCGTACGAATCAAGCAGATTCAAATAGAACAAGCGAGTAAACTTGACCAAGTTTCTTACATTCGTCCGCCAATACTCTCATCAGGACACGGCTAAATCCACATATGATCCCCAACGTCGAATATCTCAAATAGATCTTAACAGGGCAGGGTCGGGTCTGATGGAAATAGTCTCAGAGCCTGATATGCAGTACGTACACGTTATCCACAAATACATTTAAAACTCATTGATCGACAGTTCTCCTGAGGAAGCTGCGGAGTACATCCGCACCCTCCAAGCTGTTTTACGCGCCGTCGGATCTAGCGATGGCAACATGGAGCAAGTGGGATTTTGGGATTCTTTGCCGAGTTGCAATGTGACATACAGACTTACCAGGGGTCCTTGCGCTGTGATGTGAATGTTTCCGTGAACCGACCTGGAGAATCACCAGGAACCCGATGTGAGATCAAGAACTTGAACAGCCTGAAGGCTGTTACTATTGCTATATGTGAGCCGTCTATGGTGTTCTATCTAGAACCTTGCATCCAATTTCTAGCTACTAGCATCTGAGGTATTTCGACACACTGCACTCTTGATCAGTGGCAACGCCGTCGCACAAGAAACACGAGGATTTGACGAGCAAAAGGCGGAGACGTACAGGTTAAGGGGTAAGGAGGATGCACCGGATTATCGGTATATGCCTGACCCCAACTTGCCGCCTTTGCTGTTAACGCAGGTATGTACCATTTCGAAATGTCACCTCTTGTTTTAGGTAGCTTCGCACTCATGACTTCAATGGAGGATTACGTCAACCTCATACGCCAGAACATGCCGGAGCTCCCGGACGAAACCCGTACGCGTCTGCAGCAACAATATGGATTGTCGAGCAGAGATACGGATGTTCTTATGGCGGTTGACTCGGGGCGTGAGGTTGGGTTCGACGGAGTAGTTGGGGGTGGCGCGGTAGCGTATTTTGATCAACTATGTAGAGATGGGGAAGGGAGAGATCCAAAGGTTGTGGTTAATTGGCATGTTATTCATTTCGTTGAGCTTATTACGATTTGTTGACGGTGGTCTGGCTACAGGATGACTCATGAATTATTAGGACAGCTAGCGGCACGCGGGGAAACATTCAAGAACAATCCTTTGACAGTTGGGCAGATGGGGGAGTTGATCGATCTTGTGCAAAGTGGGACCATCACCGGTGCGCAAGTTGGACATCACATTCTCATTACCGTACTTACGGTGGTATAGGGACCTCCGGCAAAACTCTCCTTCGACACATGCTTAATGGCACCCCTACCATGCCTTCCCAAATCGCAGAACAACTACAGCTCTGCGCCTTGTCCTCAACTCCATCCCCATCTTCGCCCTCACCCCATTCCGAATTGGAAGTCCTGTGCGCCCAAGCCATCGTTGCCATGCCCGAGGAAGCCGAAGCTTTGCGTAGAGGCAGGAGGAACGTGGTGAACAAGCTCGTTGGGAGAGTTATGAAGAGCAGTAGGGGAAGAGCTGATGCTACGACCGTAAAGGAAGTGCTGGAAAAGATGATTTTAGGCTGATGTCGTTGTTGAACTAGCCAATTATTTTATCATGAATGGTCAGATAAGTACATATTCGAGGACTACTGGCCACTTTATGGTACCCAAGTAGTACTGGCATAAAACGACGTTAACATGTATCTTCTCATCAGACTTCGGTCTTTTCGGCTAGAAAATTCAACCACTTTTCCTTGTCCCACGAGCTGGAGATCTCGTCCATAACTAAACCATCCCAAAGGACGGTGGGAGAGACATGGATCCCGTTCTGCCTAGAGTATTTGACTACAAAAAAAAACTGTTTGACCTGGTCATAGTTTGAATGCAAACAATAACCACGCACTTGTATACTTGAGGTCATCTGTGACACCAACACCGCCATTCGGGGTGCTTTTCAGCTTAAGAAGTTCCTTGAAATCATTAATTTCATTAGGTATTACTTGCGCTGCCAGTGCTGCCAGCTTCTCGCGAATTTGAATGGGAGTCATGGTAGAGGATGGGATATCGAAGAAATCGGCTTGGTTGTCGAAAAGCTAGGATTGTGCGGTACTTTCTTAGCTTACCATGTCTATTGGAAGAAAGAAAAACTCACAAGCCGAGAGAAGCCCCAGAAATTGTTCGGGGAGACTCGGGCGACCTATCACAAATAAATCAAAGACTCGCTGCCACGAAATTGAATTCTGCATACATACAGCGAGCGCCGCTTCGTGGGTGAATGTCGACGAACCGTGCCAGGGCTGAACTTGAGGCCGGATGACGACCTTGACTGTGTCGCCATATTTGACCTTCAGTTGATCCATGATGGAATCGATAGCACGAGACATCTTGGCGCTATTAATATTCGAACTCACCGTGATTTTCCAACATTTGGTTAGGTATCTACTTCTACTCACCTGAAAGGGCAGACATAGTCCACTGGTGAAAATAAATCAGTAAAAATCGTGTCGATTGGTTGAGGGGAAAACACACACAGAAGATATCGAGGGTATGCGGTGCACCCTGACTTCCTGACACAACGAGGGCACGAAGAGAAGGTCGAAGGGCCATTTCGAAGGTTGAAGCGCTGAAGCGCTGAAGGTTGAACTTGAAGGTTGTTGCTTGAAATAGTTATTTATTTATTATTCTCTGGCATCGCTAAAATATTCTGCTTCTGGCCGCAGTCACTGGGCACCGCCAATGAATTTTGCAGCATACCTCCTTCAAGTAGCCGAAACTCTCGGAGCATCGGATGGCCCCAATCTGGCCTACCTTCTTCGCCCCACAAGCCCACACGGGAAAGAACTAGTCAAGCAATTCCGGAATCCAACGGTACACGCCTAGCTCTGCCTTCCACGCAACCCATTCACCAGGTGCTGTGACCAGCGTGCGTCACTTGCTCATTATGAAGGAAGCCTGGAGAGTCCGTGGGACGAAATCACTATTCACTATGTACTGGTATGTACACATGTCGCGAAGAAACGGCCTGGCGAGGCATTCAAAGAGCAGTCTCTCCTTGTCACGTAAGTTCAAATTTAACGACGTATATGTTACTGAGAGGTCATACAAGATCGTTCTTTCGGTATTTCACAAGCAATAGCGGCTGGACATTACCTGCGCTCTTCTCTATGCTACGAGATTTGCGTGATTTAGCCTTTGATGTGAACTTTTCCCAAAATTTGGTGAGGACACCAACTGAACTCCATGACGGTAGGCCGACTTTCACGCCAGATACAACGGCCAAGATAGCGAATGTATGGAGGAGGCCTCCAGAATTATTGCCAAGGCTTTTGGCAACTGTATGACGGATAGGTGAATCTCGTTGCTTGGCTTACTGCTTCTTGTTGTCGACAGTTTCCTCCAGAACATCACCACTCCAAGAATCCAGAAAATGGGGCGTCTACTACGTTGTGGGCTTGGTCCTTAAATGTTATTTTCGAGCAAGTATCTCAGTTCTCGTCGTATGACAACTGCTTACTGTGTTCACTTGTTTAGGTTAAACGTATTTCGTTATCTAAAAATATCCTCCGGGCGCTTGAAGCTAACAACGACATCCCGCCGCTTTCGGAATACCCTCGTTCTCACCAGGTATGTGTTTCTGTCCCGTTTTAGGATTGTAACGTCCGTTGAGGACGCACGAGGTTACATATCGCTATTATTTGGGCATGCTAAGTTTCTTAAATGAGGAGTACGTAAAGGTTCGCTGTTTCCATGCAGTCATTGCATCATTGAACGCTCAAACCGTCATCACAAGGCTGAACAGGAGCTAACTCTCGCTTTTTATCACTGTCACCTGGAAGCGCACAGCAACCAAGAGTGAGCGTCTTCCTACTGTCGTCTTTCTTGACATTTTTGAATATGAAATATTCCACTTAGACGAATCCTAACTTATCTTCTGCCTCTTCGTATCCTTCGCGGACACCTTCCCTCAAATGAACTGATCCAGCGGTTCCCCGTGCTCGACGAACTATATTCCTCATTTATCGCAGCATTGCGAACCGGTGATATATCAGGCTACGACACAGCACTTGAAAAATGGGAACGCAGATTGGTCGAACTGAACTTGTGGTTGACGCTTGAGAAGGCAAGAGAACTGTGTCTCAGGGGTCTATTCCGCAGAGTGTCAGTGCCTTCCACCTCCCTGATTTTGTCAGAAGCCCCATTAACCTACCCCCATCTGATGGAATACCTAAAAATAGGTGGGTTACATCGCAAAAAGGCACTCGTATACCGATATCCATGTTCCACTGCTCTTTACGAATATCAGGCATCGACGTCGGCCAGGAGGAAGCTGAGTGTTTGGTGGCAAACATGATATACAAGGGGTTCATGAGGGGTTACATTAGCCACGAGAAGCAGATGGTAGTTCTTGCAGGAACGAATGCGTTTCCGCGCTTGGCAGATCGACAGGCCCCGTTTGCTTTGATTTAGGTGCTGGCAGTGTATAATGGAAGAGAACCATTTATTCCAGCAATTCGATAGTAACTTCCATCGAACACAGCTCGATGTTGTGGTGGATAGCCCTCCGGTGGTTTACAATTGCAATTGATGCATTTGGTGCCACGGTGGCAGTTCCAGATTTGCCTTTTTTGTGTTCAGGTGCTCCGTCTCCATAAGTGCTCGAGCGCTCCGTCTCCATAAATACCGTTCAGGCGAGTCGCTCTGGCTCAGATTGTGAATCTCCTCTTGCCATTCCCTCCACCTTCTCCATGGGCAACTACCATTCAGCTTCCAAGTCTCCATCAGGTGAACATTCCTGGGACCGTTCCTCAAGGCGCATCACTCCACCAAGCAGATTTGGTGGCAATCTCGTACGGACCACGTCTGGTGGACCGGGACGACCTGCAAGTAACAACCTCCTCAGCCCGCATGGGACTGGACATCGCAGGAGTAGGTCAGCGAACCCAACATCGGATCCGAATCCGATATCCGCCCCACCTCCGCCATATTCTCCTCGAACAGACCATTCTTCTGCTGTGACTGCCACGCTGGGAGTCGGATCTCATTATACCGACTCGAATTCCTTACTGGCTCCACGTCACACGACCCGAGCCACTTCCGTCTCCTCGAGAAATAACTATCCGCGAGCACCAACACGCAGGAACACAACGGAAAATGTGTTGGAGACGTTGCGCAAGTTCAACACTGTGTTTGTAATAGACGACTCGTGGTCAATGGAAGGAGCACTTTGGCAAGAGGTGACTTCAACTCCATGGCTCAACTAAACCTTTATTTATTGACAATTCTTGCTAGGCCCGAAATGCACTCGCAGCATTGGCGGATATTGCATCGAAATACGATACCGATGGAATCGATGTTTATTTCCTGAATGATGAAAGCGTCGGTACCAATTTGAAGGTGGGCTTGGTGTTTTTTATTCCTGACCACCGTCTAACTCGTTCTTTAGAATTCCACAACGGTCAGACGACTGTTCGACCGTGTACAACCGCGGGGTATTACCCCAATTGGCGAGAAACTTGAGGAGTTGCTCCTGGAATATCTATCCCTCATCGATAATGCGAAGGATAGTGGAAATAGCGCTGCCTTGAAAGCTATTAGACCCGTCAACTATATTGTCGTTACCGACGGAGCCCCCAGTCAGTCTACCTTCTGTTTCTCCGTCATTCATCCATTGATCGAATTTTGTAGCGGACGATCCTGAATCGGTTATCGTAGCTGCAGCAAGGCGACTAGATTCCAGAAATTATCCTATCTCGCAGGTGAGTGGGACCTTTCCATCGTTATATTTTTATATCCAATATCCTTTCAGGTCGGAATACAATTCGTCCAAATAGGGGACTCCCCTGAGGCAACTGCATACTTGAGGGAGCTCGATGACGGGCTGGCGTCCAACTATGGTATTCGTGTATGTCACTGAAAACGACTTGCTAACAACTTCTAATCATCTCGATATCATCAATACAGGACATGGTCGACACGACTCCGTATACAGGAGGAGCGTTGACCTCTGAAGTTTTGACCAAGATTTTGATCGGGGGGATCAATCGTCGGGTAGACACAAGAGGCGCTGAAAGTGTTTTGTACTAGTAACCATGCTTATCCCACGACATCATGTATTCCCTACATTGCAGTGTATATACAACAATCAATCTTTGCGCGTATTCATATTTCACTTGCGAATCCAAGAATCGACCTCTCTTTTGTTGCCGTACTAATTAACTTGAAACCAGTGTATGGGGTGGAAATTGATCAGCGGCCGGATCAGGCTTGGTGAAAAAATTTGTTGTTATTAACTCGTATATTAACAGTGTTAATAACAGGTTATTAACTCCGTGGGCGAGATGGGGTAGTGAAGAATTCTGGATGTTCAACGCGGCATGAAGGTGCCAGAAGCACAATCCAACTTTTCCCCCTCATTGTTGGCTGTGCGTGGTTCTTTTTTTTACGTCATGCGGAGCTCATGCACCATGCTGATTGCCAGTTTCCTATCAAAATCTTTTCTGTCCTCGTCAACTCGATGCCTGACGAATGGACAAACTCAACTGTCACATGGTTCAACTCACCTCTCCGAGCCAGACCGCTCAAACAATCGTTTGATATGATTCAGATCAGGCAGCAGTGGTATGGGAAGCATCACCCAGTCACATACAGCGACACGAGAAGCTGAATTCTGTGAGGTGAGGCCAAGATACGGACTTGCAGTCAAGTGAGGCCGCGACGGTTTCGGGATCTGAAAAAAAGAGTGCAGGATGCTGTTCAGCTTGGCAATGGCAGAAATGAAACAATTGATGCGCAACTCGAGGTTGATGATGAGGCGATGATAAAAGTGATAACGGTATAGCGACTACACCTAGCCCACAGATTACGTCTGCAACCAAAATTGAAGTGTTGACCAGGACATCGACATAGACATGATAGGCTCGAAAGGAAGGACTTGATTTCGGCTCTGATCATTTGTGGCCCGGGGGCCTCTGCCACAGGCCACAGCTGTGAGAAAGCATCCCAACACAAACGCAATGCTGGATTGTCAAGATTGGAGCTGGAGAACGAGTGGTGGTCCTGCGTGTCATTTTTCACTATTTTCACCACATTTTTATTGTCTGTTAATACATATTTCCACTTGTTAATAACAGTCGTCTCAGACGCCCAGAGCATACTGTGATATCTCACCAGGAATTATTCACCAAGCCCGATCTTGGAGGGCAGTAAGCCAAATGGACAATAAATAAAGAACTTTTTGCCCTCTGGGAGTTGGTCACAACAATGGCTCCTAGACTTTGCGCACAGCAAACCAATACTGTACACGGCACTGTCGATGTACTCCTAGTAGCGGTAGGAATTCGAATGTACGTTTCGAGGCTGTCCTAGTCTTCCAAAGAATCCATGGTGTGCGGTAAAGCGTTGTGGCCGCGTTGCACTGCCGCATTGCCTGTGGGGCGTCCAAGACCACAAGCTTCGGGACTCGGAATCCTCACAGCTTAAAGAGGAGTCGCAGGCCCTGATCGTGACTACAATGTTTCACTTATTATAAAGGTCTACAACAGAATTTCTTTTGCCACTGTCACTGTTGAAGTTCACACCATGGGCAATTCCTCTTCGAACTTGCGATCCAAACGTTCCCTCGACTCCCTGATTTCCTACGAACCAGACAAGAAGTCTGAGAAGGCATCTGCGGGAGCTGGACAAACCACTACAACTGGGACCGGCAGTGGTGGTCTCACCCTATTTCATTCTGGGTGGCATCGCAGGTCGAGGTCGGCCAATCCGGCTACAGAACCTATCAATGCTCCCTCGACATCAATGCTCCCACCCCCACCTTATTCACCTGCTAGAGACATCGTCTCCTCCATTCAACCACGCGAAACTCGCCGAGAACGACGTGGTAGAGCGCCTTCTCGTGACGCGGATGAGGATGCCTTGGAGATGTTGCGAAAGTACAATATCGTCTTCGTGGTTGACGATTCAACCTCTATGTCCATCTCCTCTGGTCGTGGCTCCCGCTGGCAAGAGGCATGTTGCAGACACAGTCTATTGTGCATCGGATTTGTGTTGATGACTGTTTTATCCAGGCAGGAGATGCTCTGGCATCAATTGCAGAGATTGCCGCCAAGTATGATATGGATGGTATTGATATTTACTTCCTGAACAACAAAGTAACCAAGGACCATAAGGGCTTGAAAGTCGGTCACATCTGGATATTATCCGTCTTCCTTCCTCTCATATTCCTCGCTCTTCCAGAACGCCGATTCCGTCCGCCGCCTTTTTTCAAGAATGAGTCTGAAACCATCGACTCCAATCGGCGAGAAACTAGAAGAACTGTTACTGTCATACTTGTTTGATCTCGAGGCGGCGCAAGCCACTGGGGATAGAAATGTAGTAAACGCCATCAAACCCGTCAACTACATTGTAATTACTGACGGCCAGCCCAGTGAGCCATTTTCACTCATGCCGAAAA
Organism: Hygrocybe punicea; assembly: GCA_963556145.1. Lineage (NCBI taxonomy): Eukaryota > Fungi > Basidiomycota > Agaricomycetes > Agaricales > Hygrophoraceae > Hygrocybe > Hygrocybe punicea. The sequence continues at coordinate 5,500,647 of OY744464.1, forward strand.
GTTGATAATTCAACTTTATCTATTGCAGCGGACGATCCCGAGTCTGTAATCATCGCTGCGGCCAAACGTCTGGATAACGGAAAGTTCCCTCTGTCTCAAGTACTATTATTCCACGACTTTCGCAATATGCGCTGACTTATGTATACAGGTGGGAATACAATTCGTTCAAGTTGGAAACTCGAGGGGGGCCGGTTTATATCTGCAGGACCTCGATAACAACCTTCAGACCCGACATGGGATACGAGTATGTCTTGTGAACCACTTCAAAATCTTCCCGTGCTTACCTAGGTGGCAGGATATCGTCGACACGACTCCATTTAATGGAAGGGAATTGAACGCTCAATCCTTAGTGAAGATTTTACTTGGAGGGATAAATCGTCGCGTTGACCGTACGGCTGAAACTACTTGATTGTACTCTGAGTTGAACTGCTATATTATTATATATCCCAATCCTCTAATGCAAATGCCAAAACGCCGAATGTGGGAGCGGCATCCCCCGCTCCGCTGGATAGGTTTTCTACCCCTCGTCGGATAAATCGTACAAGCCCATCAAGTTCCGAAGACATCCTGTCTAGCCGGCTTGCAAAATCTTCTTCTTCCGACGACACAGACGAGATGGCCATAGAAAAAGATGGTTCTGGAACCGGCATCCCGTCCCCTGTATCGAAATCCCGATCATCGTCCGAGCTCTCTGGTGATTCTCGCAACGATTGCGAGAAGCCTATGATGTCACGCTCCTGTCGTTTGCGGCGGCGGCTTCGATGACGCTTCAAGTTCATAGTCATCGACTGCCGCGAGATGTCGAGGGTTGAGTCGCCAGCGAATGCCACGAAAAAGTCTGCAAAGTGAATGCACATATCAAGGATCGAGATAACAGCTCTATGTAATGTGGACGTCTGCGGACGCTATGCTGTGAGGTAATAATTCATACACGAAGTCGTAAAACTCATACAGTTGGCTTTAACAGGCAACGACATTGAATTTTATCAAGGCTAAACAATTTGGTCAGATGGATAGATTAAATTAGAAAGAATGATCTTACTGATCGTCATGCACTTGTATCATTTTGTCAAGGGAACGGGCCTCGCCAAAATCGATATGGAATTTGAGTACCTGAGCATGTATGACCTGTACTTATTAAAAGTCTTGAGCAGGGACATGGTCAACACACCCGGGAACTCACGTATGTTGTCAAGAAATTCAAAAAAACGCTGCCCAGTAATATATAGTCCTCGTTACACCATGGATGCCAAAAAGCTCACTTGATGAACCATGACAGTTTACTTCTCATGGCATAGAAGACTTTCAACTTGCCATTACCGTGCGGCAAGCTTGAGATGGTGGCTCCACGAACTAGAATCCGTTCCAGTACACTTTTTGCTCGGCGAATTTGAAGAAGAAAAACAAGGATTGAGCCATATATTTGCAGGATGTTGGGGCCGAATATATATGTTAGCGGGAAAGGTACGGCATATTCAATAAGAAGGCCATCGATCGCCATGACGGTCCGATTGATGGCTTTACCCCTGCTTCCTCGGTACGACAGCCGAACTTGCGAAGTCTTGACCCATTTTGTAGACGCGGCATCGACAACATCGCTGAAAGCAGTATTCAAAAAATGAAAGTCACTCCAATCCTGGTTGGAATCCATCTAGAAATCGTTTAGAAGCAGACGACAAGGATGTATGAAAGCGTAGACCTTGGCGAACAAGGCATCAGCGAAATGACTCATAACGTCACCCTTTCTCATCAGAAATAAATCTTCGATTGTGGAAAGGTGCTGCTGCACATCGAAATCGTCGACCAAAGCCTTGGTTAGTCGTGCTCCCGTACTCTGGCAACAAGGCAACAACGCGTCGTACACAACTTGAGAGAGTGTATCTGTAGATACAGAAAATAGTTTGTCTTGCTGTGAACTCGGTCCAGTGGGATGATGCTGCAGTTCGTGACCAGACTCCTTCGCCATCAGAGCAGTAAAAGGCCGCCAATCGGATAAACAAACGTCGTGATCATCTAACAAAAATGGTACGCCAAGGGCACGAAGTAGCCCGACGGCCTTGCCAGAACCCAGTATGTGTTCAACGACATGCGCCAGAAAGACAGGAACGGCCCTTGGCCCAGTTCCTTCTTCAGCACCATCTCGCAATGTATATCCTTCCTTCCAGAAGTCAGGATCCATCAGGAACATCCCGTTGTCCTCGATGAAAAATTCGTCATCAAGAGACGTGTCTCCATAACTTTCGCATCGTCCGGTCGAATCTCGCACAGGCATTCCGTTCTTCAGCCACCGGCCAACCATTTCCCAAACAGGTCCGGCCGTTTTAGCGAAGACCCGGATTAAAACTTCAGAGGTCACCTTATCTCCAATCGACAACTGGTCTTGCACAGCTTGAATGAGGATGTCCAATAATTCTGCAGTGATAGCGGCCGGAGGTTCTCGAGCGGTTATTTTTTGCAGTTCCACTTGTGTTTGCTGATGTGGCAAAGTGCAGTCCAGAACCTTTTGAAATATGTCCAGACAAACGGTAAAAATCTGCGAGAACCTGTCTTTGATGGCCTTTTCTAGGCTGAGGAGGCTGACAATGATGAAAGGGCCAGCACCGCCGCGCGCTCGACAGATATCAGCCTCCCTATTTGAACACCATTGGTCGAATGCCCGTATCTCTTGGTCAACGGCGTCCGAGAAGGCTTCCAGCGTGCGTGTATGGCTGCCATAGACATTAGCCAAGCGCGGAAGTCTACTACTAGTCTTGTCCAAAGGTTGTAAAGCTTTTGCAAAAATTGAAGAGACGAACTTCCGCAAATGTTCAATAGATGTAGCCGTTTGCGCGAAAGAGGAGAATATGGAAGCTTGGGAATTCAAGGTCAAATGCACCAGCCGTGGCGCGTTGGGCGCAGGCTTGGAGGAAATAATTCGGTCAAGTGCCCGTCGAAGAGTATAACTCACTCACCACAAACGCCGACTGGCTTCCCGTGCCATGTGTCCAAGTAACTAATATATTGTTTCGCCCTTGAAGGGCCATGAGTACTTCACGCACAGCGTCTTCCTCGTCAATGTATCTCTGACACAACCATGGGAAGGCTAAGGACCTGAGGCAAAAGCAGCAGACATGCTCTCACCTCCTGTTCACCGAACATGGTTGAAGATCCCCTAAGAATGCGTTGAACGGATGGCCCTGAATGTATCAGAGCTTAGATACGACCTTGGATATTGTGTTCATGCCCACCTAGAGTAGAAGCATCACCGATATCAAATGGACGGGTCAGATCGACGTCCGTTCGCCAATCTGCTCTCCAATATTGTTTTGCCTGGAATTCTTCGAATTCTCTGCGATGGTTGTAAGTTCGGGGATCATTGTATGACGTAGCAGTGTTTTCATTGGATGCAAGGGTTGTGTCGGTATCGTCTAACGGTTCAGCAGAAGCGAGGAACGGACGAGAATCCTCCAAGTCGTCTGAATCGTCCAGAGGAGAAAGTGAAGGGGTACTTCCCCCACTGTGTATATCCCAATTTTCCACAGTGCTCCCCGGAGGCAAACCATAGACACCTTCCCAGTGTTGACCTTCAAATGGCTCTTCATCGAGGATTTCCTTCCAGGTCAAAGTGGGGGGAGGCTGCGGAGGATTTCTCAGTTGTGCCAGGTACGTCTCTGCGAAGCAAAGCGTTGATTGTGCGGGTGGTAGGGATAACATTATCTGTGCCGAAATAGTACTAGTCAGCTCCCAATTATTTGAAAAGAGCTTTGAACTTTACTAAAAATTGCAAATGATCAGGGAGGTAGGACATCTTCATGGATAGTTAGCAATGGTATAACTTCTATCCCATCATTAATTGGAATTACTTTTATTTCCTGGTCCAAGTCAGTGTGCTGTTGAACTTCAATCTTCAGTTTCTGATATGATAATTCGAGAGCCTGTCCCAGCGCATCGCGAGAGTTTATTCGAGCTTTGTGAGCATGACTGCAATCCCAGATCAAAAAGAACGTAGTCAACCACAGAGAATGTCGTACCCTCTTATTTGCCTATCCGTAACCGTCAGGTCAACGCCAGCGGCCTTGGTTGTGTGCTCCAAGCTTTTTGATACAAATTCGACCGCTGTTCGAAATTTCTCCGCATCGTGTTCTACAGTTGAACCGGTGATTTGGGTTACCAAAACCTGACAAAGGGGAAGCAAGCGGAATGACTGCCGAGTAGGAGGTCGGGAGTGACGAGAGTTCGGCCTCTGTGAAACACGAGAACCTGGTCTGATGGACAAACTTGAGATGGGACGACCTGAGGAAGACGGTGGTCTTTGTGAGGAAGGTCTCTGGGAGGCACTTGATGACGGTCTTGAGAAGCTGGATGGCGGTCCAGCTGTAAGATTTGAACTCGAGGTCATTGCATTAGTCGGGCGGGCGCGTCTTCCAACTCCGAAAGCGCGTCAAACTCTTCGGGTTGCTCACCACAGTGCGGCACTCGAAGCTTGAAACTTCAACTTCGGCTGCAGGTTCATCGACTATGGCATTTCGAGCCTTGCAACGACTGTCTTCGGCTAGTATATCGTACCGAAACCTCATCACTGCTCGGTCTTATTTCAGTCCTACTCGAACATGGACGCCACGTTCCACCAACCTCCAACCAGCCCTTGCCCCGCTAGTCGCCAAAGCAAGTACAACTGTGGAACCTGCGGTCGACAAAGAAGCCGCCGAAAGCAGCCATGATACTTCTGAAACACCCTTTGTACCCCATGTCTCTTCATCTTTGCTCTCTGACAGTTTGGACGAATCTCCAACCACTGGATCAACGGATTGGTCGAGGAGTTATTCTGGCCTTTCGACACAGCCTTTCTCGAAAGATATAGCCGAGGTGTTGTTGAGTCCAGTGGACCCTCAGGATATTGAAATGAAGCCAGGTATGCGCATAACCCGATGAATTCTGCAACCTTTTACTAAACTTCGGTAAGATGGTCTTATATATCTTCCGGAAATAAAATATCGACGTGTTCTAAACAAGGCTTTTGGTCCTGGCGGGTGGGGCCTTGCACCTCGGAGCGAGACAAATGTTAGTCCAAAGGTAGTCAGTAGGGAGTATGCTCTCGTGTGTCACGGACGGTAACACTCTCTCCGCTCATGGTCCAAGAACTACGGACCGTTCTCATATATTTCACAGGTTCATTGCCATTGCCCGTGGAGAGCAGGAGTACTTCGATCCGTCCGGTATTCCAACAGCGGCAGAAGCCTGCAAGAGCAATGCTCTGATGCGATGCTGTAAAGATCTAGGAATTGCAAGCGAACTATGGTGCCATTCTATCCTTGTTTCATCACCAGATCACTTCTGATTCCTGCACAGGGATCCTCGATTCATTCGAGAGTTCAAGGCGAAATACTGTGTCGAAGTCTTCGCCGAACATCTCACCACCAAGAAAAAGTGTGTTGGCATCGCTAGAATCGTTTATTTCCACCATCTGAACAAAATATTTTCATTAGGAAAAAGCTTTGGCGTCGCAAGGACCAGCCAAAGTTCGAGTACCCCTATAAAGAATAGTTCAACCGATGTAGCCTTTTGTATGGCTTCAGATCATCGTGAAATTGTTCAATTGGGGGATCGTAAGGCTACTTGAGGAGCTTGCCTGCTTTTTATTTGGAGATCGCCGTCAACAACAATGACGGGACATTTTACATAAATGGTGGAGACGGTAGAACAAACAATAAGTCAAATATGAAGTCGTCCAACGAATAGTCATACTCTCCTCCACAACTAATTTACTTCTTCACGTTCTTGCGCTGCCGAGTTCCTGCACGTTTAGGACTCTGGGCAGGAGTAGGGCTTGAGGGGGGCTCAACGATGACGGATGGTTTTTTAACCTCAGGCTTGGCAGGTTTTCCGTGCATAACCCTCAGTAAGAGGGAGCCAATGCCGCCGGATAAGAGGACAAAGGCCCATCTGGGAATTTTGATGGCCGTGTTGTAAATTTTCGTGAAAATGATTGCGAGAATGTCCATCACCCATTCCCTGAAATAATGTTAATAATGGAGCAAAAATGAAAAGATGATTGATATTACCTGCTACCACCTGGCGCGTATGGTGAAGACCATGGATCCAACGTTTTCCAGGATTCCGTGGTTAAAAATCCTCGCATTCTCTCCGGATCCAGCCTCAGTCGACTGCCAGGGAGAAAGCGAAGGGTCTTTCCGCGATTCGTCAAAAAGACCAAGGCAGGGGCTCTAGTAGCATAACAAGTCAGTTCTCATTGGGGAAAAAAAATCAGAGGACGCACTTCCATACGGCCCACTTCGTGGTGATGGCAGTGACATTGATATAGTCGATCCGACCCCAGCGCACGGCTGGTAAATCTCCCTCAACCTGGGTAGTATTGTAGGCGGAGTCGAACACATCGTCAAGGGCTTTGGATAAGCCCTCCTGCCTAGCAGAAGTGGTCGTGCTAGGGACATTCCAGTGAATACGGCTAGCAAGAAGCAAGTCAAGTGACGAACATCATCAAAAACCACATTCTCTGCTCCTCTTCCTCCGGTGTCATGGTCTCATTGACAATTATTTCGCCATAGTTGTCGTCCGTTATGAGGGGAATGCGGTCATCCCATAACTTAGTTGTTGCAGCCGCCTCCAAACTCGCCGTGACGTTTATCCCTAGTCGAGACAGGAAAGATGCTATAGGTTCGGAAGACAGGATCGTTGTCAAGTTAAATATGGATCCCATAGCTGATGGGGTCGTTTCACCGGCCACTGAAGATGATGATTCAGTGGCAGGAGCAGCCGTTTGGGTTTCTTTCTGGGCTGATTGATTGGGTGACCATCCATCAGAGAAGTACTGGGCCGTGACAGTCCCTACACAGGCAAGTAAGCCCAAAGGTTGTAAAATCTTCATGGTAGTTGGTCAAGGAGGTCTGAGTCTGCGCTGTCAAGTTTTGCCAGTGACCATTACGTAATACATTATAATTCTACCTTCCAAGTTTACACCATCGAAGTGCTGTCTTCTGATACGATAGTACTTGGTTGTGCTTCTACCGCACTCACAAAGTGACACGATATCTAGGCCCGTAGACAGGCTTTACGAAACCAACCTCGCTAATGCTCGGGCCTTTTTTCAACTGGCGAGCTCTGTGGACCTTGCTGCCAGCGTTGTGTGCTCTCTTGTTGACTCGTGCGGCCCCTACAGACGGTTAGCAGTTGATTGTTCTGTGTATATTTCGCCAGTTATTTACTTAGCTATTCGTAGTTCCATCAGCCGCGTCGTTTTACATCACCAGCCTTCCGGACTTGCATCAAGATGCTGCTCATCCCCTTCATTTGTTCTCGGGCCATATATCTTCAGACCCGAACGCTACAAATGCCTTGAGTACAGATGTTATGCCGCATCTATTCTTTATCTTGGTGAAAAACCGCAGGACTGCGGATAGGGATAGAATCATGTTCTGGTTCAATGTGAGCGCTGTCTAGAGCCTTTAGATTGAACTCACCGAATGTGATAATAGGGAGGCCCAGGATGTTCATCATTTGATGGATTAATGATGGAAAATGGACCATGGCGGGTAGATGGAAATGGAGGTTTGAAAACCGTGGAAGGCGGTTGGGAGGAATATACAACCATGGTTTACGGTTCGGCTCATTCCTCAATTTTCAATCCGCTATTCATGCTTGCTTTTCCGCAGTGGACCAGCCAGCAGGCACAGGCTTCTCGTATACCAGCACTAATCATTACATTCATACCCTCGAAGAGGTCACTCTATCATTTGTTCTTTCATCATTATTTTAACAAGGTATCAGGCTTCTGGACATTGGATACAATTTCTTCGTAATTTCTACCAAGTATTTCCCGAGTATCAGCACATGGATGTATGTCTCCCCCTATGTCCTCATCCTCTTCCTCCTCTTATTTTAACCTTCAGACTTTTTTGGGTGGTGAAAGTTATGCTGGGCAGTATATTCCATATTTTGGTAAGTACATGGTCATTATTTGTTCGAATTTTCAACATCTCACGAGTCAAATCTAGCGGATGCCATGTTGTCTTCCAACCTTCCGACTCCCCTTCGAGGGGCAGCCATAGGAAACGGTTGGATAGATGCTCGAAGACAATATCCTTCGTTCTTAGACTATTCTGTCAAACATGGTTTGATAGAAGAGGGTTCCGAGGTTTGTTCCATAGTTGCGACCTTGTGGATTATCACTGATGGTGTCGCAGGCATGGAAAACTGCCCAAAAAGATACCGACAGCTGCATGGAGTCATTGAAAAAGGCCCCTACCAACCCAGAACCTATCAAGAATACCATGTGTGAAAATCTCCTGATGAAAGTTATCCAAAGCAGAGTGAGAGTGTAAGTTCTCCGGGTTTTAGTTTTTGCAAACTCTTATTTTTATAAATTTCACCTACAGAGTTGACGGGAAGCCAATGTGTCTCAATATATATGACGTCCGGTATGAGGATGTTCAACCAGCTTGTGGGATGAATTGGCCCCCAGATATTAAGCCCATAACAACTTACCTCGACGTACGTCTATTTGAAGCCTAAACCCCTACATCTTGGTCATGCTGTAATTACTTTTACAGCGCAAGGACGTTGTCCGCGCGTTACACGCTGAAGCCAAGTCTGAATCATGGGTCGAGTGCCGCCGCGCTGTCCACTCATCATTTAACGAACACAAGTCAAATTCTTCAGTCACTCTCTTACCCAAAATCCTCACCAAAATCCCTGTGTTGATTTTCGCTGGTGATCAAGATTACATTTGCAATTACATGGGGTTGGAGGCTATGATCCAGTCGCTAACATGGAACGGTATGACCGGTTTCGGGGTACAGTTTCTGACCAACTTTATCGAAAAGAATCAGTTTCTCAATGAATCTACCGCAGACCGTCGAAACGCAATCTTGGAATGTAAACAACACGCCTGCTGGGACCTGGGTTTCAAACAGGAATCTGACGTACGCCAAGGTATATTTCTTTCCTCATCAAAATAGCAAAAGATAAATTACGGTGACACCCCTAGCTTTTCAACGCATCCCATATGGCACCTTTTGATGTGCCACATGTGACGCACGACATGATCCTCCGTTTTATGGGCGTCAACTTCTCTGCGATCACGGATGGTTCAGCCAAGATCCCAAGTAGCGTCGGTACAGACGTCAAGCCTTTGTTTTCGGGAGTGAGCCAGCCTACAACGACACCAGCATCTGCAGGAGGCAAGACACCACAACAAGACAAGGCGATGTGGGAAGGTAGGTTTAAACCATGGACATCCTGCGATGTTTGGGTGACGGGCTATGTTTAATTTTCAGCGTATTATAATGCCGGGTCAGCTGCATTGGTGCTTGTTCTCATTTTGCTCGTAATTGGAACCTTCCTTTGGTGTCGGATCCGGCAGCGGCGTCTGCAACGTCCCCTAGCGCAAAACGAGGAGGAGAGTATCCCACTCACCAGATCAATGGGGACACCTGGTGATGATGGTGACGAAGATTTCAAAAGACAAAGAAAGGGCAAAGGGCGTGCTATTGAGACTTCTGGGCCACCCATATTCGATGTCGGAGATGATGACGATGAGGAAGGACACAAGAACAATGACCAACCAAGATAGCTTGTAGTAATATTTTATGACTCAATACATTATTACGGAAAGACATGGGAAGGATGTCTGCGCATGGTTCTACCAGTCCGTCAAAGCCGCATAGCAGCAACCTCCCCGAAAGAAGGCGGGTACGGTAGGTCTAGGAATATGACGCCGTGGCGTCCCTCACACCAACCTCCATTCCACAACGAATCGACACCAGAGTGGACTCAGCCATGAAAGGTGTTGAAGGGCGACGAGGGAGACGACACTTGATTTCGTGAACGTTCCGAAGAACGCCTCGCTCCGTCAACCTGAAGTACGAACGTCACCAGAGGAATTAACCTCTGCGCGAGGAGCTGACGCTTCGATGGGTTGAAAGCGGACACTTGAGGAAACGGAGAAAAAATGAAGACCTTATATATATGAAAATCTTCGGAGTTTGAAGTTCGATAGGCCCGATTAAGGTTGAAAGGTTGACGAAACGATAGACTATAGATGTCTCGTGTATCTCGAGCGCACTTGAAAGGCCGTGAATCTGTTTTTGCTGGTGGTCTTGAACAATATCGAGGCGAAATTCAAGCCGTTTGTCCGCAAAATTTGGAAGAATGTGTTTTGGCCATGGAGGACTGTTGTGAGGAGGTACTGTGCCTCCGTTATCCTTGATGGTCTGTTATTATTTGATTATCAGGCCCATGAAGCTCAGCAACTGCTGCATAATGGGACGTACGATCTTTCGAGGATGGCCAAAGTGTTAGAGAACCAGAGGGTTTGTCTTGTCACTATTAAAACATTTCGATCTTTCAAATCGTTTGCAATTGTCAGGTTTTCCTCCTTGTTGACGAGGGTACCGTAACAAAATATAAAGCTGACCTCACAGATGAGGTTGAGCCTGCGATCAACGAACTGATCGAACGTGCTGAACAAGGCCTAAGAAATCTGTACAAGAAGGAGAGTGTGTTGCAAAACAAGGTCAATACTCCTCAGTCTGCTCTATGATTATCTTTGTTGATTAACCTTGTTGAAGGTTGAAGCTGCCCGATCAAGCCGTCAACAGCCAACGACAGGAACCCAGGCGTCGAATAAATTAGAAACCCGTCGTCTTCAAATGCTCTCGAAACAACGTGAACGCTTAGAAGAAGAGTTGGAGGCCCTAGAAGCTGAAGTGAAGGTTCTGGTGCGTCATCTTCTTGTATCAGGCAACCTATTGTGCCTAAGTTATCTTCATATATAGGAACTCAAAGCTCTTACTTAGGCCTTCATGTTAGACGGTCAAGTACGAGGTCTCCATTATTATAATACATCAAACGATCTAAGCCATTTGTATTTCTCCAATGAGGATAGCTTCCAGATGCTCTCCTGCACTTATCACCGTCGGCCCGTTTGCCTTGCGATTCGGTAAAATGACCAGTCCATTTGCCCCACTCAGACTTGCGACTCTACTTGAACGCTGTCCACCAGTGCTGTACGCTGTGAGTCCAGACTTTTCCGCACGAACCACCACTCGGTGAAATTCAGTTCGAGGGTCGAGTTTCATCGCATTCTGAATCTGGAAATGATGGTCATGATCATTGCAATATGCTGTCGTAACGTCCGCACCGTGACCTTAACCCGCGGCAGTTGGCATAACCTTTCGGGCCAACCGCCGAGCATCCGGAGCGCGGGCAGGACAAAAATATAAAATGTTACCAGTGCAGACGCTGGATTTCCAGGTAGAGCAAACACGTGTTTCCTTGTATCACGCCCTTTCCATGGAAAAGGAATGGTTGCGAATGTGGTAGGTTTACCAGGTTTGACTGCAACACGACCAAAGTGGATTTTGCCGTTGAAATGACGCTCGATAACTGGCTCCAGAAGATCGGTTGCACCCATAGAGGTTCCTCCTGTGGTCAAGAGCAAATCCGCTTGCTCCAAGCTGCCTTTAATTGCGCTGACGTGGGACGTTACGCTATTAGTTGAAGATCGAAATTAGAACAGAAAAGCATGAAACTAGGAATGTATTCAGCTCATCGGGGACAATTCCCATGTCAACAACCTCATATCCCATGCCTTCTAAGGCTGCTTGTAATGAGGGTCGGTTGGTGTCCCATATCCCTCCCCAGCCATCACCAGGTAGTTGATTTGGAGACTGCAAGTCGATAATTTCGTTTCCAGTGCTAAGAAGAGCAACAATTGGTTTCCTGTGCACCTCAACCTTCTCCTGCAGTTAGACATCACTTGATCAGCGAGCCACAGACTCACTTCCTTACGTCCAACGAAAGTCAATGTACCAATTTCACCGCCAACACTGCGGATGATTTCACCCTTGCGCATTACACGATCGCCTTCCACGACATCTGATCCCGCGGCTCTCACGTTTTCAGCGACGGATACTTGAGTCAATGTCTCGATTTCTTGCTCCTCGATATCTTCACCATCGCTGTCCTTCAGAGTGGCGACTAAACGGGTATCTTCAACCATGATCACAGCATCGGTACCGGCTGGCAGTGGACCACCAGTGTTGATCCGGTATACACAACCTTGAGGCAGAACCTCGGAAAGCGAATGGGTTTGAGATGTCAGGACTTTGAAATTTCCAGGTCGATCAGTCGCTACAACACCACGAATGACTTGAGGAACGAAAATAGAGGTTTAAAAAGGTGCTTGCATCGGAGAGCATATCCATCAACATTGGTAGTCTGAGTATGGGGGACATTCTGAGGAGCATATACATCTTCCGCCAAAACATGGCCCTTCAGAGCATGATTCACCTAAAATTTACTTTCTCAAACACCCTTCAAGTTATATTCCCAACATAAGCATACGTACCAGTTGTTTGGTGATTTCCAAGGGACCAGTTTCTTTCAAAACGACGTTAATCGCCTCCTCAAAAGAAAGCAGCGCATAAGGAGAGACTCGGAGTCTGGCAGAAGCTGAAACAAAAAGCCGTATCAGCCATTCATCTATAAAATTTCCTGATTATCAGCACACCTGAAAGTGAGGGGTCGTGCGAGAGTACTGTCCGGGGTTTTGGGTTACCATGAGAATGATGGTGGTGATGGTGGTGCTCCGGACCACCATGACTGTGATCTACAGGTGTAGCTAGGGCTGTATGAACACGATTCCCAGTGCCTCCTTTGATTAAATCGAGAGCATGGTCTGCCACTCCGTCCGACAACAGCGCTTCGAGGTTTTCCTTTACCGCTTTGACACTCCCTGGAAGTGTCACGATAAGGGTATTTTTGATAGTCCCTGCAACAGGGCGCGACAGAGCAGCAAGTGGGGTGTACTTCAGCGACGTTGACAAGAGCAAATGTACTAGACCAGAAGCCTCGCGCTCGAGCAGAGGTAAAATAGCCTGGTATGGTCAACAATATTAATTAGCCCGACCAAGAGGAAACTAATAATCTTGACTTCGGGTGTTCGGTCTCGCACACCAAATCCGGTGCCTCCCGTGGTGATAACCCAATCGACGTCGCCCCTCTCGCACCATGACTTGAGTGCGGCCTGGATCTGCCCTTCATGGTCTGGTACTATGAGAAGATCCTTGAGTTCATATCCTCGCCCTATCAAGATGTCTTTGATGGTTGGCCCAGATTTGTCTGCCAGGGCATCCTCGGATGCCGTGTCGCTGACTGTTTCGGATTAAGTCAGGTTGCGACCGATGGTCAACATACAAGGTCAATGTCAACGGACCTACAAGAATTGCTACTCGATGTTGCGACATATCGTCGGCAAGAGCCCGCGTGACGTACCACTGGCAATTGAGAATCAATTGTGTACGATACTGTAAATACCGGAGAGCCTATTACAGAACCAATTCTTCCATTCGATACAGACCAACTGCAAGTCCACTTTCTTCATGTGCTGGCCTTTTGCTCCTCTTCCAATCTATCTCAGATTTTCTACGCCCGCCTTCGTTAGCAGCTATTTTCTTCGCAAATGGCTCGAGTGGCCCCCGTAACTGTTCCATCTGGTTGTTGAAGGCAATTTCAGGCTCCAGCTGTGAACGTATTTGGCGGAGAAGACCATGAGAAGGTGGATGTTGCAAAAGAGTCAGAAAAGACGCATCGAGCAATACTTGCAAGAAGAACAAAACCTAAATGACTCAATAACCGTTCAAGACGGAAAACAAGAAACGGGATGATGGAAAACCCACCCTGGCCAGTGGCGGCGGATCTCCTTTGTTCTTCACTTTTTGTGTCGGTATTAGCGCAACATCTTTCGCACCCCACGTTGATATCCAACTCTCGATTACTTCCAGCACGCAAACGAGGTCGTCTGCTTCCCGCAAGTGGTTGCGTATTGCTGATCGCAATGCCACTGGGGAGGTCTTGTACGTCAAGCACCAGGACAAAACCTTGGCTAGAGTAGGCACATAAAGGGTGGTGTGGTCGATTTGCATCATGTCCATATCCGATGATGCTAACGTTCCATTTCGACTGTGTGAGACGACAAATGGTAGTATTGATATCATATCACCCTCAGGGATGTCGAGAATATGCTCAAACGCCAATTCCATCGATTTCTAAGGTTGCGTTAAAGAGTGTTACTAAGAAGTACAGGTGGAATATACCCAGTCGTTGCGCAATCGCAACGTTTCAAGAATTCCAGATTGCGTCATGTTGGCGGAGACGACACCTTTCCTGAGAAGATGACGTAGAATGTCGCACAGATATGGCGCATTTGGGGGTTTCGACGGCTGAAGAACGATATCAAGAAGTTGTTTTACAAATTCATAGCCCAAAATTGGTTTGGGATCAGAGCGCTGCAACAGACTTGAGTCAATCATTGGTAGAAGACCTTATGAAGACAAACCATTGTTCCCTTGGTCGAATTCGTACTCCTGGCGTCAGGGTTGACAGCAGTGTGGTCAACACACTGTACACGAGAACTTTCCTGCTTTTCCCATTCGAAAAAGGCTGCACTAGCGGCTGCTGGTCGATTCTGTTCCACAGCCGTGCGCATGTCGTGAAGAAGTTTTTCATGGATTGCATCGATTTCCGACCGGATTGGTTGAAGCGAGGAATTGTCTCTCACAAGCCATTTCGAACCATCGTTGGCACGTCCCATAGCAGTGGCAATCGTGGAGATGGCAGGGACCGCGAAAGGGAAGACAAGGACGGTAGAGCGAGATGAAGTTGAACCTTTACTGCATTTGGCGGACATTATCGTGGGCGAAAGAACTAGCAGTGCCTGGGAAGCAGTTGCTGCAATGAGATCCAGCTTGATACCGGTGTCATTAGAATACGATATAGTTGAGGGAATGGGTAGCGTGTGAGACGCAAGGAGGACAGAATACTGGATATCCCAAAGCAAGAGAACAATCTCGGGTGTCGGGGAAGTCACACCAGCCAGAAGAACATGAGAAGATCCCAAAGACAACAGGGATATCTCATCGCAGGATCGACGAGACGGCGAAGACGAGATGAATGTCAGTGACGTTAAATGCATCAACTCAGGTCCGGGAGATGCATTGAGAGGAGTCCCATTGATCGACTCAAGCTGGAAGAATGTCCAGAGAGCGTCCCGAGCTGTGTTTTTATTTAAGACGATTGTTTTGGCATAAAAACTGAGACTATGAGAACGCACCGATAATGCTCAAACAGCCTGAGGTACTACAGGATATGTTGGAGATTTGCTTCAAGGCATTTCAACACGACCGTTGAAGTAACACCAAAATATTGCTCACTTGGGGTTGAACATTTAATTCACAATTCCCGAGTTCAACGACTTCGTCATCACAAATGGCAAGAATTTGCAATCGAGTCGTGCCCTCAACTTTCAAGAACAAGACGGCAACAATACCATGTGGAGGCGTGGTCCGAGGGGGCAGAAATGAACATGTTTTTCGTGAAAAGACGAAGCAGTCAATCAAAACGCTGCCATCGTTGATAGGATCTCGAGTAATTCGGATATTCAAGTCCACATCTGTTACGGTAAGTTGTCCTTTCGAGGATAATAGCAATACCCGCGATTCCATATCTTCACCGACATATATTTTCGCGACTTCGTGGGTAGCGTGAGTTGATACTTTCTTCTGAGACACATCCAGGCTTGCCGACAAATTTTCTCTCCACACACACATTGTATGACCGCGGCCTTCTTCAGTCACATCTGAAGAGGAATCGATGACAGCGTACGTTGTGCAGATATTTGCCCCGTTCTCTATGGTGTGCCGGCTGATGGCCGGACACAAAAATATTGCAGAAGGTCCAAGAGTATAGGAAACGACAGGGTGCAAACTAGAAAGCTAGACACAAATCAGTCTGTCAAACCCAAACCCAAATGAACCATACGTCTAAGATGTGCACACCGTCTCCCTGGACAGCGACCGTGACAAAGCCGTCTGAGCTAGGTGAGGTCATGTTGTACGAGACATATACGCTTGCTGACGCGCTTCCGGCGGATCCCCCTTTACCCTGAGCCTTAGGAATCCGCTGAGATAGGTCATAACTCGAGAGTAGAAATGGTTCGCCGATAGTTGGGGAATTCATCTTTTGTCCTGGAAGGTCTGTATGGCAACAGTACCTGGCCAGCCCCAAAAAAGGAAGGCGATAAGCGTGCCGTTTACATGTCCGACACGGCACTACAGTAGGACCCAGGTCACTGTTCTTTCGATGTTTAAATTGGGTAGCGAGTGGCCGTGCTCATCGTTGGCAGTAGTGAACTCACCCGAGCCTGTTAGTTTATTCCACCGTTACAATTACACATATAAAACATTAGAACTACATGGTATTATTAATCAAAGTGTGAGGGTAGCCTGAGGGTGCTCGAAAATAATGGGGGAGAGGAATACGACCGGGGGAGGGAGGTAGGGGATATTGGGAGGGTATATCTGATAGGGAGGTCAGCAGAACTAGGAAAGTGGGTGGGGGGTAGAGAGGGCAAGGGGACTGGAATACTGGGAGGTACTTACCTGAATAACTCAGCCGTTTCCCTTTGTTCGCCCTCGATGCCCTTATCCGAGACCTGTCCGGCCATCATCGTCCCAATTGTGCAGTAGTTGTGCAGTGGCCGTGCCTGTTTTCCCTGCCCGTTGCCGGCTATTCAACACCATCAGACCCATTCCCCTGTAGCTGCTGAGTGACTGGTGGAGCGCACTGGCACAGGCACACATCTTCGTGTATTTGTTGTAGCTATAGGAACAAAAGAGTGAAAATGAGTGTCTGTTGGTGCAAAGAGGGTGGATGTACGTGAACATGAGCACTAGTCACCGTCTTCGCTCTGCTGTGGATTGTGAAGAACGACATGGGTTTTTTGAACAGCTGCTGGACTGACCCTGCTGGTGAAAACCGGCGCTGTCGCTAGTCCCTGTTGTGTCCGAGTCGTTGCACATATGTTCCCTGTTGTATGTTGTATTCTCAGTCGAGGGAGGCTGCGGTGGATGCCCAGGAACGCGACCGCGCCACACGGGAGACGAAGGTGCGAAACGTAGTCGTTGATATGCAGTTATCCCCATGGCCCTGGATCGCCTGCGATCACGGTTTATCTTGCTGCAGTATGGTAGTTGGTGGAGCTCATCAACAAAAGTGCGAGACGTTTGGCTTGCACTGGCACGTGTCGATGTCTTCCTCAAACCAACACAAGCCATTGCGTACGTTTTGTAAGAATCGTCCCGTCTCCAATTCTCATGCCACATCTCAGCACCAGAGCAGGACCTGGAGCCAGTTGTTCGTTATTACTGGTCTCTTGGTTTACTGGACCCTGCCATCCTCAGACATGTTCGGGACCATTACGATACAGCTATCTATGGGCTCAGGTACTGCTTTTTGTGTCAGTCTGTGTTAGTTAGGTTGAATATCTTGTTCTGCCAGCCTCAAATCCCTCAAGCGACTTCGAAAGAAGTGGGGGTTATTGAAGCACCCTCGGTATGCTCTTTGCGTCTGGCAATCTTGCCGATGCACACAATCAGTTCGAAAACGACCATTTATGCAACAAATTCTGCCGCTTTTTTGACTTGCCTGTTGAATACGGGGAGTTCAACACAGTGGACCCTGAAGATGTCGAGGAGGCTTCAAATTTGACAGCCATCGAACCAAGCATTCTCGGCGGAGGGGTCTTAGATGACTTTCAAACTCGTGAAATGTCGATCTCAGCAATATCCTTATCTTATGGTCAAGCCGCCGCTTAATACATTCTGTGGATCATTCCCACATCGTTCGACATCATATTGGTTTGCTTACCCCGGGCCCTTCACCTACTCCATCAAGTTCAACCATGTTACTCGTAACTCTCTGCTCTTTCAGAATCTTCGTGCTGTGATTCCCACTAATACATTGTGAGTTTTTACCTGTGATCTCTTGAAAAGAACTCATACTTCTTTTATGTTGTCGGCATGCTGTTGACTGCCCAGCTTTTGTCCTGCTTTTTTTGTTACTCCCTACCCTCCACATTATATTCCCCTCTCGTCTTTAGAACACTACACACTCGTTTCGTCTGATTTTTCTTAGTCACTCGTTGCGCAATACTTACTTCACAGTTGTTTTCTCTTTACCACTCATATGCCTTAGATTAGTGAATTGAATTTTAATCATTTACGATGTGAGAGGAAGGAACAGAAGAAACCGGAATATTGAGATTGAGAAGTGAGTCGTACGTCACACCTCTGTATCTCCGCTCTCTTCGCCACCCTCCACGCTGCTCTTGATGGCCTCCACCAGCTACCATACTGCAGCAACATAAACCACGGCGACAGGCGATCCAACATGTTATGAGGGCCACGGGGACGACAGCGGAAATGACAAACGACGGAGAATACAAGATGGGAATGTGCAATGACTCGGACACAATGGGGAGCGACAACGCCAGTTTTCACAGCAAGAGCTATCGAGAAATGGATCTGACAGCGTTGAAAGCAATGGAGGATATCAGGTACGTCCTTGTTATCACATACTGTCCTACCACAGTGAATGCGCTGCACGTTTGCTACTGTTTTTAGGTGACAACTACGAGACAACAATAGATAGGGAACATACAACGTGCAACTGGAACAATGCAACAACGGGGCAAACAACGGAGACTGGCGACGGCCCCGCTGTTCTGTAGGTAACAACCGAGGGAATGGCAAGGCAGGGGGGGCCGGCAGAGGGCATACAACAGGAACATACGGCAGGGGATATACAACAACACAACAACAGCACAGGCCCATGGGATAGCATCCAACAAGTGACGGAGGATAATGACGAGGGATAGCCGACAACGGGACGAGAAAAACACCAGTCACTCAGCGAGAGCTACAGGGGAATCGGGCTGATGGTGTTGAGTAGCCGGCAACGGGGCGGGGAATACAGGCACGGCCACTGCACGACTACCGTGCAATTGGGACGATGATGGCCGACAGGTCTCGGATAAGGGCATCGAGGGTGAACAATATTAATGGGAAACGGCTGAGTTATTCAGGTAAGTACCTCCCAGTATTCGCCTCCCCTTGCCCTCTCTATTCCCCATCCCCTTTCCTAGTCCTGCTGACCTCCCTATCAGATATACCTTCCCAATATCTCCTACCTCCCTCCCCCGGTCGCATTCCTCTCCCCCATTATTTCTGAGTACCCTCCAGCTACCCCCTCCCACTTTGATTAATACCATGTAGTTCTCATGTTTTATATGTGTAATTGTAACGGTGGAATAAGCTAACAGGTTTGGGTGAGCTCACTACTGCCAACGATGAGCACGGCCACTCGCTACCCAATTTAAACATCGAAAGAACAGTGCCCTGGGTCCTACTGTAATGCCGTGTCGGACATGTAAACGGCACGCTTATCGCCTTCCTTTTTTGGGGCTGGCCAGGTACTGTTGCCATAGGTCTTAGACAACAGATACAAACAAAATTCTGTGATGGCACTTCCAGCTCAAAATTGGAGTCTTTGACTTTGGCGGGTGCCATAGGCCTTATTACCCGAGAACTCTGCCTCATTACCGCCGCTCTCTTCATTCCATTCATCTTCGTTCTTCAACGGGGATGTTGTAATGTAATGTACCACCGGTTTTCTCTCTTTCTGTAGAGGATCTCGCTGCGGCGGCTTTGCCTCCGGCTGCATGCTCCTTGGCAACAGTCTGGACGATATTACCTACCATCAGGGACCTGCTAGAGCTTCCTGCTCTGGGTTTGCTTGCGAGACGCACCGATACTCACAATGGATGATTTTGCATATCTTGCAATTCATTTGCTTTTTTTTTTCAAGGCTTCGAGGGCTGCAACTTGCCATTTTATGGGATCGTGCAATGGACACCCGGATGTTGACACCATCTGCGCGTTTCAAAAATCTATATTTTCTGTCTGATCACTGTGTGCTAACTTCCACTAACAGTTTACAGAAATTGTTGCAATTACCGTCTCTGATTTTTGCGCTTTGGGGGGCTTAAAAATACTTCATACGTTCGCCATCTGCATCGCCTGGAAATTATTGGCAGGGGATTTTGCATCTGGAATATTGTTCGGTATGGATCTGAGGCGACATTGTCGGAATGGCCAGCACAAAAAAAGCTCAGGTTCAATCTGCGGGAAGACTTTGATGGTGCAAATGGAGAGTGGCTCGTGAAACATGCTGTATAACTTTTATCGTTACTTGGCAAGACGAGAGCAGAACCATACTGCTTTGGATTAGTGAGCCTCTTCTGTCACATGTCACTGGCCAGAGCTGAATTCCCCTTTGCTCAACATGTGTAATGGCATTTCGGGCCTGAATTAATATTGATTTACTTTTCCACCAGCTCTTTTTCTCGTGACGATATCACAGCCCTTTTTCATCACTCATCTTCGACGCCTAAGACACTCACCCTGATATCCTATGTACTCCAGTTAAATATCCGAAGTTAAGACTGCCACGAGAGCTCGGCAAATGGGAAAGGGAAAGAGTCCCCACCCAGCTCTACAGACATCTATCCACGACCAGAAGCTCACCCTCACACAGACACACGCTGACACCCTCGCCCAACTGTCGGAGCACATCTTCGCCGTCGGCTATCTCGTCATCAAGACCCTCATTGATGACACCAGGTAGGGTCGAGCGGCGGACCATTGAGAGCACGGAAAGCAGGTTCGGGTCTGTGTGCACAACATGTCAGCCCAGAAATCCACGCCGCAGTGTAGAGACAGAGACAGGCAAGAGAGAGAAGTATGTACCTCCCACGAGCTTCTCGTCGACCCTGGTGGGGAATCGCCCAATAATGGCCACGGCAGCTGCGAAAAAGACAACACTGAGCGCGAAGCCTGCGTTTGTGAACAGCGCAGACAGCTTCAGTCGCGCACGCAGGATAGTGACTGTTGTCATCCCGAGAGTAGGCTTCGGATTCCAACCTGCGGCCCTCACGTCACTGTTAAGTACAGAGGGCGGTAAGTAAACATTCAATACTAAGTGGAAGACGGTCGAATGGACGCACCCGGGTATGTCCATGTATCCATAAAGACCTCCAAGCGCTGCGAATAGAACGGTCGTACTATTTCTTATTCCAGTCTCGAAGATGTGGAGATCGTGGGAAAGGCTCATGGCCTCTGTGATTAAGTCGTCGATCACGCCTCCCTCATGGATCTGCTGCAAGTTCGAAGAGATGGGGCCAGCAGAGGCCAATGAATTGAACAGATCCTCAAATGGAATTCCTCTAGATGGCAGAGGCATTGCCGTGGACCATGGATGAGGATCAATGGGAGGCAGTGAGTCGGTTCCATTGACAGGGTAGTTGAACCCGTTGATGAGGGTAGTTGAATTGAAGGTGGTCAAGGAGCATCCGAAGACATTGGCGTAGTTCGTGACAGGGCCGAGGGACAGCGAAACGAACTCACCAGGAGATCCTTGAGAGTCGAGAAGCATGTCGTTTGGGGAAGCAGCGACAACAAAAATGTAAGAATTGCGAGAAGGTGGTGGAGCAGCCGCTGGATTCCCCCGCAGGATCTTGGATCGCACTCTTCCAGAACTTGGAGGCAACCCACTTATACCGCTAGTCGCTTGGGCAGCGGCGTAGATGATAGAAGCACCTGTGGCATCCCTGCATTAGCACCTCAACTTGTCTGCCACGTTTAGTGTGCCTTACTCACTCAAGGCACGCTGATCCAAAGTACCAGACACAGTAATGTTGAAACCGGAATCAAGAGGAGTGGCAAAAATCGTCCAATTGCTCTGAGGGACTTGTCCGCAATCTACTTGGAAAGAGATTGCAGGTACGGTGGCGTGGAGTTCGGATGACATTGAGTTCGCCAAGGTATCATAGATCTTTCTGTCCCCCAAGTCCGAGTTGACCCACGGTGAGAATTGGAATTGTCAGTTGGCACAACTTACCCGTAACCCAAGCCCGGAATGAGGAATTGATTCAAGTTCTGAAAATACACGTAGGAAGTAAGGAGAGAGACAGCGGCACTGATTGTCACGAATGAACAAACTGGCATACATAACATCAGAGGGGCAAGACTTACGGTTCCTTGAAACAGAAATTCATACAAATTCAGTTACAAAAATGCAATGAAAGAGGGAGCAACATCACACCTGATCCCACAGCTATTTTGTTCGTCAGATAGTAACACACTGCGGTGGAATATACAGCAAGTACTCACCAAATGTGAGTTGTTGGTCTTTGTAAAAGCGGTGGTCATGGAATTGAGGGTTTGAATCGAGAGGACCGATTCATTGAAACTTTCGAATGTGAAGGAAGGGCTGAAAGAGCTGCCTACTCCCAAAGCAGCAACAAGATAGACCGGGATCACCCAGAAAGGTATTTGTAGTCCATAACCGAAATTTCGCCACGCTGCCGGAAGTTCAAGGGAAGGTTTGTCAGGAATAAGTCGACATGAAGTAGCTTTTGACACACCTACTGAAAGAGCGGCTCCTAACCCAGACCTAGGGGAGATGAAAAATCTCAAACAAAATACACTGACGACTGCACCCACCAAGCTGTCGTTTGATCGTGCAGAGCGGTGAGGGGTTGTGGCTTTGTGAACGCGAAGTGCATCACGAGAGGTTGCATTGCCCAGCTCTGGTTTAGATATGATCAAAAAGGAATGGAAAAAAAGAAGCGCAACAGAAGGGCACCGTCAACCAAAGCAAGACTGCACTGAAACTGTGATATAAAATTTGAACAAGGCACGGGCATGAAAACGTCAAGGGACGTACACTGTCGTGCTGAAGTTGAGGAGCGAAGTCGCTAAACTGAGTTTGTTGATGCTAAACGTGAGCCTTCGCTCAACGCTCGTCGCCCAGACGACGACCATTGTTGCATGAATGACCACCACAAGAAGATGGACAAAAATACAGATGCAGTACCATGGACCGACCCTGTTTAGCGACAGAACATTGACTCCACCCTTGTTGCAAATTCCCGAGGGCTTCTCTACTCGAAAGAGAGCCAGAAGATATATGCCTCAGAGACAAAAAATGGAACGCACCCTTGAAATTTATCTTCGCGAATTTGAAGGATTGTAAGAAAGGCATCATAGATGACGACTTGCTAGTTCGTGACCAGATATACGCAATGGAGGCAATGAACTTGAAATGGTTACGTGTCGAGGTGCGAAACCCGCCCAACGGCAGTGTTTAGTATGCATGTCTAGTTAAGTTACCTTGCTTGCAAGGCAATCGGTTGGATATCGTAAATAGAAGTCAATAGCGGACTTCGTTCGATCGCTCCACCTTATATTATACGGCATTGGCTCAACTTTGCGCCGTACACTACACAGGTGTCAATCCATTCATTATGCATTATGACCGAGCGCGTGGTGTTGACATCAATAATACCCGCCCAACAAAGTCTTGGACGACGACAACTTCAAGTTTAATCTTGCAACTGTTAGGGCACATCAAATGCGATGTCAACATTTCGTGCTTGATCCCGTGACAGCGCACCTCAAACGCGTTGGAGTACACGGCGTTATCCATCATGACCTGCTACAAACGGTGGATCTCTTGGATTACCAAGGCCTCCCACTCCCACCCAAAGTCTTCAGCCACCAAAGGCCACATTAAACGCGTTCTCAGGTACGCTTGAATGAAATTATGCTTACAGTCTGTATTCACACCCTTTTATCTGCAGTAAATGTATCAGCCGCACACTCGAGACGACGTCCCCTCCAGTAAACGAGTACACACGGTGTTGCGTTTTGGGACTTGTCGCGAACGGTGGAGCTCGCATGCCCGAAGCATACCCAACATCGTTTTCCGTCGTCATCTCTTGGGTTATCAATTCTCACATGCGCCTTGTCTGTGACCGTTGATGCGAGATTGGCGTCTCTCGGTCTATAGACTCAGGGCCAGTTTGCTCCCACCATTCATCGCTATTAATCTCTCCATCGCGTCCTCTTCAATCACGTCTGTCGGTGAAAAGCTGTTGAAGGGGCTTCTTTGGATATGAGTGATCTGGCGTACTTTCTTCATCTTCATCCACCATACTTTGGTCTCTTCTTCCAACTTGCTGAGTCTCTTGTCTTCGTCATAGAGCTCTGATTTGTGCAATTGCAAGAATTGTTTATCTTCAAAGTCCTGCAATTGCCATATGTTTTCTCGTCCCTTGCTTCTCGACAGTGCCACATACAAATTGAACAAACTCAAGCTGCCCAGCGATGGTGGACACTTGATGTCAAACATCATTCCCTCATCCACCACCTCATGCAGCGGAATTTCAATGACAGGGCTTACTGCATCATCATATATCCCTAACCAGCAAACCACACCAACAATAAAATAAAATAAAATAACCCCTCATATTCAAAGAAAAACAGAAGAATTATGTGTCCCTTTACTGGTTCTCCTTCCTCGTATAAGTACAACTTGCCTGCATTTTAAGTACACGTCCCTGGTCTTTCATGTCCAAATCTTAGCATATCAAACCATAAAAAAGAGGAGCAAGGTCGTGCCACCAACGGTGGCCCTTCCTGTTATGTACAGAACAAATCTGTTGCAAGGTCAGGTGACACATCCAAGTATTCCAAGCTGAATACAGTAATCAATGGCTCTGACTTGAAATCAAGTTTCCTGGGCAAGTGCATCAATTGAACAAAATTCTGAATAGACAGAAATATCTGGATGTATTCAAAGACTACAGATACCAATTTTAAAAGAAAACCATTCAGATTTGATTATTGTATGATCAAAATACTGGTGTTTCAAGGAGTGGTCATGATATTCTTTCCTACTCAAAATATTATTATTGGTGCATTTACATTGCCACAACTATCTAAACACATTCATTGGATGTACAGGAGTGAGAAGCATTATATTTAGCCTTAGAGAATGTGTGGAATGATGTAGAGGTGTTTCATGGAGTGGTAGTGTTTTGAGGAGCCATTGATTACGGAGAGAACAAGATATCTTTCATCACCAAATGCCAAATGACTTAGCACAAGAACTTCAGCCTTTCAGAGAGAGGCAAATATAATTCATTCCACATAAAATATCTTAGCAATCAACTGCATCATATTTCACAATAGTCGGAATATTCTCCAAATCAATCTTCACCCAATACTTTGCTACTTTCTGTACGAAGTCCTCCGGAGGACATACTGACTGATCAATCTCCTTCCCTTTGAATGCCTCTTCGAGATCCATGTGAACTCCACCGACGACTCTCATGAGCTCCGACCCCTTTGCGTCACTGAAGAGCGCAATATCAACATCACTGTCATCTCTAGCGGTGCCCTTTGCATAGGAGCCAAACAGATATGCGGAAGTGATAGAGGGATATTGAGTAATGATGGAAGACGCAGTGGAGAGGAGGATAGGTTTTGTGAGAGCGGGGGTGATTGTAGTTGACTTGGAGGAAGGCAGGACTGACGAGATGTAGGATTTGATGCTCGTCATGCTTCTTACTCGTCCAGCTCGCCGAAAAAATAAGGCGAAGTGAGGCAGCGATGGCAGAAAATTTGAGTGTCTCGGAGAGTTAGCTAGGGTTAGTAAATAAGATTGACGCCGGGGCTGTTATATTCCGAGCTCCGAGCCAAAATCAGTTCATCCAACCTTGAATCCGAGTGCGCTTCCCGGGCGTATAGCCTGGGTCACACATATATAACTATATAACTGTATATCCGACCGACCATCATCAGCTCTTTCCATTACTCCTCTCCTCGCCATGTCTTTCCTGGCTTCTCTCACCAAGTCGCTGGCGTACATATCCGTACCGATCATAGTACTGCGCGGTATTGCGTCGTCCTCAACAATTGGTCGATATTATGTCAATGTGGGGATCTATCTCGGAACTATGGTGGTCGTATCGACGTGGGGCGCTGTCGTTGGCGTCGTCATGTTGATAGCAAGACAGCGATTCGACCTCAACTATTACATAGCCAACAGCTTCTATGCTACTGCCAGCAGATTGCTTGACATCAAAATCGAAGTCGAAGGAGGGGAGCATCTGAAGACATGTCCGGCGCTGCTCTTGGGGAATCACCAAAGTATGCTCGACATACTCATTTTGGGGAGGTGAGCAGCTGCAAAACCGGGCGAGGTCTCATCATATGGCTACAACATTGAGCGACAAACATTCATATAGAGTCTTCCCCCCAAAGACGACGATCATGGCCAAGCAAGAGTTGATGTGGTCGCCGTTGGGTCCTTTTATGATGCTGGCTGGCGCTCTGTTCGTAGACAGAGGCAACAGCGCGAGCGCCATCAAATCCCTTGCAGACGCTGTTGAGACCATGGAAAAGCGTGGCACGTCGCTGTGGGTATTCCCGGAGGGAACGCGGTCCAGTTCAGAATCACCAACCATGCTGCCTTTTAAGAAGGGCGGCTTCCATCTAGCAGTTCAGGCAGGGATACCGATTGTCCCCGTCGTCACTGAAAACTACTGGTGGCTGTACCACTCTGGTGTTTTCCGCAGCGGAACTCTGAAAGTCCGAGGTACGGGATGGGGGTTGTGGGTTTGACAATGTTGCTCATTCTTTCTTGATATGTAGTTCTCCCCCCCATACCCACCACAGATCTTACAGCGGCAGACGTGCCATCACTTGCAATTCGCGTACATGATCAGATGCTCGACCATTTACGTGAAATATCTGTCAAGGTACGACGACTTGAGAAGCACGGGGACCCTTCTCAACCCATTCCTCTGTCATCGGTCCCTGCAGTTTCACCACCAATTATTCCCACTTCAGACACGCCTTCCCACCCTGATTCCTATCCCACGTCAGAAAAGATTCAAGAAATCGTCGGTGATACGCCATCGGATGCCGGGGTACCGGATCGCAAACACAACGGGAGTGAGAATGGAACCGAGACAGAAGAAGACGAGGGCATGGTCCTGGTTGGACATCCTGTTCCTTAAATCGGTACTGTACGGAACCATTACTATTCAACTTTACTCCATCGATTACCCAGCTTAGCTGAGCGCTGAGCGCTGAGCAATAAGCTCCTCCAATGAGGGTGGCGATAAGTCAACGTGCGATTGGTTTTATTTTTAAGTTCTTCACACGTGCGAAGGTTCCTTGAACGTTTCTCATGGGCTCATGGCCTGGTGAACCATGACCTGGTGAACCTACTCAGACAGTGAACGTTACGATTTGAAGCAGTGAGACCGCTATGTAACTGGTACATACAGAAAACTAATCGATACCCGTTTTTTAAGGTGGAACTATGTTCAGTTAACTTTACTGAACTTTGTGGTGTGGTGGTGTGAATATGATGTTCGCATCTCCACCAAGGCTTAAAATCTCCGATCTCAAACTTTCCTTTCTGATCACTGCTTCGCCTTATCGCATCGCAATGTCTGTCGTGAGGTCTCTGCCAGGTGAGATTGTTTAACGAAGGTCATCCCACATTCCCCTGACAGAGCCGTCGTTCAGAGTGCTGGGGTCATCGTGGGGTGAGTGACACACGATTCAGAGGAAGGGTATTTCGTCACCGTTCGTCACCTGAAATAAAGGCCTCTTCACGGTTCCCGGAGAACACTCTCGCAAGTTTTGAAGCCGCTATGCGTGATGGAGCCGAAGGCATCGAGAGCGGTAATTATTAATAGAATTTTGGGCTTTTTTTTCATTTACGCCCATAACCATCGTCAACAGACGTCCACGTTTCCCTGGACGGCGTGGTGGTCATGTTCCACGACCCGGGTACTTCTGATTGTTCTGGGATAGGGGTATGCTTAAGCTTGACTTATGCTTAAACAGCGCTGGATCGAACGACCGACTCCAAAGGTATTCATTTATGGAAGCTTTTTCAGAAAATATCCAGTACTGAATTTCGTTCAAAGGGTTAATCAAGGAACGCGTCTGGTATGGCACGGATGGGATGGAGCATGTCAAGACGGTGAAGGAACCCAAACAATTCATTCCAACATTCACCCAAACCGTCGAATTGCTCATGAAGGTAAGTTGGGGATCATCGCTTATCACGTTTGAATTGCATCACACCGCGATACACGTCCCCTAGACAGAAAACCAGCACGTCAAATTCAACGTTGACGTGAAGGTGGACAATGACCCCGAACGACTGTTTACTCTGATGCACGAGAGTATCTCTTCACAACCGAATTGGGAGACGGTATTAGCACCTCGCATTTTGATTGGCCTTTGGCACCCTCGCTTTCTGTCGTTCGCCAAGAAACATCTGCCGTACTGCCATCGGTCGTATATCGGCAATAGCCCATGTATGGCACGCAAATACTTCTGGGACCACGTTGATGCATTTTCCATGGCGTTCGGCTCGTTGACTACTATGGACGGACAAAGGTGGGGCGCGTCTCTCGGATTTGAGCTCTAAAGCTTTTGTAAAGCAAATACCGTTCAAGGTTTATGGCGGAGTGCAAAGCGGGGGGAAAGCAGTTGATGGTATGGACGGTGAACGAGCCTGCTCACATGGTAGAGGTTGGTTGTTTGTTTTTTCGTACCTGTGAAGGCAGGGATTTGACCAAAGTGCGCAGGCAGCAAGATGGGGAGTGGATGCGATTCTCACGGACGTCACGAAGACATGGCTGGATTTGCGTGCTGAGCTGCAATGTGAGTAATGTTGGCCCTGTTGCGAATTGCTAATTCTTTGGAGCAACATTTTCATCTCGGCTTTCTCCAGCTGATTACGACAAGGTTGAGGCGAAGTACGGTCGCATGTTTCTGTGGACGACTCTACAGTTTTATACACCGATTGTGGTGAGATCCGGACATTCGTGGAGGAGGCAACTGGAGAGTATTGCTGGACCGTTTGACGAGGTTCAAGTGCCCGTTCCCGAAGCTTGATTGTAGTCGGTACTCGCCGTGTCCTGATTTTGAAGATCGGCAAACACCGTTGTTACATGTGGCCTGTCACTGTCGCTGTTTATTAATAAATTTCCAACGTTCACCGACTGCTCCAACGAGAAGGCTCCGGTCTGACTCGGGGGCGCCTCTCCTCGCTTTATAATTTACTTGCAAATGGCCATGAACCCTCCATTTTCTTCTCGCCGTGCTCATCGTAAACGTATCTCGGCCGTGCGTCTCTCGACAGACACAACCGCCAGCCTCCCGGAGTACATCGCACCTTGGCACAGACCCCACGAGGACACCCCCTCAGACCTGCCCCCAGACTACCCCGACAGTGCAGAGGAAGCCGACGAGGACACCGACAACGACGATCATCAGAAGAACGTTCTTTACGTATCAACACGCTCTCCATCTCCTCGAACTTCTCCTCGGCGCGCTCGACGCTTACCCACACACAGACGGCGACAGTCCCATCCCACACCCGACCATTTCCTCGATTCTCTCCTCGAACGCAGCGTGCACGCCCTCGAAATGTCCAACGCGCTCCTCCATTCGTCCATGTCCACCCAGAGCAGCCTTTCCGCCGTTTTGGCTTCCGACTCTGTCGCAGAACGTTCCTTGGAGGCCAGAGCCCGTGGTTTGTCGTCGAGAATCCACGATAACAGAGCTGTGCACGAACACTGGGTGGACGATCTGGAAGAGATTCGGAAAGGTGTCGAGGGCCTGTTTAGAGAGGAAGGTGAAGATAGCCTTGGCTATGTGGCACAGAGCAGCATCAGCAGCAGTCTCCCTTCTTCTGGTTTGTCCCACCATCCTCGACATCACCCACGTCGACCTTCTCTGGACGCCCAACGTGCAGACCTACCACATTTGCACTTTTCCTTCAAGGATCGAAGTCATCTCGTCTCACCCCCACCCCGCGCCTTGACGCAGTATGTTGCGTCAACAACTGATTCCGATTCTATTCTCCTACCATCGACTCTTGGGGTCCGGTCCCCCCCATCTTCCCACTTTCCCACTGCCGACTCACGGCCCTCCGAATCTATTTCCCCCATTTCATGCCCGAATGTACACGCTTCAGTCTCGTTACCCACCGTCACAGATCGTCCCTTAGAATCGTCCACTCCTGCATACAACATGCTTGCCACTTTTGTAACACGATCCTCCTCTGGCTCATCGACTCCCGCGCCGTGCTTGCAATCGGCCCGATCATCCATCGTCTCTCGTAACTCCGGTGGCGCAAGCGTCAACACGCCGGGCGATAAAGCTAGATCCCGCCCAAGAACCACCCCGACATCTCCCATCCACATCAAGACCAGGCCCACACGGTTCACCGCCACCTCCTCCCATTCGCGCTCCCCATCACCCCCACGCCCCGCATCCCTCCCTCCGACACACCGTTGTCCCCCCATTCAGGAGCTCTCGTCTTCATCCTCTGAAGACGGCTGCAGAGCGAAACTCACTGTCCAATCGCTCCGCAAGATACTGGACGAGCAGCCATCCACATTGTCCCTCATTGGAGCTTCCAACAAGCCCGATCGTCTGCGCGCTCCCGCTTTCCTCCCTCGTTCCCCACCTCCTGCCCCTGCCTCTGGCACCTCCACTGCCACAGCGTCCATCTCCCGGCTGTTCACCAAGGCAACACACACCTCCTCCGCGCGGCACCCGCTAACCCCGCTCCACTCGTCTATGAAGCAACCGTCGTCTGTATCGACATCCGCATCTGCATCTGCACCGGCTACACCCTCGCCCACCCGAAGCCTGCCCGAGCTGCTTAGTTTCGGTCTCGGTGGGGGCATCGCGCGTGCGGTACACGGGAGCACGTCATCCTCTGGGCGGTCGACACCGAAACGTATCAGTTTCGCAGAATTGCCGGAGTCGTATACGGGTTCGCGTCCGCCGGGGTCGCCGCCGTCGAAGCTCGTCGACCAGAGGAGGCGTGCGAGTGCGCGGAAGCGGAAGGGTGGTGGTGGTGGTGGTGGTGTGTGGGTGGACCGTGCAAAGAGCGAGGGGGAGGGACAGGAAGAGTCGTGGTGGACGGCGTGGCTTGTGGGTTCCTCTTCGGGACCTTCTTATGGAAGTGTGGGTGCGATGATGCAGGAGGAGAGGTTTGGACGGAGTTTGGTTGGGAAAGTTGGGGGTGGACTGGACGGATGGGCTGTTTAGAACATTGGGACTGGGGACTGTTTTGGTCTTCTTGATCTATTGTTATCCACGAGCTGACGCATTTACGACTTGTTTTACGACCTATTTGTTACAAACTCATCGTAGCGACTAGCATCAGTGTTTCCAACATGTAATCCGTAGTAATTTTTTTGTTTTTGTTTTTGATATATTAGTAGAAGATGATTCATATGATGTAGTAAAGCAAGATGTGAGCATGGGGCATAAGTAAAAAAAAAAAACAGCATAAGAGGATACAATTACAGATGAGAGAAATACAACCTTTGAAATGACCGGATTTGCTCTGTCGGAATTGCTACAACAGAGAAAGTCCGTAGACAACGACCAGCCCACCCACAACACCTGCCAACGTAAGCTGGAGAAACCACGGAATCCCACCGGAATTTTTATTATTGCCATCCATCATTATTACATCCGAGTCGCACCCCGTCGCCGCAAGCGTCCCAGGCATCCCCCTCTGGTGGATGTCGAGAAGATGTTTGACGGCCTGTGCGTTTTGGCCCATCACCACCCACCACGACGTCGAGCCCGCAAGGCCACGCGGTACCTTCAAGTTGCACTGCCCGTTCGTGTCCGCGTTGGCGGCGGCGGAGGAGGAGGAGGAGGCCCCCTTCCACGACGACATTGACCATGGGGAGTTGCAATCATGATGCGGGTTACGCACGAGGCCGACGTGTAAACCGTGTTTGTCGGCGGCGGATCGGACGCGTGGGATCGCGTCCGTGGGCGTGGCGAAGAGGCTGGCGAGGGGTTCGCTCGATGCGAAGACGCGGTTGACGAAGCTGCTGGAGGAAATGGCGGAAGAGGAAGAAGAGGAGGAGCAAACGCTGGATTTGTCATCGTCGTCCGTGTCCGTGTCCGTGTCTGTGTCTGTGTCACTTTTAACGACACTCTGCGTATCCGAGTTGTGGATGAGCTCAGTGGGAGCGAGGGAGCCAGCGTAAGAGGGGCTCGGGCTCGGGGGTGGACGCGGGGGGTCGACCCAGTTCGGGTTACGGCGGTGCCACAGACCGCTCTCCGGTATGACGAGTTCTTCGAGCTGGCTCAGCTGGGATGCGGTGACTTGCGGGGTGGGTGGAGGGGAGGGCGGCCTGCTGCCAGTGGGGCAGATGGGGAAACCATTGTGACGTTTGTGACCTGCCATGGGTGACCAACAGGTGTGACATTGAGGGCGCTTTCTTTTCGTCGGAGACATGGCTGCTTGTCGCGGTTACTTGTTCTGGAGGGAGGAGGAGGAGGAGGAGGAGGAGGAGGAGGAGGAGGACACGTTCAAATTAATGGCTATCAGGGTACAGATCTGACTCACCGGCTGCTGCAGAGCGAAAACTGGCAGCAGATGACCGGCATCACAGAAAAGGCTGATTTATACGAAACAACGACCTTGTCCTGCTTTCCGACAACTTTGTCGTGCTGTTGCATGGGTATTTCAGAACAAGGTTATCTCGGACAACAACTTCTTGCCTTATTTGGAAACTCTTGGTCCCAATTAGGTATCCTTGTTACGTAACTCAGAAACCAGATTTTTATTCATGGAAACAACGCTACCAAACAAATTTAGCGTCCTGTTCGTAAGAGGTCATAACACACATCTTTTATATTCCATCATCACCATGCCTCCCGTATATATATCACTCACACCACAAAAGCCTGCACCACCAACAAACTCGCATTCGTATCCACAGCAACCAACGCAGCACCGACCTCCCCAAGCGTCTTGGGCGCCTCCGAACCAATCTGGGTCCCCCGCTCTGTATTCAGCTCTCGCAGCTCAGCCTGGTGCGACTCTACAGCCATCTGCCGAGACCGCCCGACAATCACAACGACGTTCTGCCCCGTTGCAACCCGCGCCGACACCTCGCTGGATACGAGCTCCAGGACTGTATGCAACGGCCGCCCAGATTCGCGCCTGGTGAACGAGATACGAGAATACGATGGGATGGCGTAGCGGTCCCACGCGAGGTTGTCGGCCGTTTCCGACGCGAGGCGGGTCTGCGTATCCTTAGCTCCATATACGGTGTCCGCCCCCGCAACTGTGCTCTAAAGACAAAGTGTGAGTCAGAAACGGAAGGATAGCCTATGGACTTGAATACTAACAATTTGCGGGCTCCCAGTCGACTTCTCATGCTCGATTGTGCTGACTGGCGTGAGTACATCCGTCTTCACCATCCTGACAACGGTGGCAGTGACCTTCGGATTCCCGCACAGCTGCACGACAAACGATAACGCGAGACGATCATCTGGACCACCAAAGAATGGGAGGAACAGATGTTGTTCCGTGTACGATGACGAGACGTTCCGATCAATAAACAGAGCGACATCCGCAGGTGAGCGCTGGAATATTTTGCGGATAAACTCCGTGTACACAACCGCACTACTCAAATCAGCCCCAGTAGATTTACCGAACACGCCATCAAACGGATTGTGTGTCGACGCGCCCTGTCCCTGGTCCTGTCCCACATCTGATCGAGAAAATCGAGACCACGGAACGATCACCATCTCCGACTCAGACTCTCGTACGTGGTCAGCAACAGCCGTAGAGAAATCATCGTAATTCACGACCGATAACGCTGTTGACACAAGCAAGCGGTTGAGATACCCAAACGTACGGAAGATGGAGACGACAGGGTCACTGCGCATGAGGGATTCTGCCTCCTGGGACTTGAGCACCGCTGATGTACGAGCAGTTAGTTCGATGAGACGAAGCGCATCGATCCTGATCCGAGGGTTCAGAGGAGCGTTAACCAAAGTCGAGGGACCAACTGCCTCGGATGCCTTCTCACTCTCAGTCGACGAATCGCTGTAGAACGAAATCGATGAGGCTGCTGTGAGCGGCTGAAGGAGCTGCGTGACGGTCATGGCTGCAGGCAATTGCTCAATCCTGTCCAGGATCATCGCGAATTTAGTCTTCAAGTCCTCTGCTGTCGGTTGGGGCTTTCCATCCTCAATCTCCCCATGAGGTTTGTCCCTTGCAATGGTCCAACCCGTGTGAACGCGGTGCCTCTCGGGGTAAAACAGAAGCGTGAGGGGCGTTGTCATGAATGTGAGGATAATGGCGTGCACGACAAACATGGAGAACGTGCGAGTGTCAAGGACACCAGCTTGCAAGCCGACATTGAGCACAATCAGTTCTACTAGCCTGCATGGTCGTGGTTGAGTAAGTTATGATGGTAAATGGACTTTTCACGTCACCCTTTGCAACTCATCAACGAGCCAATGGCGCCAGATTCACGAACGTTGAAGCCGTTCGCTTTGGCTGCAGCAAAGCAAGCGAAGAACTTGGAGGAGAATGCGACAAGGCAGATGAGGATGGTGTATCCCCATGTCACGCCATTGTTAAGCAATCCAAGATTCGTTCTCAATCCTGAAAGGGTGAAGTACTGCAACAAGTCAAAAAGTTACTTTTATGACTTCAAATGTTGATGGTTCATTCAACGTACGATGGGGAGGAACAGTATAGTCACGAGATCTTCAATCTTTTCTACAAGAGAGATGGCATACCCATTTTCATGGGGAATAAGGAGTCCCGCAAGGAAACCACCTAAGTATCCTCTCAGAAACCAACCACAAGTATGAGAATTGCCAACGTACCAAAAATTGCGTGTACGCCGATGACGTCGGTGAAAAAAGCTGACGCGAACACAATGAGAAGGGTGATAGTCATCATCAGAGAGGTGGGCTGCCCCGTCTCCAAACTGCCTGTTCGCCGTGCCAGCCACTTGTATCCCATCTTCACTGGGAATAGGAGGAACAACACGAACCCGACGCTGGTGAGGAACACATACAACGCAGTGAGCCCATTCCCAGCATTGACAAGTGCGACGGTCAGAGCGAGCAGGATCCACCCCACGACATCGTTTCCAACACCCGCTGAGAGGGTCACAACGCCAACAGTCGTGTCGAGAAGCTTGAGCTCCGTGAGGATGCGGCAGAGCACAGGGAAGGCAGTGATACCAACGGCCACGGCAGTGAAAAGGACAAAGTACCCAAAGTTGACCGAAGGGGAGATGAACTGACGGTACACGCCCACACCCAGGGCGGCACCCAGGCCAAGCGGTACGATGAGTCCCGCGACAGAGATGCCGACTGAGGAGCGGATGTTACGTCTGAGGAGACGGGTATCAATCTCGAGGCCGACAAGGAAGAGGAAAAGAATGAGGCCGATTGTGGCTGTCAGGTTGAGCATTGGTATGGACGCTGCGGGGAATATAGCCGCCTGGAATCCTGGAATGCGACCCATGATCGTTGGGCCGAGGATGACGCCGCCGATGACTTCGGATATGACCCGGGGCTGTCACAATATGGTGAACAAGAGAGAATATGCTGTGGAGATGGTCCACTTGCCTGCCGAATTCTCGAGAGCGCGAGAGAGAGCCCTTGGCACATGGCGATAATGATGACTGGCGATAATAATAAATGACATAAGTGGTGATTGTTAAAATCCAGACAGCGAAAAACGAACTGAGTTGTATGACCCAGAGACGAATGGGATCTGATGCATTGTATTGGGACGGATCGTCTCCAGAGAAAATGCCTGCCTAAGGTGCGAGGATGAGTCGGGGTGGAGATAGGAGCTACCACAAGGCTCACCTGTGCGGGAGCTGCACGTTGGACTAGCCTTTTGGATACATCAGCGACCTCATGCCAGAATTGACCCATGTTGTGGTGGAGTGCACGGTGGGGTTGTAGAGGACCCCTTCGTCGAAGGAGAATAATTGCCAGCCGGTACTAACTTATATAGTGCCATCAGCGCCAACCGTTTTTGTAAATGACCCTATTAATAATATTATGTAATTGCCGTTACCATCGTCACGACCCGTGCCACACTTGCATTAGCTTGAAGCCTCAAGTTTCAGCTTGGTGGCTGTCTGGTTTTCTACTGGTTTTCTACTGCCAGTGGAATACTCTCGCCAGTCTGTTCGCACCCATCGCCAGACAGGAGCCAGGCCCGTGTTTCAAATCAGCCGAAGTCCTGCCCCTGAGTCATGGCGTCATTGTAATAGTGGGGCGGACGGCTGTGGGACAAAAAGAGGAAGTATTAATCACTACGAAACTTTTCCTTATTCGTTATACATGTTCCGTGATAAAGTTTTGTAATGTTTCCCTGATTGTTCGGCATGACGAGTCCAAGAAAGTGCAAATGACTGCGAAAGTCGATAAGAATGGCGCCCAACGTTATCGGCACAAACCCCACGGCACAAATAATCGATCAGGTACGACGATAACGAACAGTTCAGGAGTCTGAACTACACCCATGACAACCTAGGGGGTGTTTTGAATAAAAAGTCACAAGATCAAGAAAGGAACATACCACAATGAACACATTCTACGATGGTGCCTGCTCTGACTTGCACCTTCGGGACGCGGCAAAGGCAAGTTGAGCCTTGATAGTTCATGTCCTGACGGAGACGTCAACCAAGCAACAATTGTTGAGAAGTTCCGTCCAACTCACTTTGGTCTGTATGCATCTCAGACAACACAGCTTTTCGTATCCAGTCTTCTTCCACTTTGCAATTAAACTGCCTCAGATCAACTCCCCGTGTCTCAAACGAATTCATTTCCCAGACTCACTTGGCATCGGCGTAGCCTTCCTTCAGCAACCAGTCGTACAGTTCCCTGCTGATGGCTTCACGTTTATAGTACAACTCGTAGATGTACCGTGAGCGAGTGTGCGAGATGCGCATTATCGGCCATAATGACTCTGATTTGCGCTTGCCTTCGTGTGTTTCGTTTTCGGCGTCTCGCATTTTCTTTGCATAGTCGTCGAGGATCTTGGGTAGCTGCAGCATAAATATCAGTGCAAACAGAGACATCGAGCACGCACAGATTCGATGTCCTCGAATCCTTGAGGTGGCTTCTTCGTCCTCGTCGTCCGTATTTTGGGCATCGCAGTGCGGTCACAAACGGTTCCGAGTCGTCAACCTTTCCTACCCTCACGTGGCTCTTATTAGGTAAACGCCCAAAAGGGCGAGACAGTGAACACTGTCGACCTTAACTCGTGTTCAACGCCAGCTACAACTGCGCAAGAACATCCTTAACCCAGCACGCAGCCTCCAATACGCGTACTTCTTGGCTGGCACTCGAAACAAGCCCATCCTGTTGCCAAAGATTTACCCTTGGGGAACGCCGTCACCGTGACCGCTTGTGGGAAAACCTTGATCGCTGGGAACGTTTGGATATCCCACTATGCCGCTGGTAGTCCCCATTCTCCGCCTCTGCATGCTCTTTCTTAATGTGTACGAAACCTACAAAACGCTCAAGACACCCCCGCCATCCGCTCGTCATAATGGCCGTTCCAGCGTTCGCGTGGCTACTCAGAGAAAGCGGAATATGAAGGGCTGTCTGGCTGTCTGGATAGTCTGGGTAAGTCCTCCTTTTAGTTGCGTTGGTTGTGTGGGGGGCGTCGTCGACTACTTGCGTGCCAAACAATTACTGCATTAGTGTTGTTTTGCCGCTTACGACCGAACATTGGACGGCATCGTCAAACTCTTCGTACCATTTTACGACGAGCTCAAGTCTTTCGTTATTCTTTTCTTCATTCTCACTCGCGCACGAGTACGTACCATGTCTTATCGCTACGTTCGCTATACCTCACTCACTCATGTGCCTTATCAGGGTGCAGAGCCCATTTATCTGCATGTTATCCGGCCCCTGGTCAAGCCCTACACGGGTCTCCTTGACTCCCTGCTGGACATAATATGCATGGTCGGAGACTTCCTGTTCATTCTTTTAACCCTGCCCATCCGCCTCGCTTTGTCCTGGTGGCATAGTCTATTTGCCCATGAGGGAAACACTCGTAGAAATCATGGAGCTCACTCTGACATCTCCGATCCAACAACTAGCCCAGAACACGAGGCGCACGAACCGCTCCCAAGAGCTTCTCCCACCTCCAAGTCACTCTCACAGCATCGCCCACAACGCCAGCCGGAGGTGCGGAGACCTTCTACCCGGACTAGTACAGCCCGACGACATGCTCCGGATGCACGCCAACCTCCCAACATGTTTTCAAGGGGATCACAACGTTCGGCGCCACCAGAACCTACTGTGAACGGGCGACCCAATCACTCTACAACTAGCAAAGGTCCAAGCCGTGCCTCGAAATCTACCAGGTCGTTCCAACGACCGTCGAGCAAACCTGCCGCCGTTACAACACACTACCAGATTTGGCATCCACCTGCCGTTGACCGTCCTTCCGAGGACGATGAACCAATGCCCACGGAAACCGCTACCTCTTCCACATCAAGTGGAGAGCCCAACATCTCAAAAATCCCCTCCGAGGAGTTGCCAGAAAATAACGCTACCCAACTCCACGTCGATGAATGGCGTCTGTACCCCCCTTGTCCTGCTGCATACCCGCCCACTCCCTTACCAGCCCTCTCAAGTCTGCCACCGTCAAATAGAAATAGCATTTCTCTACGTGCATTCAACCCAGCACAATTTCCCCCCATCCCTGAGGATACTTCGGCAGGACCACACCTGAGTTTTGGGCGCCTGTCCCTACCTCCGCGAGAGCCGTTGAAGCGCGGGTTCAACACCAGTTCGAGTGAAGGCGACAGCGTGTTCGGTGACCGGAGTGACCACATTTCCAGCCAGGTCAAAACAGTGACTGTCGATTATGCTGACGACGAGGATGAGGGGGAGGGGGAGGGGGAGGAAGAGGAAGAGGAAGATGACTTTGACATGACTCTGCGGACGCCCTTGCCGCCCTTCAGCAACTCTCGTACACGATCTTGTACGTCAAATGTGTCTACTGCAGGCTCCAGCGTCAAAACTCGGTCGACGGCTCTGACCACTGCCGATAACGGTTCCTCCATGCGAACGCGGACGACCTCGGAGTCATCAGGTTCGATATCAATCTCTGATTCCATGTCCATTTCCGATTCGTCGTCGATGGCGCGCCGGAAGAGATCTGTTGCGCAACGCAATAATGCGGACTTGACGAATCACGTTGGAGCGGTTCTGTCTTCTTCACGCACTACCGTGTTTCACCAAGAAATGTTTGGCTGGGTGGCTGGTAGCGGCGGTGCGAATCATGAGGACGATTCCGATTCCACAACTACGGACAGCGACGACGAATCCAGCCTCGATGATGGAAATGAAGTTGGGAGTCATAGAAGGAGAGCCTCGACGCCTTCCAAGCAGCTCTTGGATCAAACTACACCGACCCGACCGCCCGCCAGGTCTAGGGGTTTCGAAGGCGTCGGGCCCGCGTTGAATGTTCCTCCGACGAAACCGCCATCCAAGTCTGTCGAGGTTCCTCGCATGGGTTCTCGCAAATCGTCACGTATTGCGAATCTGGGCACTGCGCCGCCCATCTCACGTCGGGTCACCGCTCCAGCTAGTGGGTCGTCGCACGCTGGTGTGCCCGCGGCTTCTGTGGTGCACCGTCACGCCAGTGACAGGAACCCTGTGAGGCGGAAGTGAAAGTTGTGTGTTATTTATTTATTCTGGCATTTCCACCCTGAAATCGCATTCTCTGATGGGTGGGTGATCTTGGCAATGCAGACCTGTACATTGTAAATATATATGTTCGCACTCACATTTACAGCCCTTTGCACAGGAGATTGAACACCTGAATTTTTTCTGTTTGTTTGTTCAACCAAACAATTGCTGTTTTCGGTGGGGCTGGCGGAGCTTAGAAACCATACCGAAAGCAGCAATTGCAGTAATAAAAGCATAGAACATGCAATACTACATGGATTCAGATGGTCATGGAGGGAAAAAGTACCTAATTTACATGTGCTAGATGTCCCTATATTTAGTTTAAATAAATATAATGCATATGAGAAGATAATAGATGAACTTTGAGCTATTAGCTCTCCCATGGTGTAAAATGAATAACTCAGCAATTATACTGCAGATTGAGATGGTTGTAGTGAGAGAATTGGTCCATGTTTATACAGCTAGGTGGTCTTATTTTTTTCTTTCATAGATTTCCCAGTCTGGTACAAATTAAATATCTGATAATTAAAGACTCCATACATTGTTAAGACAATTTTCACTGATTTGTTATATCAAGATAATGCATAAAGAAAAAAATAAGACCACCTAGCTGTATAAACATGGACCAATTCTCTCACTACAACCATCTCAATCTGCAGTATAATTGCTGAGTTATTCATTTTACACCATGGGAGAGCTAATAGCTCAAAGTTCATCTATTATCTTCTCATATGCATTATATTTATTTAAACTAAATATAGGGACATCTAGCACATGTAAATTAGGTACTTTTTCCCTCCATGACCATCTGAATCCATGTAGTATTGCATGTTCTATGCTTTTATTACTGCAATTGCTGCTTTCGGTATGGTTTCTAAGCTCCGCCAGCCCCACCGAAAACAGCAATTGTTTGGTTGAACAAACAAACAGAAAAAATTCAGGTGTTCAATCTCCTGTGCAAAGGGCTGTACCATTTGACGGTGTACAAATATTATCAGTTTGCCTTTCTGAGAAACGTCCAAAATCGGTGCTGTACCGCACAGCTTCCGGGTCTCCAAGCTTAAGCTTGTAACGACCGCACGGCGCCCGAACAAGAAGCGCTATAAAAACTGACGGCGGCCTTGACTCTGACAAGGTTTCTGTGCAGGTGTATCTCTGCACCGCTATGCAACTTCGAGTACTTGGTTTGCCAGAAGCCTGCAACATCATTCTGATGAGCGCCGACCCTCGCTAGGACCCCGGCTTATCTGTACTAAGGATAGATCCCGGATCCGGACAAAAAGATTGGTATTCGGTCAAAATGTCAGATTTTCATCCAGACATGGGCAGGCAAAATCGTGTGAAGGTCAGACATTTTGTCCAGACATGGCTCCCAAATTTCAGAAATGTCAGATCCATATCCGGACATGGTCAACATGCCGAGTGTCGGCAGACCATATGTATACTAGTGTAGATTGCAATATTACAACGGAAAAAATTGCTACCTCTAGAGATCCTCAGGCTTCCGGTCTCAGATATGTCTCACACAGTCCTCGATATTGATCCCCAGAACGTACCAACTTACGTTTCCAATGAATTCAGCCGCAACAAGTAATTTCTCCCCCCCTCATGACGCAGACTGGGATTGAACTGGGCGAAAAAGATGCTGACGTCTTCAAGGCATTGCAGAAGTATCAAATGCCATTGGCCAAAGTGCTCAAAGAGTCTCAGAAGCGTAGTGGGAGGCAGGAGGATGATGAGATGGACTAGTATTTTCTATAGATGCCTCGTGGCATTGAGAATTTTTTATATAGTTTTTGCCATGTCAGATCCATCATCCAGACAAATTTTTGGCATTTAAGTAAGCCAGATCCCTCACCCAGACACGAAGTGCCCTCTGGGCAAAAAAATCGCCCGGACATATTTTTTGAATTTGGGCCGAAATCGGATCTAACATTTATAGGGATAAGCCGGGGTCCTCCCTCGCTGTGTCTATTGCCAGTGCAGCGTGGGTATTGGCAGATGCTCCGCAGCTACTCGCGAACGAGGTATATATATATACTCTATCCTCTATCGATTCTGACCCTTCACTGGCAAGCTAACTGACGAGATACGCGACGGTCGACAATGGGACTCAACACAGAAGCCAGCGCTGCACTTGTGTTTCTCATCCTCTACGCCATTCTCTTTCTATTGATGCTCTTCGCCTATGTAACTCGCAGAATGAAGTTTGCCTCCCGTTACACCATCATTTTCTTCCATGTTACTGTCCGTCTTGCCTCCCAAGCAACGGGTCTGGCGTTCGGTATCGTTGGATACGCTGCAACTCGACTCTTGGTTGCTTATTTTATTCTCGGTACGATATTTTCAACTTTGTTCCATAGAGCCTTCTGTTTTGTTCCTGATACCCCGTCGTTCCTCAGGTGCGGAAGGATATTTCACCCTGGTGCTGTGCACCTACCGATACCTTATATCATGGCAAACCCATAATTATGCAAGCCACAACTCCTGGCTGGAGCCGAAACATCCTCCAGGCACTCCCGTTTACGTCAGGTTCCTCGACTCCTTTACGTTATTCGGGGCGAAGCGCCGTCCCATGTCTGTCATCCACTACCTCCTCATCGTTGCGAACGCGATCATCGTCTCCGGTGGCAGCATGCTCGCTGGTGGTGCACAGAACGTATCTGATTTCAACAGCAAGCTGACTCGTGCCAAGGCAATGCGAGCCGCCGGACAGGCTGTCTTCCTCAGCATGACCGTATTCCTGCTCTATTGCCTCAGTGATGCAGTCAAGCAGTGCAGGCGCGAGAGAGCCGGCACGGTCCACCCTACCCTCTACGTACTCCTGGTCATATGGCCTCTCCTCTTCATAAGAGGATTGTATGGCGTCTTGTCGGCAGTTTTGCCCATTTTCAACTACTTTTCGCCCAGCAACTACGACGCGCACGGTTTGACCGATTCATTCGTTATCAGCGAGTATCTACTGGGTACGACTATGGAGTGGACGTCTTGCGCGTTGTTGATATTCACGTATATCACCTCGCGCAACGATCCAAAGAAGGCAGACTTGAAGGCAGAATTGGAGAAGGAGCGGCCGAGGTTTGACGAAGCTTGAGCTTGATCGATTGGCACACCCTTTTGGGACGTAGTAGTAGTAATCGTAGTACACAAGTAATAGACCTTGGTAATGCAGCTTCAAATTTTATTAGGTCGGGCTCTACAATATCCATAATTCCTTGTTTGTCACTTTGATCCTATACCGAATAGCCACTATGCCCGTTCCTTGGGAAGCGCTCATTCCATTCGGTGAAGTCCACCGTTGCGTTGCTCGATGCGTTATTTGACTAACATATGAACGTCCAAAAACGAAACCATTGTAAACAGGACTGCTCACCGTCATGTTCGGAGCCGCTGGCACGCTCTTGAATACCTCCGTCAGAGCTCAGAACCAGGGCAAAGTACGTTCCAGCATTCTTTACTACGCGGGGGAAACACAAGGGGCTGATCGCTGTTGTTTTCCTTTTAGCCCATAAGGTACAACTTGGACGCCTGGGACGAAATGATGGCAGACCGTGATAAACGGTTGACGGGCCATCCACGGGGTCAAACGGTACGCTCGTCAACTTGCTAGGTTCAGTTTCTTTTGCTTTATTTTATTGCAATAGTCGAACCCAATAGCGCCTGAAGGATTCGAAACGAATAGTGTCTGGTACACAGAGAAGACCCGATAAACACTGTCAGCGAAGCAGGTAACAACATAGTTCAGGCTGGGAACAACGTTATTATATCGATCATTCTATGTTGGTTGACAAATGCTCAGCGTTGCTGGCTGGAGATTGTGGGTTACCGGTATAACCTGACTAGCATTTAGATCCCTCGAATTCCCCAATTCATCGTCATTGACTGAACCGAGTACCTTCCACAAGCTTACATCTATGTATCCATTGTTCGCATCAACCATTGCCACACATCGTCACCGCAACCCCGTGTCGTTGTTGTTGCCGACGTAGTACTACGGATTGCATCATCATCATCATCAACGAAGCCATACCTTTGTCCCTGCAGGATCTCGGCCAGATCGTTGAATTCGATGGCCATAGAGGAATCTTGGTCGTGCTGAAACGAGCAAGAAAGGATGACGCCATGTTTCGACCGAATTTCGGCCGTCTGGGAGGTCCAATGATAACAAAGAGGAAAAAAAAAAGATGGAAGGGGACGTTGCTCACCACCTCCCCCCAAACGAATGAATGACTGATGGTATGTGTGAATTCGGGAGTCTGGCCATAAGCCCACTCCCAGCTCTGCAGGGCACGATGTGATCAATTATGATACCGTGAGGCAAAAACGATGATAAACGAAGACCATACAGGAAGCTCTCTCATGCCTTGACGAATGTATTCTATACTCGTCGTGTCATGGTTTTCCTCTACAACGTTGATCTACATTGGCAATAAAATATTGGTCGTTAGGGAAATCAATGTCAATTTGTCCGTTGAAGGGGGCAAGTATACCAGTTCATTGATATCGTATTCCTTCCGGAACTCTGCGACAACGGCATGTGCAAATACATCATGAGTAAGGGTCGGGCGGAACTGCTGTAGGTTGCAGACGGGAGAGCGAACGGAGGCTACTCCCTTGGTGACCATGTTTCCTGGCTTGGGGCGTGTTATCAGGCTCATTTGGGGGGGTAAAAAAAAAAGGAAAGGTGAGCAGACATTGTTAGGGCGAAGAAGATCGCCCAAGTCGCCAAGTCGCGTCGAAATGAGCATGGTGCCATGGTGATACGCACGATTGTTGACGATCTTGTACGCTGATCCCGAAACGTGTAAAACCAACAAGGACTCAGCTTTCGACGACTCCAAAAAAAAATGAAAACTTATCTTGTCCTTCCCTACACAAATATCGTTTCTGTCGTTGACATCAGCATCGATGCCAAGTGAACGGACAGCCCGGAGGACAATTTGGGCGGTTGCGCGTCTATCGAACGAGGACCTGGGAAGGTGGATGGAGAAGTTAGTGTTCCCAAGGTCCTGCGCTCATATGGAAAACCGTATCAGACAGATGAGCATTTGCCATTTGAAAAGAAAACATACATGATAAACCGCCCCTCCTCCGCTCCTCCTGCGAACAAAAGGTGTTCTGGTTCTTCGCATCGCTGGCATGTTAACTTCATTCCACGGGTTCTGGTGGCGTCCTATCACGACGCATGGCTCGTCGCGGTAGATTAGAAGGAGCGGCTCGTTTGGGGGCTTGTGTCTGAAGAGCCTGGCGTGTTTTTT
Source organism: Hygrocybe punicea (assembly GCA_963556145.1). Lineage (NCBI taxonomy): Eukaryota > Fungi > Basidiomycota > Agaricomycetes > Agaricales > Hygrophoraceae > Hygrocybe > Hygrocybe punicea. Next base: position 5,545,195 of record OY744464.1, read on the forward strand.
TTCGCTTGTTCAAACGTTCTAACTGCGAGAAGATGGAGATAAACGAACCAGTCCTCGAAAGTAATGTTGAAGTATGGGTTTGTTGACCTGGATATGTATATAGAGTGATTTGGCGAAATCAAATTTGTAGTTTGTGTGAATAAGGAGCGACAGGTCGTAGAAATCAGGCTCCTGGAGTGGAAGGTAAGGGAAAGCATGAAACCCGTTCGCACACACGAATCACCAGTATACTCTCTAGTTGTTTTTATTTTCACAAGGGAAATCAGAGAATGTGTTGACTTGGGGTCTGTGTGCATCTACAACTCGGTAACTCTACACCATTCACCTCTGAACAGTGGTATATATCGGGTTCTCAACCTCGTGTATTGGCGTCTTGCCTTCTGGTGTTCCAGGAATGGTCTTGATCAAGCCCTGTGTCAAACTTGAGCTTCAACAAACAACCAAGGTCAACAATGGACCGGGGATGCTGACCAGCTTCTCAAACATGCATTTGTTCAATGTTCTTTCCGGTTTACGACAGCGGTAATATTCCTGTAGTAGGAGCCAGATGTCCAACACACTGTTGTGGGGGGAAGGCTTTGTTCGGGAGAACTGACCTGATTGTGTAGTTCAAGACAATTCCAATGGGTATCGAATTGTTGCAAACAATTCTCCCTCATTTTTGTGATTCTGAAAACACGAGCATGACGTGTTTTTAGTCACATAGCTGTCGAAGAGAAGAGAAGGAGAGAGGACCGAAGCAAAAACGCACAGGTCAGTCGCACACCTCGTCACCCGTCGGCCTTCCTTCAGGCAATGTCCAGGATCCCGATTCTCGTTCTTGCAGAGCATAAAATCCTCTGTTTTTCAGGTGCGCAAGTTCCGCCCCCCACATTTCTCTCAGTGAGTCCCCCCAATAACGTAGATCACCCGTTTAACGTAAGATACAGACCGTTGTATTCTTTGCAGAAAGCGCCGATGAAGAATGCCGCGCTTTTCAGTGGTGCGCTTGTAGTACCGAGTTCCTCGACCTTGGGAATATTATCGGGAAGGGGTGTTGGGTCCTTGTATGGCCTTGCCGCCAACGAACTGTCGTGATAGTTGCTCATCGTTGACGGCGATGAAGCCGAGTCTGGCGTGACTGGAAAGTCGGAGTTTAATTCACGACCTCTTCAAGTTTATATTATTATTGCAACTGAACATGGTGTGCACTGGCAGTCGCTCAGTCCATTACGACTGGCCGTGCTAACGGATTATTGCTTGCCACCCGATAGCCTGCAAAAAACCCGCCAAAATTCTACCAACTCCTCCTCAAAGCACAAAAACTCACCATCGTCCTCACTGCACCACAATCAGCAACCGTCGCGTCCTTGAAGCAAGACGCGTTCTCCGCACTCGTGTCAGATGTCAATCAGATGAACGGTGTACCGAAAGTGACAAGTGAGGACGACTTTGAAATTTGCAAGCTAAAGAAGGACAAAGGGAAAAGAAATATTAAGGAGTTTGAGGTTCTCGATGGCTCGCTCACGGTAAAAGCTCATTTGGTGAACTGGGAAATTCTATTCTTGCAATTCAGAAATGATTCTGGTGAGTGCCTTTATTCCCCCCATTCACTCTTCACTCGCCGCTCATTGCAAATGTACAGGCGAGTTGATGCCGATCGAATTCACCCAACCGTCTCTGACATATGAGGACGACGAGGAACCAAGAAACATGCCGCAGTCTGCACCGGAAACATCACCAACGAGCAAAGGGAAACGGAAGGCAGCCCCTGAATGAGGACATGTATCTCCCCCGCCCGTACTTGTTGCCGCACAAGATTCCTGTACGCAAACATGATTGTTATGACGATGTGGAAACGTTTTGCAATGCTCTACTGTACCTTGAATTGACTGGAGCAATCACATTGATGGGTTAATTTTTTTTCCACGGGCGAGGAAGCTGCGGCAGCAAAGCAGCAGCAACACGTCGGCCCTCTTCAGCGAGTAAGTTGTATGTGGAACACGCATTCCGCTATGCAATATGAACTATTTCAATGTCGTTTCGCTGCGCAAGCAGCGAGTACAACGCACTGTATCCATGACGTCCAGCTGCATTCCAATCGAGTTCAAATACGTTCGAATGAAGGGGGGAGGTAGCGCAATCTTGTTCCCAGTCCCAAACAAAATGATCTCTGCAAAAAAAAAAATCTTTGTTTGAGATTCGGTAGTTTTCAATGTGGACTGAAATGTGTTTACCAGGTCTTGGTACCACTATCTCGAAGACCTCAAGATGAGCTTGGCTCCAACCTGTCCACAGAGTTGAAGGCACATCCCACAGAAACACATTGCCCTCTAGGAAGATGCAGGCAGACGGGATGATCAAGCCGTCTGCAAGCTGGAGGCCATCAGACGTTATGGAGCTGACTTGAACTGGTGGTGGAATGGCCCCTGCCAGCATATTCGTGAGGACAGTTGGGCGATCCCGAATGGTCTGGGTTACATGAAATGGCCTTCGGAAGATTAAATTACAGCGCAGAGGTCGGTGCAGGTGTTGAGGGAACCTGAGCATAACTGACTATCGGTCCGGGGTCGTGACCCGGACAGATTCATATAAGCTGCAGCCCGTGCTCACCCCTGCAGAACGACTTTCACAGCGCATGCTCACACCAGTTTGGGTGGTGGTAATGCATGTTAAATGTAAGTAAGCTACTGGATACATATATATTCGAGGGCAGGACATTTCAGTTTAGGTCAACCGGGGCTCCGCCGTCGTCACCACTGTAGTCTGTTTGCTGTTGGTCTTGACGCTTCCCCTCCGAATACAGGAATGCCAAAATCAACATGATTTGGTCTGGCATCGAGACGGAAGGGGAGATGCGCAGGACCGCTGGCTCGGACTTCCTGAAGGTGTGGGATACGTAAGGTGTGAATGTGGCCATGGCCTGGGATTTCCACATTTCCGTGGTAGCCTTAGATAAGGAATGAGTGCGTGATCGCGAGGATGGTGAAAAATATCAAAAACCTGCCACTGATTCTGGTGGTATTTAACTTGGAATTCTTGGCCTGTCCAGCGCCAGTTTCTCGTTCTGTCATTCCGCAACGGTATTTTCAGTCTTGCAAGTGAAATCGAATATTACAAACAACGTTACTGACCCGCTGAACCAGCTGCTCGTATGCTGCTTTACAACATCGAAGCTCCTCGTCTCGCCGTACACCTGAAAGGACCGATCTCTCCAAAAGATGGCACCAATCGTCACATCGTATACAGTGTTCAATGTGGTAACTTTGCGTCCTCGGAATCCCGATGTAGTATGAGTGATATAGAGGATTGCGCCGGATTGAAGAGAGCGAATTGGGGAGTCTAGGAAGTGGTTGGCATTGTCGAAGGAGGCTATAAACTCTGACATGGGGAGGCGTGTGAGTTGATGTGGTTTAGCATGGGTGGGCATTTATAACGAGTGGGCCGTCGGTGAACATAGTCACCGTTCGGTTGCGGTAGTAGATGAGATATCCTGGTGTGACAGTTTTGCCGTCGTACTGGTTTGCGACGCCGAAGGGTTCAAGCCACCGCACAGTTGTGATGGTGATATAAATCTGTGTATCAACAAAAGTCATTTCACAAGGCTTCGACTCTACCGGACATTGTCTCCGGATTTCATCCTATTCCTTCTCCGAGCTACTCGGCAAGCGTGCTGGATCCGAATATAGACATAACTTAGCTGGAGGAAGGTGGCCGCCGACCACATATGTTTGGAAACTTGCGGTTTTTGAAAAGTTGCAGTCTTCCTTTCTCAACCAAAGGTTTCTGTTGGTATTCCGACCGCGTTGAAAAAGTAAGCCCGGTTCTTGACCAAATTGATATTGACCCTACCAATAATTATGTGAACAGCCGTAAGTACTAGCAATGCGATGGCAGATAAGATAAAATAGAAAAAGGAGCATTGGATTACCACTTTCTAACCCGTGGATCGCCGCAAAAAAACCGAAGAGTCGTTTTCTGCTACCCCGTTCTCCTCCAATTCATTTGCTTTTCGCTTGTGTCCGGATGCGAGAGGTTTTTTGTCTATGAGGGTATTCTCGTTGAGCTCGCCATTTGGTTCAATCTTCCCTGGTCCATCTTTCCGCGCCTCCGCCGCATCATCATCATTACCGTTGCTCTTCTTCTTCTTGCCTGTCTTTCCGGTAGGTTTGACGCCCTTCGTTGTGTCAGGCACGATTGATTGCAACTTCCCTTTTCTGAATTTGAGTTCATCCCAGCCTCCGTTCTCCGCCATTAGCTGTATGGTATCCCAGGCTTTCTCATCTACTTTTTGCACACTCAATCTTCCGCGTTTCACGAGTGCCATCCCTGCCAGTTACCGTGTTATTCCCACGGTTCATGAAGTGAGGAAGGTTGGACTACCGACCTTTGATAGCCCTGACATCGGTATCGGCTAAATAATCGAGTGAGGGGGGAAGTGAGGGGGATGGGGTGTCTGCAATGTGCCGCAATAGTGTGAGGGGCACGAAGTGGCATGCCCGCGAGGTAAACATGACCTCGACCATGTACCACTTTGGATTTTCTTGGTCCGTCTTCTGAAAACAAAACGAGTTACGGCAGGGTTCTAGGAAATACCATATATTCACTGACAGGATCGTAATATGGATGATTTCTGACAAATATTGTCATCGTAAATCTGCAAAGTCACAAGAGATAAGTGCACGCACGAGTCCCATGCTGTGTCTACCAAGTTTAACCGATAAGAAAACGTCACAACAGTGTCGGAACTTAACTTACGGTCCGGGTAAGCTTCTTTGGATACCTGTGCAGATAAAGAACGGTGGGTTGGGATAGGAATGCAACTACAAGACCAGAACGGACCTCGGCGAATGCTGCGATGCCTGCAGGAAATGAATCCAGCGGTTATGATCATTTTGTAAAGGTAGTGGTGGTCATTAAATACCTGGAGTTTTGCAATTTGAGTGGTAGAAAAGAACCTGATGGATAATGTTTTGAGTTTCGCCTAATCTCACACTGGAGGCATTTTTCTCACCTTATCACCAACTTTCATTCCCTTCATCAAATTTTTCGCCTCGTGATTTCTAACACCCTCCCATGGTGTCGTTCTTACAGCTTCGAAATCATCTACACTAAACTGGTGACAGCAACAACCAGGAAAGGGTCGCGTTGATTAGGGCACGCATAGAATCAAATCCGAATCAGTATTACACTTTTCTCACAATCGCTGGAAATTGATCTCCACTCACCTTCACGTCTTTCCCTTTTACGACGCGTGAATCAGGCTCGGCCTTCATGAGCCAATACTGCGACGCCTGTGCCATTCGTCGAAACCGGTTCCTTACACAATCAATCGCTCTGCTGGTCCGTGTTGACGATTGTCATATGAATCAGTTTCCGTGTGTCATGGAAGGCGGCTATCCCGCATACATATGCCAAACGTTCACCGCCCAAAATCCGTTCTTGAAGAAGAAATTTCCTGTTACAGCGCACTGGAAAAGAGCTGTGTTGATAGAAATGCAGAAATTGTGCGCCTATGTTACCTTGCCAGGTCAGAGGCGATACCTTCGCACCACAGCGCGATGAAGACTGCAGTCGGCCCGACAGAATTATAAGGTCCGACGCTTGATAGCTTGATATGGCACCGTCGGAGTGGTATTTGTTTGTGCCGGCCGATCCGGCCCGCTCGAGGCTGTTGCCGTCACGGTTGCATCCACTCACCCATAGAATTTCGTATTGGTGTCAGTTGACCGTCGACTGCGCATTCACTGCCCTCCTCGCCTTCATAAACTACATACAGGGCTCCTTTCGTTCGACCCTTTCACTGGACATCGACCAATGTCTTTCATCGACCGCAAAGGCTTACCGTCCCCTACACATTCCACGTCCTCGAACGTCGTTGACCATCATGCTGCTAATGGTACGCATCCTTGTCTTATCTGCGACGGCCCAAGTCCGAGAATTTTTATTATGAATTAAAGTCACGGATGAGTTGCCTGGACTGCCTAGGAAGGCTGCTCACTATGACAAGTCCCACATGCTCAACGTACAACCCTTGAAGCGAAGTGAAATGCAGGTAAAGCTTCCAGTGATCGCCTCGAATATTCGAACTCACTATGGTTCAATAGCCTTCATATGCTCAAGATCTTGGTCTTGGGGAGGTTTGTGACGTTACTTTTACGTTCGGCCTTCAATTGACGTTTCTGTACAGGTTACTCATGGCATTTACGGCTCTTTGTTGAATGGACTTGGCTCTATAGTGGGCTTCATTGGAGCCATTCCTTGCTGTCCTTGCCCCAATCCTTTCCGGAACGTCCAGCAAGGTATGTCCCCCATTCTATCATCTCGTGCTTTCTCATATTTGTTGGTAGGGTCTGTTGGTCTGGTCTCCCGTTTCGGACAGTTCTACAAGTCCGTCGATCCCGGTCTCGTACAGGTTAACGTCTGCACCGAGTCTCTTCGTATCGTCGATGTCAAAGTGCAAATCAGCCCAATTGGTCGACAAATAGTCATCACACGTGACAATGTCAACGTCGAAATGTACGTTGAATCCTCCCCCCTCCTTTGCTGTGCTAATTCTTTGTTGTGACAGTGATTCGGTCATCTATTTCCAAATTTGCAACCCTTACCGTGCAGCTTTCGGTATCACGGACTTGCGCCAGGCTCTCATCGAGCGTGCCCAGACAACTCTCCGTCACGTCGTTGGTGCTCGCGCCGTGCAAAGCGTTGTCACTGAACGCGAAGCCATTGCGTTTGAGATCGCCGAAATTGTAGGAGACGTCGCTGACAAGTGGGGTGTCGCCATCGAAGGCATTCTCATCAAGGACATCATCTTCAGCCCCGAAGTCTCTGCCTCGCTCTCCTCCGCCGCACAGCAAAAACGTATCGGAGAATCCAAAGTCATCGCCGCCCGTGCAGAAGTCGACTCCGCCAGGCTCATGCGCCAGGCCGCCGACATTCTCGCCTCTCCTGCTGCTATGCAAATCAGGCAGCTTGAGGCGCTGCAGCAGATGGCCAAGTCGGCACATAGTAAGGTGGTCTTTGTGCCCATGCAACTGCAGAGCGATCTTGTAGGCCCAATGGCACAGCAGCAAGCAACAAGCTCTGTCCTCCAAAATGACAACGGCGAAGGTATGAGCGGCGCCGCGCGAGCAGGATTGATGGGCGCTATATCCGATATTTGAAAATTTGGTTTCTTGTCTGTCTGGGCAGTCACGTCTGTTCGCTGCGTTGGACTCGAGTTTGCCATTCTATGCTTCATGATACTCGAATGCTCCTATCCATGCTCACATCTTTTGCCCTTTTTAACTTTGTTTACCATCTCTTTCGCTGATTCTGCGACTGCTTGTAATCTCGTTGTAGTAGTTGTAGTTGTAGTGAGCCCGTATATCCGTTGACAAAGATCTGTAATTCAGTATTCTTTGTTTGCATGCTCGAGGCAAGGTGCACAAAACGTTGTCATTAATATTCTAAGCAAAAAATTAATCCTCTTTAGCGGTCTGTGGCTAGCTTACAATGGGAAGTACTGCATTCGCATATGTAGAATTCGCAACGAAGCTAAATAACGCAAGATGGCGAAAAATACCAAGAGCGGGGGGTGGTTCTCGACATGTATCAAGTTTTATCTATGCTTTGAGACCAACCATGGCAGGCCTCGCAGGAGCGTGGATGGGTTGTGGTGAGTGTATCCGTGGCGGCGGACGTTCTCTCGAATGGTGAGATTTAGGCAATGACGGTGTAGGTTCCGACAGTGCAAGACGAATCTGAGGAGCGGATGATGTTGGGGGTGGCAGATCCGCCTCTGGAGGGATCGCTTCTGGAGGAGACGTCTGATAGACAGTCGCATCGCCATTCATAATGCCGTTCGGAAGCGCCAACTCCAAGGGCTTCGGTGTGCGCTCCCCCTCCACAGCCGGTGACGATGACGATGACGGTGACGACGACGACGACGACGACGACGAAGACGACGCAACGTTGGATTCACGCTCCGAAGGCGCAGCACTCATACTCCTCCCCCTCCCGGCCGCAACGCTTCTCACAACCCGCGGACCCATCACCCGATCCACTGTCTTCTTCTCTTCGTACAGCACGCCCGCTCCAACCTCGCTCGCACTCAGCAATGACGCCGCTGAGCCGTTCGCGCGCAGACTGAGTGTCTCTGGCTTCAAGGTCTCCTCCGAGCTTCGTGGTGAGTTCTGGAGAGGATAGATCCCCAACCGCGGTTGCGCCACCCGCTCGTAATACAACATGAACGCGCCCGAGCCCTCCTGTAACACTGTCTTGATCCCGCACTCCATCGACGACTCGTCGCTAATGCGGAGCCATCCCCGGCCCGGCTCGTTCACTTCTTCATCCTCCCACGCGGGTGACACGAGCTCTGCACTATCATGACCATACCCAAGTGGGTCTATAAGTTTTGGTGGGTCGAAGCGTTTGGACCCTGCGGATATTGGGCGTGGCTTGCGGCGGAAGCAGATATAGTGACCGAAGGAGTGCTGCCCATAATGGCACACGACGGCGGAGAGGCGGTAAATGGTTCGGGGAGTGGCATATGTTGCTGGCGTAGGTGTAGTGGATCGGGGGAGCGATGGTGGGGGTGAGGATATGGGAACAGAGGGGACGGTGGAGAGTTTACCGGAAGTGGTGAATGGGGTGAGGTCGAGAACTTCTGGGAAGATCACGCGGACGTTGTTCTTGGAGGCGTACTGGCCGAAGTGTACTGACCGGTTGATGTGGAGAGCTAGGACAGGCGGAGGCTGCACGGAGAGACATGAGTAATGTGATTCTCGATACCGTCAGAGAATGATATATCTCACCCGAGCTATCATGGCTTGTTTGGTAGAGGCCCTACTGAAAACCCTCTCCATCTTTACGCCTTTAATATCGTCCTCAATCCTGCCTTCATCCAGAGCGGCCTTGACTAATGCGGCCATCCTTTTTGCCTCTCGAGCCCGCTTCTTCCGGGAAGATGATGGGCTTGCGTCGGGTTTCGTTGTCTCTGCCAACTTCTCAGCTTCCTGAACAAGTCGCTTTTGCGTCGCCAGCATGGAGCACTTCCTGCATATGCAATCCGTCAAGACTTCCAGCTTCGTATAATCCGCAAGACAATCTTCTAATTTGCAGCTGGTCTGCAGGCGGAAACATGTCGGGATAAGAATAAAAGAGATGTTGGGAAAAAAGTAGACGTACCACCAGTCGGGGTACGGCAAGTTGCCAACTGTCCAAGGCAAAATGCATGACGGCCTCCGTGTAACCACACTCGACACAGCTTCGTCTGTTGGCAGTCAGCCCATCAAAAACACTCTTCCCGGTCTCGCGACTTGTCTCTCCCAGCTGTGCGAGTCCACCAAGTCCTCTATCGCGGTGACCTTCCTTATCAATGGCAGCGGTCTCTGCCTTGATGCACTCTGACAGGCATTGGAATAATTCTTGAGCATCCTGGTGTTCACGGGAAGAGAAGAGTGAATTGTTTTTCCCCGGAGAGTGACCCGAAAGAGCACGGATGATATCCAGTGGCTGGATAGAGGTGGGGTATGAGTGGGGTTTATTCAGGGCTGGAACGAACTCTTGAGAGGTCAAGAAAAGGCGAACTGAAACGAAAGACGCACCATGTAGGAGATCCTGAATAGCGTCGATGACTGGTGAAGGCACATCTAAAGCCACTGCTTTGGAATGGATCATGTCTATGTGGGGCTGAAGGTAGGATAAGGACGCCATTGCCTGCCAGCAATGTTAATGACATGACCTTACGAAACGCAACTCATTTCGGAATAAAACAAACCTGAACTGTGGAATTCATGAAGCAGTATGTGCCTGATATATTGACAAGGCCGGGATAATAATCTTTGTCCTTGGTTGAATCTGTGGGCAAGGATCGCAAGTTGCACACATAGGGATGATCAGCGTGCGCACCGTGCTTTGCACTCCCATTCGACGAAATCTGCTCGGTTCGAGTCCGAGCATGGTGACTCTTCTTGGATTTCTTTCGTTGGTGTGTTGTCGTGGGACCAGGTACAGAGTGTCCATTCGACCAACCCCAGACAAAACCGAGGCTCTCAAGGACCATAGCAATCGAGTAGGAGAGAAAGCTGCCGTTTGCTGCCGTAGCGAGAGACAAGACGAGCAAAGGGATAAGCAGGAAGACGAGAAGAGGAGCTAATTGCTGAAAGGTTGGATTGGAAAATACGGTGATGCAGAAAGCACGAAATTCTTGGGAAATGGACATGTGTGTTGTCAGCCGGTTCAGGACCGGACGGAAGACATTAGTTGCGTGTAATCCAACCTGCTGAACTCGGAGGCAGGTGCCAGTTTGCAAACGACTACTATGACTGTGATTTTTCCGTGGCAGCACTCGCAGTGGGACTTGACAGTCTTGAGCGACGTACGAAATAAGGCTACCTAGCGCAATGGTAGCGCGTTTGGCTTCGATCGCTTAACGGTACCAAAAGGTTGCAGGTTCGAGTCCTGCGGTGGTCACTTTCTTTTTCTTGCTTTCTTCAGTGCACCGTTCGCGACGAACTTCGCGTCAATTTTACCAACGGTATTTATTGTGAAAGGATTCAGCGTCACAGAGCTCGACGTCGACAGCGAGCTCGGATCGGGCATGTGATCATCGTTGCTCAGAGGCACAAAGCTTGGCGCTTAGCTCTCGACCTACCTCTCCATGGCCACCGTATTGCTCTCTCAACATTCTTCTAATCCGCTTGAACTCCCGTCATCTGATCCCCTTGGAAAAGCATATCGGCGACAGGCTCAAAGACTACACGGCAGCGAATCATTGTCTTCCGACGACCCAATGGGCGGATACTACAGGCCGGAAGGACGGAAATATCGAAATCACCTCTCGCAGCTGTTGCCAACACTCCCCAACTCCAACACACTAGCTGACAGCGCAGACATAGATGAGGGTAGGGAAACTGACGATGAACTCGACGTGGTGATGCAGCATGAGGACGATGAACACGAGCAGAACGAAACGGACGCGGACGCGGACGCCCAGGGAGAGACAGACGAGGAAATGAGTATCTATCTCAAGCCACGAGCCGAACGCGACGAAATAGTGGAAGAAATCGCGGATCTCGAGGACGCGGTTCCTCTACTTACCGAGGATTACAAACTTGTTGACCGCCTTGGCACTGGCACATTCTCCTCCGTCTACAAAGCCATGGACTTGGGGTACCACAAATGGGATAATTCACCATGGCACGGTTTGCATCCTCCTTCGTCATCTGCATATTACCAGTCTGTTTGTCTTTCACGCGACAGCAAAGTCTTCGTAGCAGTCAAGAGAATTTACGTTACGAGCAATCCAGAACGCATTCGGAATGAGATTGCCATCATGCAGGATTGTAGAGGTTGTCGACATGTCTCCCAATTGATCACCGCTTTCCGACAGGAGGACCAGGTTGTCGCAATCATGCCGTACCATAGAAACGTCGACTTTCGGGTGGGTGCTGCTGTGCCACCTTTTCACGAACAACTATTTAAAACGTAATATATAATCTGTCTGGAACAGGAATACTACCGCCAGCTCCCCATGGCTGGCATCAAAGTTTACTTCCGCTGCATGCTTCGAGCCCTTCGTGATATTCATGCTAGGGGCATAATCCATCGCGATGTCAAACCTGCCAACTTCCTCTTCGATCCCCGCAAGGGTTTAGGTACTTTGTGTGATTTTGGTCTGGCATCCGTATGTCCATGACTTCGTTTGCGAATGATCTGACCATGTGTATACCACTCAGCGCATGGAGCCTGGTCCAGTACTTGGTGCCTGTCTGCACACTCCCGCCACACGGGAGTTTCCTCACGGTCGGATTCGACCACGGGCTGAATACGACATCGATCACATTAAGAAGATGCAGAAAGAGGCAAGGCAGAAGAGCTTGTGGCAATCAGATAAAGTGGGATATCCGGACAAGGATACGCGGTGAGTATTAGAACACGACGATGCCTCAGGAAAACAGGGTAACTGATAAGTTCCTCAATGTAGGCCCCACTCGAAAGCTAATCGAGCGGGAACAAGAGGTTTTCGTGCGCCTGAGGTTTTGCTCAAATGTGGAGATCAAACGGGTGGTTAGTGACCTGTATTTTCGCAGCCCTTCATTTCTTCCATCTTGCAGCGCCTTTTGATGTAGCTGTCGACGTCTGGTCAGTGGGAATGATTCTCTTGTTTTTCCTCATCGGGAAATTTCCACTATTTCAATCCAACGACGACATTGAAGCATTGATGGAAGTCGCTGCCATCATTGGGAGAAGGCGGATGGAGAAGGCAGCGACACTACACAGCACGTAGTCATTATTAGCTCTCCTCCAAAGGAGTTTTTTTGACACTTCTGCATAGGTCGAACGTTTGCCACGAACGTTCCTTCCGTTACCCAGGACGGCATCTCGTGGCGCACTTTTGTCGAGAAGCAAAATCCCAAAGTCAGCACGCCAAGAGAACCAGACTCTCGGTTCTATCCGTACTTCTCATGCTCTGGCGACCCTCAACCATCTTCAACAAGAGACATGTCTGGCCTCAGATCACGGTCACCCTCTCCTCATTCAAGTACGCAGTCTCAAGACCCGCCAACCGCAGAATCATACGCCGCAGATCTCGAATGCGCGTTTGACCTCCTTGAGCAGCTCATGCAACCGGAGTCGACGCGAAGGATTACACCGCGTGGTGCCCTGTACCACCCTTTTCTGGCAGAAGAGCCAGAGGATGACGAGCATTTCCCACATCCTTTTGGAGAGGGGATCTGTGGGGACTGGCATTTCATTGACGATGTCACTGAGGAGCCTTGTGTGAAGGTAAGTCTGGATGGTGGGGGTGCTGAGGTGAAGAGATTGGTCGCGGGGCAAGGTATCGCTATCGGACGATACCCTTGCGAGTTTCACAGGGCAGAGGAATATTGTTATACAGATAGTTGTTAGCCCGGGTCTCCGTTGGTTCCCGCATAATTTGAAGCAGACAAAGGAAAACGAACAGGAAGTACAACAGTGTGGTTATTGCGGGTTTGGTCGCCAGGTACCTGATCCTTCTAAATGATTATCGATAAAAGTATTTGAATCGATACCCTGATGTTTTCCCACTGGCCCACTGGCACCACCCCAAACCCCCTCAGTCTCAACCATGCACTCTGTCTTGGGAAATCTGAACTTCTTTGACACCCCAGTCGAGCCAAACGACTTTCGTTGGTCGACTGCTACCGAGTGTGACCGGCCGAGGAACGACCTGAGTCCCAACACCCATGAAGTTCAGATTTACGATATGCGGAGCCTCTCCGTCGAGCAGCGCGCAGACATGGGTTTGACCCTCGAGAAAGCCGGCTTTGAGACGTTGCAAGGCTGGGGAGAAGACGGGGAGAGCTTGGCTAAAGGGTGGGCAGAGAGAAAGTGGGAAGATGAAAAGTGGATCGAGACGGTGTATTATCCGTATGTTACAAGGCAAGTCTTTCGACGTTGTGGACAATAAAACCGCTGCGGTAATAACCATCACCGGCAGCCTTCTGAGCAAGAAGTTCAATGCCACTCGGGCGACTGTTTACGACCACACCGTCCGTCAGCGCCCCTTCATCTCGAAAGCCGAAGACGGGGGCTTGATACGACACCCGCCAGCACAGGTAGACTAAAATCCCGCCCCCCCCACTCCCCGCCTTGATAGTGATACTGAGGCGGCGTTGACCACAGCAAACTCACATCGACCAGACCTATTGGGCTGCAATCGAGCGCATTCGTATGCACCTGGGCGAAGAAGCAGCTCAGCGGGTCCTCGATGGATCTGCCAGAGCAATCCTTTGCAATGTCTGGCGTCCCCTTGTCGGCCCGCTGCTCGAACAACCCCTCGCTGCCGCCGACTTCCGCTCTTTAGACGGAGAGAGAGATTTCGAAAATACCCCCGCTGCCCCTCCTGGCTGTAGGACGGGAGAATCTCAAATGCTGCGTTTTCATCCCGATCAGAAGTGGTATTACCTCTCCGGAATGCAAACAGACGAATGTCTTCTCTTGAAGTGCTTCGACAGCCTGACAACGGTTAGATCACCGCACTCGGTGCGTATTGTACATTCATGATCATTTTCTGTCGAAGTAAACTTTTTTTTTTTGCCCCAGGCCTTTGTTGACCCCAACACACCGCCATTTGCAGAAAGCTGGAGTATTGAAGTCCGGACGCTTAGTCTGATTGAGATCTAGAATTCGCTGACGAAGAGCGAGTGTAGACCATCCGATTTTTGGTCCTTGTACTTGTAGACGAAATGTTATTGGAATATACAATGAACGAGCATTATTGGGCGATCCGAGTATACCGGTTAGATTGACTACTAGCAGAAAGACATGTATAATCACCGCTAGCTTGATATCGCGTTGACCGGCATCGTTTGCAGGGATAAGTTATTTTGAAATTGATAAGGTAAGTTAGTATTGTATGGTTTCAATATTTTTCAGTTTCATCTGATAAGTGATCTCACGGTTTCTCACCTACGCTGCGATGGCGTTAAACTGGGCAATGCTCACTCCAAACCGCTCTCCTGTCCCTCTACCGCAAGAGGAGACCATCACCGCCGTCGAATATGGGGCAGAACTCAATCTCACCATTCCCGATGCGCCGCCATCTGGAAGTTCTGCCTCGGGTGGATCAGGAGGAGCGAGAAACCTGAAGGAGTCGGGGGGAATCTGGCTCACCAACCAGCGAGTGCGCCTCTGCTGCTCTCGTTCTTCACGGGATACTTGTTGATCGTTGTCGCTCTGCATACCTGTGCTCTGCAAACCATAGCTAATCTTCGCAACTCCCGATTCTACCGTTAAACCGTCGTTTGATTCGTTATCTGTCCCCCTTGGTTCTATCCTATCTACAAAATTCGAACAGCCGTACTTTGGTGTCAACTTTCTTGCTTTCGAGGTCAAACCGTCACCAGATGGTGGCTTGGCGGAGGGAACACAAGCAGAGCTGAGGTTTAAGGACCGTGCCATGTTTCAATTCGTTAGCATACTGGAGAAAACGCGTGAAAGAGCGGTTTACATGAGGCGGCAGTCGCTTGAGGATGAGGAGGGACTACGTGCGTTGTATTCACCTTGTCGTTGAACTCAACACTAATCGTGCTCGTAGCCGTTTATACTTCACCACCGCAAAGTTCCTTATCTGGGGTACCCGTTGACAGTCCTCCCGGATACGACGCATAATGACTGCACCATCCGCCTTAGTGATGCTTCTTTATCCGTCGCTTTTGAAGGGCTCTGTAACTATTAGTAGACTCTTTTCCGGGGGGAGGTTTGGCAGATATTGCCGTGTACTTAGTAGAGCAGTCGAGGACCTTGCACATGTTGTTTCCGTCGCAATCAACCGAATCTTACGAACGGCTTTCCTGTCCTTGCATTTCACTCCCACTCATTTGCACTAAAACACCAATAAATTGCTCAAGACGATTACATTGCAAGAAAGGGAAGGGGAATGATTCCATGGATTAGAGGTTTATCTTAAAGTATCGTGAAAGCGGAAAGTGTCATGATTATGCGTACCTAGAAAAGAGTATTGAGATATCGAGATTCCTTCATTCTATTATTCTGACAACCAACTCAGGAATCCAGTTGATCATCTTCGTGGCATGGCCGCGATTAACGGGTAAGAATTGAAAACTGCTTGCAAGTCCTTGCATGCCCAACTCCTCGAGCGCTTGCAAATGCCTCCGACCGGGACCATGAGAGATGGCCTCCTCCAAGGTACCGATGGTGGATGTCGATCCACGTAGTGCTGAATGTCGGCCAGGATCCTGAAGAGACACGCGAAAAATGTTTGATACTGCCCTGATGATGGAAGGATTGGAGGAGTTGGCAAATGACTCCTTGATTCTGTCTTGCAAACCCTCGTATCTATAACAAAGGGAAGACAACAGTCAGCTAAAATAGTGGTACGAGAGGCCAGACGTACGCCATAGACACAATATCTGGGTACATTACTGCAACATCTGATAGGAGGTTGTAGAGGATCTCAGTTTCGGCATCATCACCTTGCGCTGTTGTGAGTATGGCTCCCACAAAGGATGTCAAGAGAAGCGCAGCACTGGCTTCATGCACACCAATGAAGCTGAGCGAAACGCGGGGCACGGTATTGCCTTCGCACATAACTTCCGCTAGGGGTGAGGGATCTGGGATACAGTCTTCTAGCAGTCGACGATAGGCGGCTGGTGTCGTTGAGAGTGGAAGTAAGGCCAGGAAGTAGCCCATAGCGTCGGGATGCAACATATTCCGTGAGCCTTCCACAGCTCCATTTTCTCTTGCACCCGATCGCACTGTGACTCGCAACAAACTCCTTAATACGGCTTCTGCTGAATCCTTCAAACCTGAATGTCGGATACCCTTGAAAATGATCGACGCAAGAGAGAAAGAGAAGCTGGAGTCGAAAGACAAGGCAAGCAGTTGGTCCAATTGACATGCAATTTCTTCCAATGGATTGCGGCCGTCAAGAAGAATCGTAGAGACCGAGCCACGAAAGACACCTCGTTCTTCCATATGTTCCAACGTCGTTCGCAACAAATCGGTGGCCTCTATATAGAAGGCAATGTGACTTGACTGTAGCAACGCGACTGCGAGCCAGAAGACTTGACAGATGTATCTGGATTTGTTCGGCAGAGCAGGTACAATCTTGCAGATACAACGAAGCATGCTGACAACGGAAGTTGTATTGGTTTCGCTTGAATGGGATAATGCTGTTTTGAACGCAACGAGCATTTGATATAACAAGTCGTCATCCACGTCGGATGTCGCGAGGGCGCCAATGACAATGAAAGCCCGTGTTTGGATTACAGTAGAAAGCTGGAAGGCCATCGAGGTCACCAAACCCATCCAGCGAGCACGCCAAACGTTGAGGAGACCTGAATAAAAATGAGAAAAGATTGAGGAATACAATTTAATAATTTGACAGACCTTTTGACCCTGCGGTCACTGCCATAATTCGGATCAACAGCTGGGTAAGACTTTCCTGTGTGTCTATACATTGTTTCTCGCTGGATGGATCGACGTTGGTGTATTCGCTGGTGGCGTGGGTCCGCACCAATCCAAAGAGCCGAAGCGTTGCTGGCTGAGTGCATTCGTTGATAAGCTGCAAAAGCTCAGGTCCGGTCACATCGTCGGCACGAGCCACATACAGCGACTGGAGAAGATTCATGACAATGCCGTATACCGACTTTCGAACCAATGTTTGGCCTATTCCAGCCACTAATGCCACGAGGTGGACGAGTTCTGGGACGAACAGCTGGTTGTGGCTTAGCTGCTTCGACGGATTGCCCGCAACCAGAGTAAGGCGAATGAGAGTTGCAATCTCAGTCCAGTGGATGTTATCAGCGAGTGTCTTCGAAGGCTTCAAAGAGGTTTTACCCAAAGCCTACGCTTGGATTGTCATGCTGTGAACACCCGATGACGAGATTGTACCACTAACCTTGCGCATCTTCGACAACAGTCTTCCTCTGACGTTTATGGATGACAAAGCAGATATAATACGCGCAATGGTTTCGCATCGATAGGATCCTATGCCTCCGTCAGTTGCGCCGCGTATCAGTTCATCGAGGACGATATTAACGACAATGCTGTCGAGTTTCCCTATTTCGGACCAAACGTATTTTTGGATTGTCGAAAAAACCTATCTATGGGTAAGTTCAGGAATGCTAAAGAGGCTACAGCTGGCGCACCTCAGCGTCCGCAATGGTCAAGTCTGACAATACCCGCACGCAATCGCGCAGTCTAGCACCTGAGGGCTCGTAGTGTGAACTGGTTGGATTAGAGAAGTAGGCCAGGTTCTTGATCCAGGGACTCATGTACTGCAAGCAACTGATTCGCTGCGCAGTGTTGGTCCTTTCATTAGCCTTGTCGCCAGTCTTGAGGCCAACCTTGTCCCCTACCAGCTCCATACCCACTGACACCTCAGAGATGAAGTCTATTGTTAGTTCCGGAGCGAATTCGGCGAGTCGCTCGCTTAGGTGCACGACAAAAGTACTGGGATCGCCAGGAATGAAACCCGCTAGAAAAGGGAGCTATGAGTAAGCGTGTAGTGCAACTGAAATATCATGCCGACCTTTTGAGGCTACAATAGGATTCTTGTTATACTTGAGGTATGAGCAGACAGCGCCCAGCAGATCATATGCAGCACTGCGCAGTTCTTCGTCACGCGAATCAATGTTGAGCATACCGATATGTATCATCGTCGCGGGAACATTTGAAAGTCTAGGAGAACGCTCAGCAACTGAGGTATGTGTTTCTTTCATTTTCCCTTTTGCTGCTCTGATGGTCTATCGCGGGAGACATGAAAATCTGCTGGATAGTTATCAGGATAGGGTGACTCACCTTAATAATGGCCTCTCGGTCTGAGGATGAAAAGAATAGAGTGATTCCTTGTCGGCTCCTTCGAATGATGAACTCGAATGGATCATGGCCTGTTGAGACATTGTACACATCGCTAACATCCGTTAAAGAAATTATTTCCGTTGATCTGCATGACAACATGGGGGATATCGGCTGAGCTTTCACCTATACGCAATGTAGGTGACAGCTACCAATTCATAAAATGGAACTCACCGAAGTGATTCGCAGATGGGACACTCCAACTTCCAGCACAACGGGCATATGCATTTGGTGATCCTGCCGCATTGCAACCTCCCTGAATATCTGGCATGTCTCCTGTTCTAGGCTCGCTAAAAAGTAATATTGAAGTGCGAACGACCATTTCAGAGCATGCATCACATACTAGCATGGGCCAGGGGGGTTAGAGAGCTTGAAGAAACATGCTCTGTAAGCTCCGCCACTGAAGAATATGCTCTGATTTCGCCGGAGAAGGGAATACCTATGCGGTAAAAAGTTGGGAGGTGAAATTCCACGCAGATGTCAGACGTCAGACGCACCAGCAGAGACGTTGTACAGTCTTCGCAAATATCGCTGAGTCAACGAATTTGGGTTCAAGATATAGGTGGTAAGTAACCGCTTGCGTATATCCGATGGGATTAACTCAGTGCAAAACTTCAGCCACTGAACTGGCAATTCTGAAACCGAAGTAAAAGATGTGCAATCGAGAATAATTTCATAGAGCCGGTCTTCGTAGACTGTTGAGGTCAGCATCTAGACAAAACAGTATTTGAAAAGGAACAAAAAACAGTTGAGTCAACGGATCACAATACCTTGAAGATGTAAAACATCAGCAAGTCAATGTCAAGTGCTTCTACATCGATCCTTGACATGCGAAGAATGAAAACCGCTGGCTGATCCTATTTTATAACGAGTTAAGTACTGCCACCGTGACCAAGAGCTGAAAGCTGACTTTGGGCGCGGAAGTCTCTATAAATATATCCCGAACAGAGTCGGTATTTCGGTGAGAATAACGAGACATCAGATCGATATATCCTTGGTGTTCTGAACGATTCAAGGTCGATAGCTGAGGAATCGCAAATGGAGACCCCATATCCACCAGTAAAGTACACAACCCATCCCATGCACCTTTACCGGTGACTGGTGGGCCGCCGTCCGGTGATGGTCGAAAATAGCTTAGCAGCTCCTTTCCAATTTTATCAGTGTGCTTGTGAAAGAAGCGATGTAGCACAATGGTATCTGTATCGTCAGATGTCGTGCCAAGCCACTCGTCATCCTCATCTTCAGGAGCGACAGAAGAATATTTCTGTCATCGTTATGAGCCACACTGGCGTCCACTAAAGGAAGTCGTTGACTTACGTTGACTTCACTCAGAAAACGAGTGACATTGACAATATTGTCTTCTAGAAAACCGTTGAGGATAACCATGTGCACCTCCTTGCCGAAGAAGATATTATTGGCGAGGTTTTGAATTATTTTGGCAATGACCATGAGACCGCGCCGAATTACAGGCTCGTCCTCTTTGGGTAGTTCGACGTCAACGATTCCAGGCGCCACCACAGCTGGCGAGATGAAGCTGAAAGAGTATGTTAGATGTAAATCTGGGAGGTCTGTATTGTACTATACAAACCGTAGGAAAATGAAAGCACCAAGGGCTGCAAATTTCGCCTCTGGCCACACGGCGTTTCTAAAAGTACGAGTGAGTTGCGAATATGTAGGTAAGTGTTTTGCACTAACACGGATTTTGCAATGTGGGCACAAATCTCGCGGAACATGCTGGGAAAGGAATGGGAACATGAATATACATGAGGTTTCGTGTCTGCCACCGAACTTACGAAGGCAATGCCGGAATGGACGAGGACACGATCTCCAAAAATGAAGAGGCAACAAGTTCCACATTGGTTAGATTGGCCGCGACCTCTTGCTCAGTAGTCTTCGATGGATCCAGTTCATATCCGTGTCCTGGTGGCATAGACGTCATTGTTTTGACGAGTGGTATGATGAGACTCCTCAGGTAATTGTATCCGTGTATTTTGGCGAACGCAGACAAAAATCTTGTACACGTTGAATTGCTTCTAAATAGCGAAGCATCGTTTTCTGTAGTAGAGATGTTGGCAAGTCGGAGTGAATTCGAATAAAGACTCTACCTGAATGAGCGATTTCTCGGTCTATCATAAGTTTGAGGAGGCTGATCAGAGATGCCCGAGTGTCGAAGAGATTTAGCAACACAGAAATCATGATGTCAACCTCCGCCGGCGGGCATGTTTCGCATATTGCCATAGCGAGTACCATCTATGCTCTTAATGGTAAGGGTGTTTTAAATGTGGCGTGTCCGGACCAAATACTCACGTCGGAACCTTTGACTAACTATATATCAAGAAAGGAAGGTCTCAATCATAGAAAGGGATGAATGTAAGGACGAGATCTCTTACCTCTCGGAGGCGTGTCTGGCGCACAGCGGTGAGGGAATGGCTCTGTGGATCAAATTTAGTACCTTGACCAAGGACTCGAGCGAAGACCTGAGCGAAAATAATGCGCTTTTGGGGATCTGGGTCAAACGCAAGAGATAGACATTGCTTGAAGCCGCCTTGGGGATTTGCTCTGACTAGACTCGACAACCCAATGACTACCAAGTCCCGCAACTCAGCTACCCTTTGCGTTGCTCGCATTTTCTGCAAACATGAGTACTGCGTGATTCATCATGTACGTCACAAAACACTTACGTGCTGTACAGAAGCTACGTCCAGGACACCGTCTGATGTCTTGAAGAGGGTGTTAAACAAGGATCAAATCCCAGATGTGAAAACTCACCGGAACATCCAGCTGGAACATATCCAAACCTCGCAACAGGATTCCGGAGTAACGTACGAACAACCTGGATACGCCATGCCTGGAACCACCTCCACTGGCGGTATCGAGCGGCGCGAGAGGCAAATGATCCAAGAGTTTGACGCCAGTCCGAAGACAGGATATGTTCAGGTCGTTTTGTACACGCACCGTATCTCCATCAGCGGACTAAACAAAAGTCGTTGTAACCAACAATAATCCAGGAAAGACGAAAGGAAAGGCAAACATGGGTTGGATCCTGAAACCACTCCATAACAATCTCAAGGATATCATGACCGACACAGGTCTCCTTCGCAGATGTCATAGGGTTTGCCTTGTCGCAAACATGGTCGCAGAGAACGCAGAACTTGATTTTGATACGATAGCAATTCGGAGTATTAAACCTGGTGATGAAGGACGCAAGAGCCAACAACGTCGAGCTTATGTCAAGCCTCAACGACTCTTCCAGCGGTGCCTGAGCCTTTTCTAGAAGTAATTTGAGGACTGCAATAAACTATCGATTGGTCAACGAGATGAGCCTGGAAAATAGTGGGCAATCACGCACTTGATCAAGGAATAACACATAGGAATCCGTCAATTCCGAGCCTGCTCCTTGTGTGATGCTGTAAATAACTCTGCAATTAAACGAAATAAGCGGGGCAGAGGAACTTTAACACGAATGTTTCTTACCCGTCTAAATGTTTGAGAAGCAGCGAGTAGAGACCAGGATTTAATTCGTATCCCAGTGCATCTCTGGCCACATCGCGAATTTCGACGGTGTCAGAAACCGAAAGATTGGTAAGGTCATTGATGAACGAAGCTACTAAATTGCTAGGATTTTGGAGGACGCGCATCTGGTCTGGAAGATACTGCGCGGGGATGATTGAAATCAGAGACGGCAAAGTCGGGTCGTCTAATGCGCAGGCACCACCGTAAGCTGCTAAGAAAAGTGTCAAATTTCGCCACTGGAAATGAGTATCCTGTGTGAGACATCTTAGTAACGAACAAACGACCTGGCTATCCAGATGTACAACCGTACCTCCAAGGATAGGGGGATGGGAAGCCGGTGGTTTCTTGAGTTCTCGACGGTTTCTGGCCTAGCATCGATGAGGACCTCAGATAATGAACGCCATCTCCAAAAGCACTCCTCCCAGATTGCGATATGAGTCGGAGAGGGCCGCGCAATCGAACGAACAAGCTTCCTTATGCGTTTCTGGTGCACAACACGGCCTAATCGAGGTGTGAGAGAGGCCGAACGTTAACAGAAGGAGAGGCACACACCAACGATCATCACGTTGGGGTCTCCCAGTTGTTCGTATATGGAATTACGATTCAGACGATTCTCTTGGTCGGCACCAGGCGCCCCGAGCTGACGGTCAGTCTCCGCCAGAGCACGGAGTCCTTTAGCTGCCGCTTGAGATACTCCACTATCTGCAGAAGTAAGCGACACAACGAAGGCGATTTCGGCCAGTGCGAAGGCATGAAGGCGAGCAGGCGAAAGTTGAATTTCTTGAACATGTTTTCGCTACATGAGACGAGTACATGAATCAAGTCACAATAAAGTAGTGAGTAAACAAGCACATACGTCAACTTTCCTGGTGAAGAGCTCCAGGATTTGACAGGCCGCCGTTATCCATAATCGCTGACCCTCCAAATCAGTTCGAGCATGGATCAAATTAGTGACGACGCTGATGAGGATAGCCGAGCTACAGAAAGGATGAGTCACGGCTAAGGGTATACGTGAATGGTCAGACTTACAGAGACCGCTTCATCCACGCCAAAATAACATCGTAGAACGGATATGTAGGTCGCATTCTAAATGATATCTCTGCCAGCTGATGGAATGCGCGTGCCGTAGAAATCTTGATAGATATATCGACAGGTGATTCCCAGAGCCTGACGGCAACAGAAATCCACTCCTCGACCTCCCCATCTTTGAGGGTTTGCAGGAAGAACGCAGGTCGAGCTAGCCATAGCGACAAAATACCGAGGAACACGGCTTCCTGATCAGAGAGAGTCTCGGAAGTCGTTCGCTTGGCCTTTGGTCGAGTAGCCGGCCTCTTGACATTACCATACTGATCCTGCTCACCGCGTCGGAAAGCAGACGCCTACATTGCCAATGTCAGTGACGTTCAAAGATAATGACCATAACCCGTGTGATACCTTGAAAATGCTCCGTAGACGAGGTGCGACAGACACTTCCAAGTTCTCCAGACTTCGCTGCCAGGGAATCTGTGAAGCCTGGTGGAGGTTGTTTCAGACAAAGGGGACCTTTGCAAAAGCAGTGGAAAATGACATGCCTCCAATGTTAATATCAAGCAGGCCTTCACAGCGCAAATCTTGACAGCTTCCGAGCGCTCGGGTTCGAGACACGTGGTAAATAATGACAGAGATTCTTCGATGGCCAAAAACCGATAAACGGTTACCAAAGCTTCCGAGTACATGGCGACGTCGATCTCGTCTACCGACTCCCAGAACGGTTTCTGATTGTGATTCATCCACAGGGCGCTCTAGAATGAAAATGTCAATTGCGGAGGACAACTTGGAGAGAAAAAAGTTTTAGTAACCTTGATTTCGTGGGCGATGTCGTTGGCAATCGCCCGAAAGGGAGGCTCTCCTTCAGGAGGAACAAAAGTCGCAGCTCTACACATGTCAAGCGTGCAAATCATTGCCACGTCGGAGAGCTTGGATTGCGTATTAGCATACTTGATTAGATCTTCAAGGAACCGATAGTCCTATAGAGAAACTCCTTAGCTGATAATCAACGTGAATGTGAATCAGACGGACGAACTTTTCTAGACGAGGGCTTTTGTCCAGGTACGTTAGAATAGCCAAAATGATTCGTTGGGAAATCGGAAGAGAGTCGTTCTGAGGTGATACAATGAAGAATGGTGAGGGTCGGCCACAACTCTATCTCGGTACCAGAGTGATTCATTGCATGAAAGTGGTCAAAAACGCGCTCCGGAGTACCCTCAAGTCGACCACGGGAGCGGATTACGTCGTTAAATTCAGCAGGAAAAGCTTCTATCCAGTTCCAGATGGCCGTTCGAAGGGGAACGGCAACCGCCAATTGTGCAGCTTGCCTCATGTTGACGAGCAACGACGATAATTCTAGGAGATTGTGAGAACAGGAGCATCAGAGAATCTCCCCGTAGACAAACACACCAGTTAGAACTTGAACTAGTCTAGACCTATCCAAAGAGCTATGGTTCATCAGAGTTAGGTCTACTACATCAGGACTCTCCTCAGAAGTGCTCGCAAGAAAGTGAATCTTGTTTCGCAAACGATGAAACACGACCATCCAGTTTGATGCAGAGAGATGATAGACGATACGACCTGCAAATTTTGCGATAAGGGTGTTGAGAGAAATAGAGAGCTTCATGAGCGTCACAGGGGTCTTTTCGTAAGAGGAGGATGTATGTGCAAGGGTAGGGATCGTGGATCGCACGCTCAGCGTTGCTGATGTGACGGAATTGGAGGAGGGATGATTCCGAAGGGAGGATTTGATGGAGTCTGATTCATTTAACGGGGATAGCTCCTCGCAATTGTTCAGATCCAGAGTGCAGGATGATTTAAGTGGACCAAGCGACTCGAAATCATGATAAGAGTTGCCAGCAGGACGATTTGAAGGCATTAGCCGACTCTCAGGCGGAGCGGTTTGTCGCAGGAACAGGACCATGACACTCAGGACATACCTAGCGCAGTTGTCGTCGAGGGGAGGAGGTTCTAATCGCGGAGGTGGGCTAGTTGAGTGAAGTGAGGATCCTTGACGCATTGTTTTCGTTGATTCAGGTTGAAGGGGAGAGTCGGGGACGGCCCGATTGCTAGCCCGAGAAGTGCTCCTAGGGTTATGATTCCAGCGTGAGGCCATAGCCATAGACAAGACCTTCAAGATAAATAATTGGGACTGCAAAACCTCGACCGACCAGTGGCCATTGAGATCGGTTGGCTAATAGGTGATGAGTGGAAGCCAGCATACGGTAGGTAGACAAATGAGGGCTACCTTGGCAAGACGTTCCAATAACTCACTCAAAGCCCACGCGATGATGTCCAGAGAATCATGGGCTAGATCAACAAGGGCCTCTAATACTTGATGAATGGCGTTGTCGGACTCCAGAACATCCAAGGAGAGACCGGAATGGCAAGGGAGCTATAGAAAGATGAGCACAATGGAATAAGCGATGTGCATTCAAACAGACAAGACTAACTTTATTCTTAAGCCTATTGACCAGGACCTGGACAATTTTCTGCAGGGGCGTGGGTGAAGCAATGGAAGGAAGAGTTGATTGTGATTGGTTTGCCTGAGCCTGACCGTTGAAATTATGGTGGGAGTCGTGACTCTTGTGAACTCTGGATGGATGTGGGTTGGATGCAAGATATCCTACCGCCGAAGCAGAGGTTCGTCGAAGCGGCATGTCCCAACCCTGAGATATATGGGAGTGGCTGGAGTGGCCAGTACGAAAAGGTTGGGAGCAACGAGCGGAATAATCAAGTTTGACGGCCGTAATTAGGCTTACGTCATCCAAAGCTGATCGAAATTGGCGGCGGTCAATGAATTTTATGAATGGACAAGCTGGTGCACTAGTACTAGGTAACAAGTGTATAGAACGTGAGGGTGACCGCAAGGGTGAAGGGAGGTAAGATATGATCTACTCAGGTCACAACTCAACAATGCCACCGTTGAGGGAGATGTCATAGCGCTCGCTTGACGTTGAGCGGATGTCCGTTGGAGTATACGAGAGTGTGTGGCATGGCGATGATCAACAAAGAAGTTCGAAAGACAGGTCCGGTTGCGACTTGAAGCTTGAAGCTTGAAGCCCCAACTGCGATAGACCGGATAATTGCCGTGTAAAAAAGCTACGGAATATTGTTCATGCATCAAGGAACAGAAACAGATGTCAATCATTGACGAATTCAGATGTTTAACATATGTGCTCACCGGTGACTCGGCATGACTACCAGATCCTGGTCCAGTTTACAGCTGATGCGTGAATACGATGGACATTGGACAAGCAGCAACTACCTGGCAGGGCCATCCACGATCCGACATTGCGCAATCCAGGACTCGGATCAGAAAGGACATGTGTTCTTGTGGTTATGATATTCGGAAAAAATAATAAATAACAAAAAGTTTTACCGTCGCACAGCCACTGGACACATATGGACCTATAGGAACACCGGCATACTGCACCATAAATCGAGGGTGCGCTGCAAACCTGGATCAAGACCATTATCCATGTGCATAGTGTTCGGCACTCAGCTCATTGTTCTGTCTCGCAAGGTTTCAGCTTGGAGGTCTTGCCGTGGAGAACAATGGATCTTGGGCCGAATGGGGAATGCTTGGCACATTTTCGAGCAAGAGGTCAACAGTCGGTCTCTGCGATGGATAGCGGCTGGGCTGATGATAAATGCAGGCTTTGGAAAGGGGGTCTGAGACCCAATTGTTTTTTCCTGACTCCGCAACAATTTGAAACATTTATAACTTGACTACGGCCTCGGTTCGCCCCTTCTCCTCTTCCTCGTTTATCTTACTCGTCCATCCTCTATTCACATCGCTGTCCACTTTTTTTTCTTCTGTTTGTTGCTTTCTAGTCGATAACGTTCACGCATTTTAGTTACCGCTTGTTTTTCCGCTTTCGAAATCTCTTGACGCTCTCCTCGACCACGGAGGAAGGGGGACTCTTCTCGACTAGACAGCTGAATTTGAACACCCTCCCCTCGGCCTGTGACATGCGCCTGAACAACACCGACCGAAGTGGTCCTCAGACTGCATTTGCGCCTGAGCGACGCCCGACGACCTTCGTCAATCCGGGACATCCAAATTACTCAGCTTCGATACTCCGATCCGTCGAGCACGACTATCCGTTCGGCATCCCTCCTGCCACCTGGTCGGCCGCACCAAACAGACACATACCCGCCGTCTCCACTTCTCAACTTCAGCCACCCAACCTCAACCTCAACCACAACCACAACCACAACCGTCCCGCTCCCCCTTCTCCCCCCTCTCATCCTTCCCCCCCAATCTCCACCCCCCTCAACAACCCTTCCTTGTACAACAATCAGGACACCCACTTGTATCGTCACGAACATCCCCCCTCTGCATCACTCAGTATCAGCCCCTCCTCCTCACGTTCCACACTTTGGTGGGGCGAATTAGAAGCCTGGATGGACGAAGAATATGCGAAACAGGTTTGCGGCCTTATGGGCTGGGATCCCATAAGCGTCAAAGTCCCACATCCACCCCCAGATCCAGCCACAGGCCAACAAGCCAACAACGCAGGCTACTGTTTTCTAACTTTCCCCACACCCGCCCATGCAGCTTCTGTGCTCGCCCAGATTGGCGCCGGGAGTGGTAATTCCCTCACAATGCCCAACTCGAACAAACCTTTCGTCCTCAATTGGTCGTCTTCCATTCCATCGTCTTCGCCTTTCCCTCCTTCTCCTACATTATGCCTTAGTGCGGCAGGCAGTCAACAACAGTACCCAATGGAGTACAGCATTTTTGTGGGTGATCTTGCACCGGAGACCTCAAACTCTGATCTCGTCGCCGTCTTCCGTAACCCCGTGCTTGGACTTCGGAACGACAGAGCCCCCAAGTTTATACGGCCGTTTTTGAGCTGCAAGAGCGCCAAAATTATGTTGGACCCAGTCACTGGCGTTTCGAGGGGCTATGGCTTCGTGAGGTTCGTCCCACCTTCACCTTTGCGCATATATTGTTCTAAATATTACGCATAGATTTACTGAAGAAGCCGATCAGCAACGGGCGTTGATCGAAATGCACGGCCTATACTGTCTATCTCGTCCCAGTAAGCTTTAATTCCATTCATTCAACACTGCATCTATTTACGTAAACTTTCCAGTGCGCATTTCCCCAGCAACCGCCAAGTTTAAACCCGCAATCCCTAATGTCCCGCTCCATGCCGCCTCCGGTGATAACGGATTAGAGCAAAAATCAGCCCCTATCACCATCGCTGTTCCGCTGTCAAGCTCAAGTCAGACCAAAAGCGTCTCTGCTCCTATTGCGGCTGCCACTTCCAGTTCTTCCCTCAACGGTAACGTGGTCTCAGATTCGAGCTCGGGTTCCTCTCTGGGTGGTTCCAATTCGGCAGGTTCCCTCACCTCCGGCACCACTGGCTCAAGCACTAGTATCGCCTCCTCAGCATTTCCCTCGGCTCCCTCGGAGGAGATGCTCAACCTACCGAACGACGTTCTCGCCCAGATTGCTCAGCAGTATGCCAGTGGGAACGTCAGGTCCGTTAATAATGGCGGGAATTCGATAACAGCGCAGCTCGCACAGGACGGACAAGAGGACGGCATGGCTCCGAGGTACACTATCTCCGAGGAGTCGTGGAAGCACCATGCTCAGGCCCGGGCAATCTTGGGAAACCTTATTGGCCCGAATGGCGAGCAGCTCACTTCGACGGATCCCTACAACACCACCGTCTTCGTCGGTGGACTGTCGCCTCTCATCTCGGAGGAGACCTTGAGAACGTTCTTTGCCCCTTTTGGCGACATCCATTACGTGAGTGTCTATTCTCTCTCTCATATTAGGACTGGCCTCACGAATCCTTTTCAGGTCAAGGTCCCTGTTGGTAAACACTGCGGGTTTGTGCAGTTTGTGCGCAAAGCTGATGCTGAAAGGGCCATTGAGAAAATGCAGGGCTTCCCCGTCGGTGGCAGCAGGATCAGACTGAGCTGGGGTCGCAGCCAATGTAAGGGCTTGAATTTTTGTCTCCTTGGCGCAGCTGAACGATGCCCCCCCCTGATTTCAACAGACAAGGCTGCACAGGCTGCTGCACAGGCTGCACAAGCCGCTGCTTTCCAGGCTCAATATCAAACACAAATACCTGGCCCCACCCACGCTGCCGTCAACCAAGAGCAGGCGTTTCAACTGCTTCAGAAGTTTGGCATTCATGGGCACTTTGACCAGAAAGAAACAGCGGTCGGTTGCGACGGCAGTGCTAACGATGGCGTGGCTGTTGCTGATCTTACGAATGCCATGTTTACTGAAGAGCAGCTCCGAGCGGCGTTGATGGCTTCTAGGGAAGGCGGCAGCCTCTCTCATCCGTTCGACGCGTACCCCTCTTCAAATGCATTCGGTAGACACTCCTCAAACCTGGGACTGACGGCGCCGCGACAACATCGGTCACAGACACTATCCAGCTTTTCTCCCTTTTCGCCGGATCCCAATTTGTATTTAGTGGACAATAACAAACAGGCGCCCCCCCTTCCATTTTCTCGCTCGGATCTCCTACCCCACCCATCGAGGAGCTACGCTCCTGGATTCGGACCTTCGCTACAAGACAATAAGGTCGGTAGCAACGGAAAGACTTCACCCTCCACCCGACCGCCGAGTACGTCCCGATATGGACCTTACCTCGATAGTCCCATGTCCACCTTTCAGACGACGAAGCCAAGTCAAGGAGAGGTGGAAGGCCCCGTCTCGCGTCCCCCCTCAGGCCAAATGTCCACTTCAGGCCGTGGTGCGACCAGGGGATACGAAGGAGCTGAACACGACTTGCTCCAGGATCTGAATGGCACTCTAGCGTGTCTTGATTTAGATCAGACACAACCGCCGTGGAAGTCACCTGCAGAACACCTTCCTGAGAACAACACCAACAACAGTTGGGGATTGCCGCGGCTCAAATCAGCCAGGACTCCGTATACCACAACCCCCTCGCCGTGAAGTTCCTTCCAAGTTTGCGTGTCGAAACGCCAAATGCGCATCAAATTCCATTGTTTTCAAATACTAGTATTTTCACTGTTTGTCTTTCTATCGAACGTACTGCGAGACCTTTCATGCGCCATTTTTTTTTTCCCACACCGGGTACACCCTTTTCACCACCTCCACTCGCTCTCGATATGCCCTTTTTATTTGATGTTTCGTTTTGTCATTAATAATCTCGTTGTGTTTTCTCTTGTCCTTTCCCCTCCGAGTGTCTGGCCCTTGTCTGATTGCACATTGCACAACCGCTATACTCAAACACGTCTCTGTTGTGATATTATCTTCTCTTCTGCAATGCATTCGATGCGTACCTTCTTCGTCTGATATCAATCAAGATTCTGCCGTAAGTAGTGCAAGCAGGGGTATATATTCTCGAACGATAAGTTTATGGAGTTACGGAACAATAATATTTGCCTGTCTGCGCCAACCCGACAAGCTCAACTCAACGCGTGAATGTCTTTCCCACCAGGCATCCTGCACTCCCATTCTAACCCTAAAGCAACACATCCTCCCTTGACAAGATCCACGTCCCAGCGAACCTCTCCGTTCTTGCGTAGGGAAGCTTTGGCTGTACCCCAGCTTGACTTGGATGTCGAAGGACCATTAGGCGCAGAAGCAGGTCCTGCAGGGGTGGGTTTACCAGAGGGAACTGCGGGAGAGTCCCGTTTCGTTAATAAAGACGATCTACGGATGATCCCTGTTTTCTCCGGTATATCCTCCAATTTCGGTGAAGTTGCAGCCGCAATATCACCAGAAGACGATTGTTCGACCGAAATTTGCCTCTTCTTCTTCCCCGCATTGGCTTTCCCGTCCACACCCACACCGTTTCTCACCACGTCACTCTCGTTCTTCAAACCCTTTGGAACCAAAATCATGACCTCGAGTTTCTCGTCTTCTGGAACTGGAACTTGATCAAGTACAACTACAGCAACACTCGCACTCTTGGTGTTGGTGAGTCGCATCATGCGTTTGTACACCCCAACGTCCTCTTTTCCGAATGGCATCATGCCGTGCGTACTATGTTTCATAGTAGGACGCTCGTACTCGACCTTGAGACTTTGATCGACGCCAAGTTCGAGAACCACCGTCTCTTCGGGAGACGCACGAGGGAACGAGAGATTGCCGAGGAATGACCCATCCAGCGTGAGCCCAGCGAGACCAGGTAGAAGGGGGATGTCTGAGGTGTTGGTAAGCTTTGCCTTGAGAAAAGCAGCAGCTTTGAGCTTGGGGATAATGATGTGAGTGAAAATCAAGGACGGTAATGGGACTTCCGCAATAACGTGGCGCCGAACGAGCGGAGAGGATGGAATGGTGCGGGGAGTGGGGAGGTCGTAGGTGGTTGTAAAGCCGTACGTGTCCAAGCCTGCGGTGGAGTGCGCGATGATGTTCCCTGGTGGAGCGAGAGTTATTTCATCTACTTCAAATTTGCTATCTCTTGGTAACGAACTTTGAGGGGCTCCTTCAGGAATAGAATTGCCATGCCCCTCGTTCCTCGAGGGAGTGCCTAAACCACCATAGAGAGGAGCAGATGGTGCTCCACCAGGACGGGCCGACTCAACGAGACCTCTACGATTAACTTGCGTTGCAGAGGCCGAGGCGGTTTTACTGGTTACCAGCGAAGTCACCTTTGCTTGACGCAATCGGGTAGTCTGTATATCTTGGGAAATGATGACCTTTTGTGCGTCTTGTATAGCCTGTTGTTCTGCGAGACTGTACAAGCCGTTCTCGCCGTGCTTCTCCAAATAAGGGGACTTCTTATTGAGGGTCACGCGCCAAGACTCCATTCGCGGTATCTTCTCATTGAGACCCCCAAACGAGGCTTGCGAGGTTGAGAGTGTGATATGTGCGTTAGACCACGTTTCCAAAGTCCGATTCGTGAAGTGAGCGCGGTATGTGAGTGTGGAAAGTGGTGGGTTAGTGGTATCGAGCCGGAGATCATAGTGGGGTGTCCAGGAAGCAGACGAGGTCGTGTAAGTTAAATTAAGACTAGCCTCTTGAAGCACCTCGCTAGTTCTCGCGTCTTCATCTGCGGGAAGATCAATCGTGATGCGTACACGATAGACCTTGGCCGATTTTTCTGGCTTTTTCTCCTCCTTCTCTCTCTGTTTCTCTTCCCGTTCGATTTTTTTCCTCTCCTTCGCGTCGACTTTGGCCCGAGTGGCTCGTTCAAGCTTCTTCAGCTCCTTTTCAAGTACCTTGCGGGCTTTGGAGGCATCCTTGCCCAATGCTTCGAGCTGCTCAGTGCATTTGCTCGTAGTTTCAAATTGAGCCTTTCGCTGAGCAGTGTACATCTCCAGTGCAGACTTCATGGTGGATGGTTCAGCCTTGTTAGCCGTCGACATAGAATCCGTGTACAGCTGAATGTACGATAGTTCCTTGATAGCCGCTGATTTGCGTTCCTCGACTTCCTTGCATTCTAGGGCGATGCGTTCGCACTCTGCCCGGGCGGCCGTGAGGGACGGAGGGTCCTCGTCCTGTTCTTCGTCTTCAGATTCCGATTCGAAATCAAATGAAGTGGAGAGATGCGCATATTTGTTGGGGATGAGGTCAATCGTCAAATCGTTTATTCGAGCAGGGTGACCATCTGTAGTGCCAGAAACGCGGATGGAGTCTGGGTCTGCTAGGGACGTCAGGTCTGAAATAGTGATTTCATTCAAACCAGGCTAAGCAAATGTAGTCTCGCGTTACAGCTGAACGAGTACGAGATGGATGAAAACGCACCTTCAACCGAACACCTTGAATATTTCTGAAGACCGTTGCCTGCGTTGGATACAAAGTGACTTTGCTTGTTGGCCACTGGACAATTTCGTATTTTTGTCTATAAATGTCCTCTTCAGTCATGTTCGTTAGCTGCGAAAGACGGACCAACCACACGAAATTGCCCGAAACTAATGAGGAAGTAACCTAGGCAACCAAGCGACGATCTGGGCCCGTAAGCTTGAATTTGAATAGAACTGGAGGCATTTCAGTCGTAGTGCAGAACAGAATTCCCTTTTATCCTGGCTAGGCCTGACTAGGCCTGACTAGACTGCTCATGCGACTCAAGAAAACCGAAATGGCGGAGACCTGCGAGTTATTGGAACTTAGGCTAAAGGCCGGCACGCCCTCCGCTAAGCTCGTCAAATTGAGTATCTTGCTTCACAAATCGCCCATGATTTTCTCATTACCAGAACATGTCGGTGTGGCTTATGTCGACAAACCGAGGGATACCGTTGAACTCAAGAACGAGCCAGACCTTCAAGCTTTCTATGACTTGCCAGAGAACAACCTTCTCAAGTGATCAACTTGTCGTGCAAAATTTGAAGGTTCCCGACCGTGAGTGCGCTTTCTCCTATTTCACAACGTCTCATCTGCACTCGGCTGTCTACATATCACATTTAACGCACGTCCACTCCCAATCAGTCTCGATCCCTGCATCGTGGTCCATGGAGTCCAACCTTCCTGATGTAATAATGAAGAACTGTAAGCACTCAGTAGCAGTCTCCACAATATGTCAATGAATTTTTTGGTTTAGATGGTGTTTTTAAGATATTTTGTTGCATACTTGGGTCTGATCGTCTCTTTCCGGTTGACATTACTGAAGATCAGACTGTTGGCGACCTGAAGGAGGCGATCAAGAAGAAGAAGGAGCATGAACTTGGTCGCCTTGACGCTGATGCTCTCGACCTCTGGCAGGTGAGTGAATCCGTTCTACTGCTACCAGTTCCAACCATCGACCTCTACCAGGTTTCTATCCCTGAGGACGAAAATCTCCAGAACAATTTGAGAAAATTTGTCCCAGTTCGGGAAGAAGTGTTGAAGTCTTCATGTGAACTGTCGGAAGTCTTCGTCCATCCGCCTGCTCGCAAACACCTTCACATCATTGTGGGACTTCCGCCAGCAGGTGAGTTTTATAATTCATTTCCATCGCTGTTTCTGACCTGTCATCTCCATCTACCACGGACCCTCCTTGCTACTGCTGCTCTGACGTTTCGCTGCCCCTATATATAAACATCTCGTTTTCGGTCTTCCTGTTTTGCTGCATCTCTAATGACACCTTCTGTTGGTTTCGCCGTCTTCTCCTTGCTGCTGATGTGTCGTTTTGACCTGACCGCAGATCAGCCTAAGTTTACACTTGCTCGTCTTGACTCGTCCAAACCGAGGATGAGAGAGTGGACCGTCAACGGCGTGATTCGCGACACTGATATAGCTGGGTGCTACTATTTGGATCCAGCAACGCAACATGCATCCAAGGTTTGTTTGGACGCAACAAGGGATGGCGAATATGTGCTGCTCTGGGGCGCTCGAGCGTCTGGAAAGTCAACAAGGCTAGTCTCGCTGCGGACAGAGCTAGCGGGGTTGGGCTACCGGGCTTTGTAGTACGTCGTACTTATGCATCGGTGCCTCCAGACGAATTTTGATTTGCTTTTCATAGAATGCGTTTGAATCGCGGTCGTAAAGTATGTTCTCAAAAGTGATGCTTGGAGATCGATAGGCGTAGAACTTCAAGCATCAGCCTCCTACTATCCTTCTCTGCCACCAATATCTCCATCGATATCGTCTCAGACCGATTTCCTCGCCTATTTCCAAATGATGGAAGAACGAAACGTTGTTCTCCTCTTCGATGAATTCAGCGAACTGTATCGTGCTCCACCTCATATTCGGGATGAACTTCTTAGGACTTTCCGAGGTATCAGGAGCCATGCTGTAGGATATGCAATCTGCAGCATTATGGCGGCTGGAACCTTCAGCATCTTGGACTTGATACCGACGGATATCAGGATCTCACCTTTCAACATCTCTGATCAGGTCGCGAACCCATATTTTTGTCTTAACGAGACGAGGAAACTCTTCTCTTTGTTTGCAAAAGACAATTACATTATAATAGATGATGAAGTTGTCGAGGATATATGGTTCAAATCGAATGGGTGTGTTGCTCAGTTTCGCCGGCCTATGGGAGCTGAAAATTCTTTGCAGTCATCCGGGAATGGTCTGCCTTTGTGGGCGTACGATTTCCAGATACTTGAGATTGCTGCTCGACCACAATTCGAGGACTGTGTCAATTCAAAAGTGGAAACAATTCCCCACAGCGAAACTACATGGAGAGATCTCTTCGTATCCAACATTCGGTTCCATGATTGATTCGCTCCTTCGGGATGAATATCACGCTGCTGTAGTCCTTCTCCGATCCGACTTTGCTGGATATCTCGATCTCGTCGAAGTTGCTCCAAGGGATATGGCCCTCGCAACTTTCCTGACATCAGAAGGAGTGTTACTGAAGCCCGACACTTCGGAGCCATATTTCCGGATGGCTTCACCTCTCTTGGATGGATTAATCCGAGACCTTGTCATTCACACCAAATTTCCCAATGCACCTTCTGTGACTCCCCCCAGCGCTAAATGTTCTGGCTGTTCTGATCGAATCCCTCAAATTCTTCGACAAGGATCTTATTCGCCTTGCGGCGTCCCGTTCACACAAGAAATCACCAGTGAAAGTCCCTGGTTCGCCCGACAATCACGTTCCTCGAGAAAGTGCTTACGATACCGAGCTCATGAGAATCCTCTCGAACTGGCTTCAAGTACTATACGGGTGGACAGTCACTAGTCGATGGCACCTGAAAAATTGTCTGAAGGAGCACAAATACCCCGACATCGTAATCAAGAAGTTGAACCATCCGACTGTTGTTCTGGAGCTGTTGGCAACTGGAGATCGACATTCCGTCCAGTCGCAGATTGAGAAGACCCCCGAATACATGGCCCTTCTTTCGGCAGACGAGGCGTGGGTCGTTCACTTCACCTGCCAAGATCCTTATCCTCCCGTCTGGCCATCTCCTGCAGGGTTGGGGAGAGGAGTAAATGTGGTTCATTTTGCGCATGACTTGAGGGTGCTGATGAGCGCACGCTGGCAAGATTGTGCTGGTAATATGGTACAGGTTATCAACACGCCCTTGGAGGTCTGATACGCTTCTTCATCTTCATAACTTCAAAATTGTACTACTGGCTCAGACTCCCAAGCCGTCTCCGAGAGGAATGCAGTAATTTTAGGATACTTCCGTAACTCAGTCACTCCACATCAAAAATAATTAAAAGTCCATACTCTTGACTACACAGCCAATTGGTCATAGTGGGTGACTTTCCGTAGGGTATAAATAATCTCAGAAACATTGATTACAACCACAAGTGGTAAGTAGACCCTGCCGCCGGATTGCCGCAAAGACCCCGGAAAATAATTTGAGCTCCGACAGCCTAAAACGACAGCATAAACGCAACTTCAAAGAAGGGGTTCGCGACCCCATCTTTGGATTAAAACTATTTCTAGTAAACTAGCCGAGATCCTCAGCACTCAAATTTACCCGATGGTGCCTGTGTGCTGCACTCCGATAGTTATCTAACCCAAACTCAACATAGAATTGACCAAATAGGATGTTTAAAAGTGTTTGCCCAGCTGACTCAGCACGGGGTTCCAGCTCCGATTGGCACCGCGTTTATTACTCGACACATAAATAAGTCTTACGGAAAGTCACCCAGTACTAGATTAGGGCTATAGACATTTTGGTCAAACATGGGTGCTGTGGCACAAATTCGATCCCAGATGAATGCTGAGCTGGGGATACTGGATGGTACCTGAGCATTGCTATGGTATTAGTTATTGTATTTTATTTTATTTTATCATCAATTTATTGGTTATTGTGTTTGTGATTTTTAATTTAATTTATCTTATTTTATTGTAAATTTATTTCATGTTTGTGATTTTTATTTTATTTTATCTTATTTTATTGTAAAATTATTTCCTACAGGGTGAATTTAATTTAATTTAATTTATTTATTTTCAATGTATGTTTTGTTTTCCATCAATTTTTGCATTCAATGGTCTGATATTTGTGAGCGAAGTGAACAAACACCCATGGCGGCTACTGATAACAGAGTTACATGCTTTTTGTGCCACTGATATTTGTTTGCTTCGCTCACAAACACCCATAGCACCTGTCCTGCAGTGTTACATGCTTTTGTGCCACTGATGTTTGTTCACTTCGCTCACAAACACCTGTAGCACCCTGTTCTCCAGTGGCTGCATTGATGATTTCAATTTTATTAAATTTTACTTGCAATATGTTGCTCCAGGAGGCTGTCTTGAATTTTATTTGAATTTTAATGCACTTGTTTACATTTATTTGCACATTTTGTACTTATCCGGGCTTGGCTGTGCCTCGCGCTTATAGAAGGGGACAATGGTGGCTCGGCTGCGCCTCGCATGGCTTATGCACATGAGAATTAAGCGGCAAGCAAGAAAACGTGTACACACGCTGTAGTAGTGGATAGTGTCCACTACTACTAGTAGATCACATGATTGTGACATTGTGACGGCGAGTTCTGTTGTAGACCTGGAATGGGAATCTACGGAAAGGGTGATCAGCTAAGAAGTGATCAGAGGAGTAAAGTGTTTCTATGTAGTCTAGTCAATCCAACCCAAATCCAGGGGTTCTGGACTCAGAGGGAGAGTATGGGGAAAGGACTATGAGCGGTGTAGACGATACAAAGAGCGGACTCAGAAATAGAACTGAAGCGGGATAATAAGATGTAATATGATATGGTTGTAGTATAAGGGTACATCTTTTATACTACTTGGAGTGATCCTGTGCTGTAGTAACTATGTACTACAAGCGAAGGCTGTATCTGATAGGGGTAGTGGAGTGGAGGATAGGTGGAGTGGTGCTATGTACTAAGTAACGGGAAATGAAGATATATCATATGTAACTATATACGTAGTGATTCTGGGTCATTAGAGACATTGCATCTTGAGTATGAACGATTCCGGAGGGGGATCCGGAGTGGAATCGACAGAGAGGACCGGAATCGGGCAGAATCGACGATACATGAATGGGAATGGACAGGGACAATGTGGGATATGAAGAGGATTCGGGTCCAGACGGCCCAGAGCCTCTACATCTGGTCAGGACTCAGATAGAGACCATCCCTGGTCGATCCATACGAAATAACAAAGATACCGGGGTTGTGGGAATAAATGAGCGGAGGCGATGTCAAAAACGGGCGGAAACGATGGTACAACGTGAACGAGATCGAAGCCGGCGGGTATCGAAGTGTCGGGAAGCAGTGGTCCGGAGCTACTAAAAGAGGGTGGGGCGAAATGGCTGGATAAAGGAACAATGGTCACGTGACGGGGCAACAAATACAAACAAGAAAACCTTTCCACGCGACTTCAACAATCTTGACAGCAACCTCAACAAGCCCAACAAACCCAACAAACACCAATACCAACGCCAGATGTCGACGGAATACGACAATTTCCTCAATACTCTCGATGCGGAAACACGGCAAGACTTCGAGAGCGCCATAGCCAAGTTACTAGAAGTTGACACGGCTGGAATCAATATTGTATGTGACGGATTCGAGAACAAAGCACGGCAATGGGTGGTGAGACGATGATGGGCCATGGTAAGAGATCCCGTTCCTGTAAACGGCACGGACTAACGATACCCGGCAGTGGAACTACAGGGGAATATTGACGGAAATCCAGGACAACGGAATCGACGTGACGGAACCAAGGGACTTCTCGATGGGCGGAGAGATGGTGGTGGAGGTCGAGGAATGGTTATGGAGCTGGGAGGAATACGAACGGGGACGGAAAGAGACGGTGCGTCGGGACGTTGAGGAAGCGTCACGGTTGCAAAAGGAAAAGGAGGAGGAGGCGAGGAGACAACGGGTCGAGGAGGCGGAAAGGGCGAAGGCGGCAGAGGCAGCGAAAAGGGAGGCTGAAGCAGCCGCTGTAAAGGCGAGGTCGGGGTGGCTGCAGAATAGTAATCCTAAGCCTGTGGGGGTCAGCGTGAAAGTGACTAGGAATAGTCTAGCGAGCTTCAGTAAGATGATAGGATATAGATGATAAGAAGCCGCCAAGTAAACTACTGAAATCTATCGAGGCCGGTCGAAGCTGATGAAGCTGACGGTGTCGGGTATGGCGGGTCGGGTGTCGGGTAACGAGAAACGTAGAGATTAAGACGGTAGAAGGACGGGGAGAGCGTTGAGGAAACCGATGAGTAGTGTGTGTGATGGATTTTACTGAGAGGCTGATTCTCAGAGAGAGGAAACGGGGGAACTGGTTTCTTATTATGAGACGGCGCTTGGGCACCGTTTTTATACTACAAATTTCTGTACCTAGCTTCGGATGAGAGTCCTCGGCCGATGAGAGAAAACAAAGGAGAATAAAAATGGACAAGTAGGAAGAGGGTTGCAAGGCGACGATGACAGGGAAAATGGGTGGAAGATATAAAAACCGTAAAAGATGTAATATACTTTACTGTATCTCCATAAGGGAGACGCTAGGCGCGAATAAGGCAAGTCTGATGTCGGGATCCCAGTCCAATGAGATCTATCTTTGATATTTGAAGTTCCATGAGTTTGGGAGATGGACCGACCAGGTACGTGAGCGGCCGTGCTAGTCGGTATGCATCGGGTTGCGTCGGGTTTGAGCGTAGATTGCTAGAGACGTCGGGTTTGAGCGGATTCGCGAGATATCGATGTTACGGCCTCAGAGGGTCGAGGACCCTCTACACCGTGGAAAGGGACTGGGAGGAGACCACACAAAGCAGCAATCACGGAAGCGAGGACGAGGAGGGCACCTGGTCCGACCAACAACTACGAAAATACGAGAGGCTTCAAACGCTTAACACGATAAAAAACAAAAAGGTTAACTGGGATAAAAGGGTCAACTGGGACAACGAGACCGTTTGTGGAGAGTACAATAGCGGGGACGACTTTTCGAATGCAAGCGGGAACGGGGACATGGGACCGAAGGGAAAGCTTCTGGGGGTAAGTAATATCTTGCGGACTCATATATCCATTGTGCCTAACTAATTCATAGTACATGCAGTCGTTCAGGATCCGACAATGTGATGCATGTGTGACCGCCAATGTGGTTTGTCGCGGAATCGAGGGGTATGTGTGCGATCGATGCAAAAGGCTTAAACGACGCTGCAGGTTATCGACGAAGGGACCAGCCACCGGAACTGGGAAAGTGGAGCGGAAAGGGAAGGCAAAGGTGGGAAGTCCAAAGAGAAAGATCGTTGCGAGGAAGATTTTGAAGCTGGTGAAGAAGCCCAAGCTGCGGGCCGGAGAGGCATCAACGAGTAAGCAGATGTTGACCGACGTCGAACTGGACACGGAATCGGAGCGGGATGGTGGAAGACGAGGGAATCCATTCAAGCACCCACAGATCGGAGCCGGAATCAACGACCACGTCTGGGCAGTGCGCAAGATGGTGATGGAAATGCAGAGGGAGATATCGACAATCGTGGACAGCCTCTCAGAGTACATTGCGGAGGTCCATTCGAAGCTAACCCATTGGACGAAGGAGCTGAACCAACTACGCGCAAACCAAGCCCATATCTTTGGCCAACTTGACATGATCGACATGAAACCCGACGAAAGGAGAAGGGAGTAGAAGGGAAATAGATGGAAAGGGAAGGGAAACGAACTGGGGGACAATGTACATAAAAATAAAATGAGTACATAATAAAATCTATAATGGAAAAGGAGAAACGGGTAACTACATAAGCCAGAATCTGGAGGTTGAGGTGGAGGGCGGGACCGGAATACAACGGACACGGAATGGGACCGAAACAAACGGGAAACAAAGAAAACTATAAATGGAAACGAAAATATAAATAAGTGAGGACCGGGAGGATGAAAACGCAAAAATGGGTGACGGAAATGGGTCTATATCCCCACAAGAGTTTCTGAAAGAAAGTCGGAGGCAGAGAACTTCTTGCAAATATTCAAGCAAGGTGTTGAGGGGGTGGAGGTCCAAAATGCAATGACAAAGTAGAATGAAGACGGAAACGAGGAACAATAAAAATTTGAGAACCGGAGTGCCGACACCAACATGATCCCATATAATGGGTGTGCCGCGTGACGGGTCTAAAAACGATGGGGTGCCCCAAGCGGGCGAAGACAGAACCAACAACGATACGGGAGCGGAAACGACGAGGGGAACCGGGAACGAAGGGGTCGACATAACGGAATCGGAACCAGAATTGAAATCAAATAAAAGGGGTGGAATGGAGTCCAGAATGGGAACGGGTACGGAATACTCAACCAAAGTCGATGGAATCTTGATAGACAGTGACGGAGGACAATATGGCGGCAATATCGGGGACAAAATGTCTATTTTTGGAGAATCCGAGGACAATGGGAGCGGGTCCGGTATGAGTTCATGGATGGAAAGTGGAGGGGTTGAATCCGGAGATGACGTGGACAAAATAGGAAATGAAATGGATAAATCGGTGACCGGCATCGATAAATCGGGAGTGGGATCGGACGGGGGCGACACGGGACTGGACGACAATACCTGTAAACAAATGATGGTCTCGACAGGCACCAGAATGGATGGGTACAGAATATGTGATGAAGGGGACGGAGTATATGTAGGACCAGAATGAATGTGGGCGACTGAATGAACGATGGTGGGCAGGATCGAGGTTGGAATCGGGACCGGAGATGACAAAGCTATGACAGGTGGGGGACTGGGACCGGAATCAGGACTAGAGATAGTAATGGCAAGGGAAGGGGATTTCGGAACGGAGCGACAACCAGAAAGCAGGAATAAGGCGGCATCGTGGAAAACATCGAGCGGGTATGGATCGTCGTGGTAATGGTCAGGACGAAGGTAATGGAGGCATTCTTCAATACGTAGATGAAGGTCTGAGTCAAATCCATTGGCGAAGTATGTGTTCTGTTGCTTATCCGATAGACGGCCATTGTCAAACAAGACACCGGAAATGCGTATGAAATCCCGGAAATATTGTCCTAAGTCCGCTTTGTTCTCTATACCGTAAGCCGATTGTCATCATGTAAGTTGATCGAGATCTGAGATCGTATACCGGATGGAATCCATAGCACCGGGGTAGAAGTCGAAGACGGCACATCGGAAAGCGATGAAGTCTTTAGCGGAAGCGGCGGGAAGTGTCGACCAGAGTTCGTAATCGTCGTTGTTGAGGTACCGGAGCATATAGCAAATCTTCAAAGCATCCGTGAGTCCACAGTCGGAACTGAGTATGTCGATTTCGTCAAAAAGGCGGGGAAGGTCGAGTTCGTTTCTGTTAAATGTCGGGGCAGAGGGATCACCTCGGAGAGGCATGAATCCGGTCGTCATATCAGGAACTTCTAAATCGGGAAACAGGTTGGAAAGTGGGTCGGGTCGAGGAAGTTCAAGGATGAGGTCGAAGTCGTAGGTGGAACTAAATAACTAGAGACGGGTAGAAGAGGGAAACGTCATGAAAGTCAAAGCCGACCGTGGGTAGGGTATGAAAAGACAGAAAGGAGGACTCTCTTGGCAACACACCGCGTGGCACCCCGACCAGGACCCCAACAAAGGAAACCTGAGCGGCGGCCCCACACCTCTCTTGCACAATAGAACGAACACTACGATAGCCTAACTTCTACCTGATAGGATCCTAAGATACATTATAATCCTATGACCTCGAAAAACCGAACTCCGGGAGGTAACTTAGACAAAAACCACGCGACTAGACCAACCAGAGATGAGTTAGCTGATGCCACGGGCGTCTTGACTGACGTGCTCAATGTGAAAGATGCCAGAACGGCTCTGGTACGGGATGGATACATCACGCAAGGAGAAAAGATGACTACCCAGAGACTAGCGTATGTCCTACTACAAGCGGCAGGGGGCATAGCCAAGCTGCCCAGACCCGCGGTGAACATCCTGAGGGCCTCGGCATTCGTTCTAGAGGAGATGGGATTGGACGCGATGGCGAACGAGGCAGTGGCGAAAATAGACAGGAAAATGGACGAGATAGTACACCCCAAACTGACCACGGCAGCCGAAACGATCACAGCAGCAACGGAAGCCAGTGGCAAGCAGGAGGAGTCGTTGCGGGGGGTGACGAATCAAATGACGAACACACTAAACGATCTCCGAGCCAACTTAGACGAACTTACAACCCGCATGAAAAGCGCATCAGAGACGGTAGAGGCGGCCACCAAGATGGCAGAGGCGGCCACCAATCGGGAACAACCTGACACTGACAGCACACCCACCTTCGCATCGATCGTACGGACCACCACGCAGATCCCACCGGAACACGCAGCGCCGATAGCGAAAGGAAACGCATTGGACAAGCAGATTGTAGTACGCAGACTACCCAATACACAAGACGACCCGCTAGTGAACCTATCCGAGAAAGAGTTGGTGGAGAAGGCGACCCTGGCCCTTGACTTGATGGGTATGCAGGCAGCAGACAAACCCAATGGCATGGCCTTTGTGGGAGCGCGCAGAACACAATCCGGAACGATAATATACACACTCAACTCCACGCAGGCGGCGAACTACTTAAAGTCCAAGGAAGTAATGCGCGCATTTATGGCGCAATTTGGAGGGACATCAACAGGGAGCTCGAGGACGTACCAAGTAGTGGCCGAACACGTCCCTACCTCCTTTGACCCGAATGAACAAACAGCGATCGAGAAGGTCGAGCAAGCCAGCTCCCTTCCCAGGATGGCGATATACGAGGCACGATGGATCAAGCCACCCCACCTTCGTCGAGCGGGACAGAGATTCGCGTTCTTGTCAGTGGGCTTCAGCACGAGAGAAGCCGCGAACCACGCGCTAGAATACAGTATTTTCATAGAGGGAAAGCAATGCAGGACAAAGAAAGCATTGATGGACCCGCGGAGATGCATGAAATGCCAGAAATTCGGCCACATCGCGAGGGACTGTAAATCCATCCACGACATATGCGCACGCTGTGCGGGGCTCCACCGCACAGCAGATCAGCTATGCGGCACCGGGGAACTGAGATGTGCCAATTGCCAAGAGGGCGGACATGGCGCTGCTGACCGACAATGTCGAGTCTTCAGGGAGCGTCTCCATCAAACACGCGATCGAGACCCCAACGCCAAGTACAGACTCTTCCCCACCAACAACCCTAGCACATGGGGCAGAACGGA
Organism: Hygrocybe punicea; assembly: GCA_963556145.1. Taxonomy (NCBI): domain Eukaryota; kingdom Fungi; phylum Basidiomycota; class Agaricomycetes; order Agaricales; family Hygrophoraceae; genus Hygrocybe; species Hygrocybe punicea. The sequence continues at coordinate 5,588,990 of OY744464.1, forward strand.
CACGGATCCCATGCAGAACACGTTTGACACGACGTGGAGAAGGGACGCACCCACAGACAACGCCCCGTACCCACATCCGGACGAACGATGTGAACAAAACAGAGGAGGGAGAGACAACCAGAGACCTCATGACAGAAGCCACCCAGGAGCCGAACAACGGCGGACAGCACTAGCACCAGCTACAGATCGACGAAACCAGAGGATAAGCACGCAAACTGCCCAACAGACGTTACACACTTACTGGACAGATAGACCAGCGCCGCCTACCTCCGGAGGATGGTGGGCTGACGAACCGCTTGAAGGCCCCACCCACATCATGACACGGAAATCTACCCACACAGACACAACGACCGCTGCGCCGCGAACAATGACCCCACACCCACCCCAACAACATCATCACCAACACCAACAACATCATCCTATCCACTCACCCTCGACGGAGGAGCTCTATATATGACCTCCGCTCCCACTCCCGACTCATCGAAACCACTAACTTTATGGCAACAGAACGTCAACAAATCGCTCGTAGCCCAACACGACATGCTAGACTCAATCAAAACCAATTATGACTTTATTCTCATACAGGAACCATACGTCGATTTCAAGGGGCTCTCGAGAGCCAACGCTTATTACACAGTGATATACCCCCCACGACACCATGACAGACACACAACACATCCCACCCGATCAATAATACTGGTCAACAGACGGCTCCGATCTGACTCCTGGTCTCCAATACTAATTGACTCACCTGACATCACAGCAGCAGAGATAAAAGGGAACTTTGGGATCATCAGAATCATCAATGTATACAACGACTGTAACAACAACAACAACATATCCACACTGCGACGTTACCTTGGTAGCGTAGCAGCTCGAGCTCCAGCCCAGACCCCAGTCCACTACGTCCTGGCAGGAGACTTCAACCGCCACCACCCACTCTGGGATGAAGAGCGTAACAACCACCTCTTCACCAATGCTAACCTCGAAGCAGCAGGACCTTTGCTAGACCTCTTAGCCCGATACGACATGAGAATGGCATTACCAGAGGGCACACCAACGCTGCAGTCCATGTCGACGGGCAACATGACCCGAGTTGACAACGTTTTCTGCTCTAGTTCCATAATGGACCACGTAGTGCTATGTGACACGAGACCAGGCGATAGGCCAGCCAAGACCGACCACTTCCCAATAACTACGATGCTAGATCTAACCGCCCCGTCTAGACCTCAAATACAACGCCTGAACTTTCACGCGGCGGACTGGACGGAGTTCAGAAACTCGCTCAAGGAGAACCTGGACACCCTCCCAGCCCCAGCAGAACTCACGTCGCACGACTCCTTCCACCGGGCGCTAGGAGAATTGGAGGGAGCAGTCTGGAACGCGGTAACGAAATGTGTCCCTGTGACTAAACTATCCCCCTACAGCAAACGATGGTGGAATCAAGACCTGAGAGCAGAACGGAAAACGGTCCGCAACCTCGGCAACAAATCATACCAGTACCGACACGTGGAGGGACACCCAATCCACGAGGCGTACAAAACAGCCAAACACAGGTATGCAGCTCATATACAGACAGTTAAGGCAACACATTGGTCGGAATGGCTAGAGAGTATCGACACATCTAGTCAATGGACAGCGAGCCGATTGGTGACAGGTCCTGCATCGGACGGAGGGAGGGCGAAGGTGCCCACACTATATATTACAGACACCACAACAAATGAGAAACGCGAACTGACGACTAACGCAGATAAGAGCAAAGCTTTTCACAGCAACTTCTTCCCCAGCAAACCCGCCACCTCATCAGTCCCTGAAGACCCCGAGTATCCACCGCCAGCATGGAACTTCCGACCCATCACCAACGCGCAAATCCACAGAGCCATCCAACGTATGCAGCCATACAAGGGCACCAAACGCAACACCCCACCAAATGCAATATTCAAGAACGCCGGCGATATGCTGGTCCCCTTCCTCGGCCCCATTTTCAGAGCGACCTTTGGGTTGGAGACGTACCCAAGACATTGGGCGGTCACGGAGACAATCGTACTGAAGAAGCCGGGCAAGCCAGACTACTCCATCCCTGGAGCATGGCGGCCCATAGTACTATCGGATGGGTACGCGAGGCTGATGAACTCATGCGTCAACGAAGACATCACGGTCATGAGCGAGAGAGCCCGAGTCTTGCCAGACAATCACTTTGGAGGGAGAGCTGGCCGTAGCACAACGGACGCGATTCTATTTATGAGCAAGATAATCAAGGATGAATGGCGGAAAGGTAATGTGGTATCGTTACTCTCCCTTGATGTCAAAGGGGCCTTTCCGAGTACAGCCATTGACCGTATGGTGCATAATATGCGAAAACGCGGTGTACCAGTGGAGATCACTGGGTGGCTAGAGAGAACGCTCACAGCCCGTCGTACCACACTGACCTTCGATGAATTCACCTCAGAACCCTTTGATGTAGACAACGGACTCGACCAGGGCAGCCCCGTCTCGCCGACGTGCTACCTATTCTACAACTCAGACCAGCTCGACATCCCCATCCCACGCAATGGGGAACATGGCATCCTATACCTTGACGACTCGAACGTACTCGCGGTGGGCCGGAATTTTGGGGAAGCACATGCGAAGCTGGAGTCCATTATGGAGAGGCCGGGCGGCATTCTAGAGTGGGCGAGGGAACATAACTGCGAATTTGGTGTCGACAAATTCCAGCTTATCGATCTGACGCGACGACGACAGGTGGACCCAGACAACCCACGGAAAAGAATCATAATAACAGGGCTACCGATTAACATTGCCGGAAGACCCATACCCCCCAAGACATCAATCAAGTTTCTTGGCGTACACATTGACCGCGAACTTCGATGGAAGGAACAGGGAGCGACAGCACTCAAAAAGGGCCAGGACTGGCTTTTGGAGTTCAGGAGGCTATCTAAGACATCAGGGGGGATACCGGCGAGGATCATGAGAAGGCTTTACCTATCGATCGCGGTACCAAGAATGCTCTACGCTGCGGAGGTCTTCATGGGCTCAACTTCGAAGAAAGACGGAAGAGGGACCAGGAGAGGCGGAGGAGGCACAGCGATGGTACGAAAACTAACAGGCATACAACGCAAGGCAGCCATAATGATCACCGGCGCATTGTCAACCACGGCCACCGACATCCTAGATGTCCACGCAGACCTTTTACCATTTCACTTTTTAGTAGATAGGACTCGACAACGGGCAGCCCTACGCCTTGCAACGCTCCCGCCGGCACACCCACTAAGCAAAGCCGTCAAGAACGCACGGGTACGCCGGGTAAAAAGACACCCCACCCCCATACATGACCTCATATGGGACTACAACGTCAAAACGGAACACATGGAAAAGATCACCACATGCAGATACGACACGAAATGGGAACCAGAGGTCACGACGCAGATACGGCCGTCACGAGAAGAGGCCAAGGAAGCTCACGAACAAGATAACAACGATATCAAAATATATACTGATGGATCAGGTTTGGATGGTATGATAGGCGCAGCGGCGGTACTCATGCGAGCAGGGCGGAGGAGAAAGAGAGTCAGAAGGTACAAACTAGGTAAACAGGAGCATCACACGGTACACGAAGGAGAAGGGATAGGCACGATACTGGGACTGGAGTTGCTGAGAGGAGAAAAGGGGGTTCGGGGTGTTTCAATGTTCGTGGACGGACAGGCAGCGATACGGGCGATCAAATCTCTCGAAGCGGGCCCCTCACACTACATATTCGACCTGTTCCACAAGAGGCTAGACATGGTTAGGAGGCAACATAAGAGGATGAATCTGACAATAAAATGGGCACCGGGACACGAGGGCATCGGAGGCAATGAGGCAGCAGATGGTCATGCGAAGAGAGCAGCACAAGGGAACGTAACGGCAGCCACAGGACTTCCCGCCCCACTACGGCACGCTCTACCACACAGCAAGACGGCAGCGGCGAGGTCGTTCCTAGACAGGCTAAAGAAACGGGCAGACAGGGAATGGGCCCAGTCCCCGAGATGCAGACGGCTCCTGGAAATCGACCCGAGCTTCTCACCGGCCACATATCGGAAGATGACCCGATCTCTGCCCAAGAAACACGTCGCAATCCTCACACAGCTAAGAACAGGCCACGTGGGACTCAATCATCACTTGCATAAGATCAACCGCGCTGACACCCCCACTTGTCCTTGCTGTCGTCGTCACCACGAGACTGTCACCCACTTTCTCCTGTTTTGCCCAGCACACGACCATGCACGCCGAAAACTACGCTGAACGGTAGGGCGTAATGCAGGATATGTGAAGAAACTGCTATGCACCCCAAAGCACCTTCCACCGCTCTTCCGTTACATCAACGACACACAGCGACTCCGGCAAGCGTTTGGACACATTCCCGACATCACACACGAATGTAGCAGCTAACCCCACCGCCCCCCGTCATCCCACCACACTCACATCCCACGCACTACATACCGCGCGTCGTACACCCTGTTCCGCATACCCCCGGCCCCACGGCCCCGACCTTCCCATTCTATATTTTATAATCTACCCATACCCAGGTTTCAGTTATTACAGGAGATACACTCCTACCGGGAACGGCACTGCTGCTTCCCACATGTTGCCTCAGGACTTCATGCACCCACTTGACATGACAAGTAGCATACATAACAGGAATCTCTACATACAATGTACTGTAAAGGAGAATAAACTAGGAAAAAAAAAAAAAAAAAAAAAAAAAAAAAAAAAAAAAAAAAAAAAGACAGAAAAACTTTATTCCTCACGGTGGGCTCCAGTTGTGATGGCGAGTTCTGTTGTAGACCCGGAATTAGTGTTTGAAGGTCCAGTCCATAGGACTGGGAAAAAACTGGGACCTAACCGGACCAGACCAGAAAAAAACCAGACCGCGGTTGAGGTTCATCCTTTTTTCTCATTAAAAAACCGGTTGTGGTTAACTTAACTTACATTACTAAAGACCAGGTTGCAACCAGTTTTAACCGGTTGCAACTGGACTTGGCAGTCAATGTCAGGTACAAAGTAATATTTATTTATTAGCCTAACGACTTCATATAAAATTGGGAGATGATCTGCATAAGGCTGGGTTTATATAGACCGTGTGGCGTGCGCACAGACCATGTCAACAAGTTTGGCCACAAATGCTGGCCAAACAAGAACACTAACGAGTACCTACCTCCCACGTCGACCAAGACCACAGCAAAACGACCGCGACGGCCACAAGGAAGTGAGAAAAGGCAGTGGGGGGTGGTGCACCCACTCCCGCTGCAGAAAAAGTATATTGTTTTTTTTCTTTTTTCTTTTATTGTTGTATGCTAATTCCTGACCAACACGACGACCCACGCCAACGGACCACGCGTCCGACGTGACCACCACTGCCACCATCAATGGGACCACCAACGCTGCCATCAACGGGACCGCAATGCCCCCACCAACACCCCAACACCCACCACTGGGGGCCGTCAACATAACGGGACCGCCAACGCTGCCATCAACAGGGCCGCAATGCCCCCACCAACACCCCAACACCCACCACTGGGGGCCGTCAACATAACGGGACCGCCAACGCTGCCATCAATGGGGCCGCAATGCCCCCACCAACACGCCAACACCGCCGTCAACACAACGGGACCCCCAATGCTGCCATCAACGGGGCCGCAATGCCCCCACCAACACACCAACACCCCCACCACTGGGGGCCGTCAACGCAATGGGTCCGCCAATGCTGGCATCAATGGGGCCACAACGCCCACACCCCAGTCCACCTTGCATACACACGGCGACGCGTCAATTGACGCGTGTCCAGTTTTGCGAGGTCGAAGAGTGTGTGTGGGTGTGCAGAGAGACTCACCAACGTCACCAATGGGGTCGCCAACGGCCCAACGTGCCCACAAAACCATTAGTTAGTAATTATTAAGAAAGATTTAACTATTTAGACACTCAGTGTGATTTTCCCCGGTTGGAACCGGTTAAGACCGGTTGGGTCCACCCAAAATCAAAAAATGAACCGGTCCTCATAGGTCCGGTTCAGGTTTTTGACAAATTGTGTGATGAGTTAACCGGTCCGGTTCCGGTTAATGTCTAAAAATGGCACAAAACCGGACTGTACTGGACTTTAAAACACTACCTGGAATGGGAATCTACAGAAAGGGTGATCAGCTAAGAAGTGATCAGAGGAGTAAAGTTTTTCTATGTAGTCTAGTCAATCCAACCCAAATCCAGGGGTTCTGGACTCAGAGGGAGAGTATGGGGAAAGGACTATGAGCGGTGTAGATGATACAAAGAGCGGACTCAGAAATAGAACTGAAGCGGGATAATAAGATGTAATATTATAGGATGTAATATGATTGCTACATCTTTTATACTACTGGGAGTGATCCTGTGCTGTAGTAACTATGTACTACAAGCGAAGGCTGTAACTGATAGGGGTAGTGGAGTGGAGGATAGGTGGAGTGGTGCTATGTACTAAGTAACGGGAAATGAAGATATATCATATGTAACTATATACATAGTGATTCTGGGTCATTAGAGACATTGCATCTTGAGTATGAACGATTCCGGAGGGGGATCCAGAGCAGAATCAATGGAGAGGACCGGAATCGGGTGGAATCGATGATACATGAATGGGAATGGATGGGAACGATGTGGGATATGAAGAAAATTCGGGTCCAGATGGCCCAGAGCCTCTACAACGTAGGATTACACGATGTCTTAGATAGGATACGAGACTTGAGCTTGTCACACCACACGAGACCACTGGGGCACCCAGTAGGGACCCTAGTCCCTACTACAATGTGACCAAAATGCAACCATAGCCAATTACCCACACCACTGACCCCCCTTCCTCCCCTTCCTTTTAGATGACAAATCAGCAGATCATCCCTCAGTTCACAGGCACGGCTCAGGCCTGGGCCTCAGTCAGTAATTAGCCCTTTGCTCAGTTCATTCTGGGCCTTCCCTAATGACAGTCGAGTGATGTGAACCAGGAGCTGATCGGTTCTTGACTCAGCACTGGATCAGGCCTCAGGATTTGGCCTTGAAATTCACTGTAGTGTTAAATCTGAGTTTCTGAGCCCCTGCTGCCTTAACTGAGTATTCCTAGCTCTTATAAGCAGATATAAATATCTCTTTATCATATAGTTCTCTAAGGCTCTCTAAAAGCCTATGTCATAAATCTAATATGAAGCATGTCCTGTTGTTACTTGGTGAAATTCTCTAAGTCTTTCCTTTGGCATTGTTTGTTACTTATCGGAGCAGCAAAATTCCATATCTTTACTTTGGTCTTGTTTGTCTACAGTTCAACTTCCTCCACCATCTTGATATCTTGCCTCATCATCCCCCACTCACCTCTACTCCTCTCAGCACAATGACTATGGCTACTACAATGACAACAATGGCGACAACAACAACAATGGCGCCAACAACAACAACCACAAAGACATGATGAGAAATGATGGCCATCACAACAACAATGACGCAAATGACAAGTACTGATGCAGCAGCACGGCAATGGTAACAACAGTGGCAGGTGGCAGTGGTGGTAGCTGTAAGTAGTGGCAGCAGCAGCAGCAGCATGATGGCAGTAGCAAAATGTACTGTATAAATGGCCCCAGAATAATAAATAATATGTACCCCATTTATCCGTAATATGGAAAATAAATAAATATAAATGTAATATAAATTGAAACTAAAGGGCAAGTGAGCCAGTTGACCAGTACTGAACCAGGGGTGGAGGCTCAGTACTGATTTATCATAATGTCCATAGTATTAGATCAGTACTCTCATGTGACTAAGTCATGGAACTGAACTAAATCCTGGTTTCAGCACTGAGCTTGTTGAGGCATGTATGGCTTGAAAAAAATGTTAGTAAATAAAGGCAAAGTCATGAATTATATTTCATATGACTGTGATACATGTCAGAAAAATCAGATGTCCTTGAACCATCACTGGAACAGCTTCGAAGTCACTAAAAGGAATTTTGGTCAGGTCCCATGCCTATGGCAGCTCCAAGTTGCAGCCACCATCCTAAAGCACAATAATGATGTTATTGTTACTGTGGCAACAGGTTCTGGGAAAATTGGATACCTCTGCTGGCCAATACCAATGGAATAAAAATTGTATGCACATCCCTCATCAGCATTTTCCATGGTCGTTTTCCCACACCTTGAGACCCTTTTGCAAGAGGCCAAAAGGTGCGCAAGCTCTCAGAGGCTTGATGAAGGTTATTGAACTGAGGTGGAAATTGGTCTGGGTGGGGTGGCAAATGAAAGAGTGTTCACACGAGGGAGGAAATGAGTGTGGTATTGTAAGTGCTAAGTACACTATACATAAAATGGAAGAAGTATTGTACCTAGTGTTCACGTGAGGGAGGAAACGAGCGTGAACACTGGCTATGCTAATGAAGGCAATATAAAGGAGTGGGAATGATGGAATATACAAGCAAGCAAGAGAGGTATACATTGGAAATAAAGAGAAGGGGTACATGGGGTTGATATGAATTGTAACCCCTTTCATCAAGGCTCTCCAGATGTTCACCTTTTCTAAGCTAGGTCCCTTTGCTTAGAAAAGGTGATTCTGTTGAAAAAGAGGATTTCTCTTGCAAAAAGGTTCAAAAGGACTACTCTTTTCCACAAGATTTTTCACTTTTTTAAAGCTAGGTTCCCTTGCAAAAGGTCAAACCGCTCATGAAAAGCCCAGAAAAAGACACAAAAATAGTTTTATAAGTTGCTTCGGGTGTTCAAATCTTCATTGATTGTATAACTGTATAAGGACAATATTAATTAATTAATTAAAATTACAATACATATATTTACATAATAAACTATTACAGTTGTTCTGTAAGCATATAAGTCAGTATAGGAATTGAAGTGATACTCAGATAGAAGCTACCAAATGACTGTACATGACTTATGTGCATGACTTATATATGTTTGGAGGTCATGCATGGACCATTTGCCAATGTTTGGCAAAATGCAGTGCCAAACATCGTCTGAGTTGCCACTTTCAGTAAGTTTTGACTTAGTATTTTTGTCACTGACCTTTGACCACAGACATGACAATGGTGATATGCACTCAGCCATCCTGAGCCCCAATTTTATATATTTTGCCATTCCTTGCGATTTGATGCGACTTACCACTCTTTGACCTTCCGATCACATCGCGACTATTACAATCTTCTGCAACTTTGGAGATATTTAGTTATTGCACTTTGAAGTATTTCCTTTGTTCTCTTTGTTCTCTATATTCATTTATTGTTCTCTCTACCTATCCTTTCTTCTATATGCCCTTTATCTCACATATCTCCTTTTAGTATCATCCTTTCATCTCTCTTCCTTTGTCCTGACATCTTATATACCTGCCTGTATGAGCCACTAGACAGAGAACCCCCAGAGAATCAAGACAGACCATCATCCCCCCTTCATCTCAGAGCTTCCCCTTCATCCTAGTTCCATTCTCTTCACATTCCATCACATTCTCTCACCATCCGACCATTCGATCTCACTGTGACTTTTGATTTTATCGCAACTCTTTGATTTTGATTGCACCACTTCAATTTTGATCACAGCACTTCTATTGAGTTTCTCATCCACTTCTATATCTTCTCCTTCCTTTCCTATACTAGTGTAGGCTTTCTGAAGCTTCCTTGCACCTTTTCACCTTTAGTAGTTGTAGGATTTCCCTTCTTATAGCTACATATAGCGTATCAATGGCAACAACCACAACCACGACAATGACCAGCACAACAACAAGGATGGGTGTGAGAACACCGGGCTGCTAAGGTAAGTACCCAACACCTCCAACCCCCACTGGAGTGGGTTGGAGGTCCCTCGGGATCGCAAGAGGGTGGAAGCTGCTCAAAGGCTCAGATGATCCTAGTGTTGCCGAAGTTCAGTTCGGTCCGGTTCCGAGCCTTTTTGGCGGAACCGCGAACTGAACTTCGGGTCCGGTTTGGCGCATGGCCAAACCTGGACCCGGACGGCATTGAACCGTCTCGCCGCGTTCGGTCTGGGTTCAGACCGCGTCTGAACCCAGACCGAGGTTGGCTCACCCCGTGAGCTCCGTTCTCCTCGCGAATGGCAGGCACGTATCAATTGATACGGCGCTACACTTCGCGAGGTAGTTGGGCTGCGGGGGAGCCGTCCGGTGCTGCTGCTGCTGCTGCTGCCGTCGCGTTGCTGCTGTTGCTGCGGCCGTTGGCGTTGTTGCTGCTGCTGCTGCTGCCGCTGCCGTTGCTGCCGTTGCTGCTGTTGCTGCTGTTGCTGCTGCTGCCATTGCCGTGGCGTTGCTGCCATTGCCGTGGCGTTGCTGCTGTTGCCGCCGTTGCCGCTGTTGCCGCCGTTGCTGCTGCTGCCGTCACTGCTGCCGTCGTTGCTGCCGTCGTTGCTGCCGCTGCCGGCGCTGCTCCTGCTGCCGTCGCCGTTGCTGCTGCCACTGCTGCCGCTGCTGTCGTGGCCATTGCTGCTGCCGCTGCCGTTGCCGTTGCCGTTGCTGCTGCTGCTGCTGCTGGCCGTCGTGGTTGTCGTTGCCGTTGTTGTTGCCGCCGCTGGTGGTAGTGGTGGTGGTGGTGGTGGTGGTGTTGCAGCTGTCGCGCATCCGTTGCTGCCGGCGCTGCTGCTTCTGTTGCTGCTGCCGTTGCTGCCAGTGCTGCTGCTTCTATTGCTGCTGCTGCTGCTTCTGCTGTTGCTGCTGCTGCTGGCCGTTGCCATCGTCGTTGCCTGGTTGCCATAGCCGTTCCCATTTCTGTTGCCGCCGCTGGTGGTGGTGGTGGTGGTGGTGGTGGTGTTGCAGCTGTCGCGCGTCCGTTGGCATTGGGTTGGCGTTGGCATCCATCTTGTGCCAAGATGGGTGTGGCCGCGACGTGGTCGCGGTCGAGTTCCCTGTCGCAAATGACATTAGTAAAGTTAAGAAAAGCTTGAAACTGACCTTCGCATTGAGTGTTGATGTTGTGTTGCGTGTTGATGTTGTGTTGCGTGAAAGCTACACGGTCACGGCCGGTCACATGATACCATTTAACACGAAATAGTAAGTCAAGAAATACGAAAAACAAATGAAATAAATACCGTAAAAATAGCTGCGTTCGCGGTTTGGACGCGGTTTGGAGCCGTTCAGGAAATCCGGCGGGCCTTGAAACCCGGAACTGAACCCGCGGTCCGGTTCAGCACTTGGCTGAACTTAGACTGAACCTCGGGTTCGGTTCGGGGTTTGAACCGGGTTCGGCTAGGTTCGGAACCGAACTACGGCAACACTAGATGATCCATCTACTACATCCAGAAGGCTACTAACTATGACAAACCATGGGAAATCTATCACGTGACTGTCCAGGCACAACTACTACAAGTGCCCCCCTCTTGTAGTGATGCCCTCATCACTATCAGCAAGAGGAAAAACAAAGAACAGAAACAGGGGAAGGAGAAAGGAAGGGAACAAAACAAACAAAACAGAGAGAAAATCAGTCCAGAAAGAAAGCCCTACACTACCTAGGCCTTGTCCAGCCAAAAGCTACAAGAGTGCGACTCAAATCACGAAGGCGGGGGTCACAATCCCAATTGAGAATCATTGGGTTGGTTGGTTTTGAGCTGGCAGGTATGAAGGGTCGTGTGATGGTTGGCTGGCCAGGCCCAATGCCTCGCAGGTGGCTCCGAGACCAGATGGGACCAATGGGGGTGACAAAAGTTTGTTGGGGATGTGGGCAGTTACATTGTCAAGCACAGCACTGTAGGGTGGAAAACGGTTGTCCTGTGGTGTTGGAATGGAGGGTGGAAATGTCATGGGGGATTCATGATGGAAAGGTGGGGTAGATAGGGATTGTGGTGGTTTCTTCGGCCCAGTCAAATTGGGTGGGGACAGACATGAGTGTGGGGCTGGACATACAAATGGGGCCATTCGTGACTTTCCATTGGGATGTCCTGCCATTCCATCATGCCTTGCTCGTCTCCTCTGTCCTTGTGGTATCCATCTCCTTGTACCCCACACCATCTCCCATTCTCCCATTCCTCTCATCCTCCTTCATTGTCTTGAACCTCACACACACATCAGCTCATGTTTCCATGCCATTGAGCCTTGGCGTTCACAGTTGCGGCGTCTGGATGGTGGCGTTGTGACCCTGGGCCAGCATGGGTGCATGTGGGTATGTACTTGGGGGGGGAAACGGGGTCTGGGGCACATTTTGGCATGTTCTGTCACACAGGCATGGGCTTTGGGGCCTGTGTTGGTGTCAGATGGTCGGGCATTGTGGGTCCGTGGTCTGGGAAGTGTTTGAATGCATTTTCTTGCATGGGCGTGGGGTTTGGGGCTGGGGTGGGACTTGAGATGCATTCGGATGCATTTTGCAGTGGGGATGGTGTGTTTGGGGTTGATGTGGGTGCGCGATGCATCTCTCGTTGAGTTTCAGGCACAGTGGTTCATGTTGGGGTAGTATTCAATGATGGGGCATCATCCAACGTGGTTGCCATTGCTTCTGGCGATGGTGGGCATGTTGGGCCATGCTGGGATGCATTCTCGCACATGGATGGGGCCGTCTGGGTGCTTGATGATGACATGGCACGCTCTGGCACAACTGTTGTGGTGTTTGCTATGTTTGGGCCTGGTGGGGACTCATCCATCTGCACTGACACAGAGGTGCAGGTGGATGGGGCCGTTTGGCTTGGTGTGTGGTGTGTTGTCGTTGGTGTAAGTGGTGGAGTAGGAGGAGATCCTACTCCATGAGAAGTCAAAGAGGTCGCATAGTCAAGACTGTCTACTAACAAGGCTAATCCTACGAACTAATCCTACGAACCGTGGGAACCATCACGTGATCACTGGACTAGTGGCCACAATCCACTAGTCCATGCACCCTTCACCAAAAAACGGCGGCGTCCTCGCTGCCTGGCTGTCACAAGAAAAACACAAAGCATAACATCAGGAAAAACACTATAGCTCTGAGATACTCTCAGAGTGTCTCAGAGTGTCTCAGAGTGCTCAGAGCACCAGAGCTCTCAGAGTGACCTGGGATGGTCTGAAAGCACAGTGGCTGACTATTCTGCACTGAGAGCGCTCTGGGACACTCTGAGACACTCTGAGGAAGGTCCTCAGACCATCACAAAGAAGTCTTGAGAGCTCTTGGAAGTATATGTTATTGAAATAATGCTGTTCTGTAGTGCATGCTTCTGTTATCCGTAATTGAGATGTTCACTCACAAAGTCAGAAGAAGTTCAAAATGCTGAGTAACATTAAAAATGTGAATAATATAATTCTAATTGTAATTTCAGTTGTATTTAATATATAAATAAATATTAACTATCAATTATTAAATAATACTTTATCCTGAAATTATTATTAATTAAGTATCAATGACAATACAGCTGGTTGACTTACAAGGCACCGTTAAGTTAAGTGAGCTGGAGAGTAAGCAAAGCATGTGAGTTATATAGTGTTTGAAGATGTGCACGGACCATTTGTCTGTGTTTGATAGAAATGCATGCCAAACATTGCCAATGTAGCGGTCAGGTGTCCAAAAAAGGCAATCATTTTATTGCCATAAAATTGACAACTTTTTAGGAAACAGTTTTCAAAGGGTCAGAGTCCCCAGGTTAGTAATGCCAAATGGAACTGATCCAACCCCAGTTCAAACTGCAAACCACAATCTCTATTTAGCTATGTAGATACTAAAATATATATTTTCATGTCTAAAATCGCGTATCATGTGATCATTACACGATTCGAGGTTTCTTTACCAACAACAACGCAAGGCCAATGAACGCAACATCATGTCGCGTTTATGGACACACTGTGGTAAGTCTCATCATTTATCTTAACTTTACTATCTGTTACAGGAAACTTGACCGCGACCACATCGCGAGCCCACGCCAACGCCAACGCAATCCAACGCCAACGCAATGGCAACGGATGCGGGACAGCCGCAACCCCACCACCACCACCACCACCACCAGCAATGGCAACGGCAACGGCAACAATGATGACGGCAACAGCCAGCAGCAGCGCCAACAGCAGCAGCGCCGGAAATAGCACGCCGGCAACAGCAGCAACACCGGCAACAGCAGCAACGCCGGCAACAGCAGCAATGCTGGCAGCAGCCGTGGCAGCAACACCACCCACGCCGTGGACAGCTGCAACATCACCACCACCATCACCACCAGCGGCGACAACGGCAACAGCAATGGCCAGCAGCAGTGCCGGCAGCAGCAGCAGCAGCGACAGCGGCAGCAGCAGCAGCAGTTGCAGCAGCAACGGCCATGGCAGCAATGGCCACGGCAGCGGCAGCGGCAGCAGCAGCAGCAGCAGTTGCAGCAGCAGTTGCAGCAGCAGTTGCAGCAGCAGTTGCAGCAGCAGTTGCAGCAGCAATGGCCACGGCAGCAATGGCCACGGCAGCGGCAGCAACAGCGACAGTGGCAATGGCAATGGCAGCAGCAGCAGCAGCAGCAGCGCTGGACGGCTCTCCCGCAGCCCAACTACCTCGCAAAGTGCAGCGCCGTATCAATTGATATGTGCCTGCCATTCGCGAGGAGAACAGAGCTATGAGGGGGTGAGCCCACCTCGGTCCTGGGTTCAGACGTGTCTGAACCCAGACTGAATGCGGAGAGACGGTTCGATGCTGTCTGGGTCTGGGTTTGGCCCTGTGCCAAACCGGACCCGAAGTTCAGTTCGCGGTTCCGCCTTTTTGGCGGAACTGGACCAAATTGAACTTCGGCAACACTAGTACTGTGGGTACAGGTGCAGTGTTCAGAATGTATTCTCTAACATGTAAACTCTATGGGATTCTATGGGACTCTGAGGTAGTCTGCAGCACTCTCAGACACTCTCAGACACTCTCAGACACTCCTGTGACACCCTGGGAAAATGCAACATTCCCAGGATAACGTGGGAGCCAAAGTGTTTTTCCTGATGAATGAAAACTAGCCAAAACACAAAACACAAAACACAACCTCAAGAAAGCCCCCTTCGTGGGTCCAAATCTGGCACGTCCCACTCCAGCCTAGTCTGACATCTTGAGGAAATATGCAACGCAAACGCAACAAGGTAGTAATCCGATACGAAATGGTTTCTTGTGACCATGGTAGCATGAATGTGGGGGTGGTGAAGAGGCAGAGCACTGGACATGAGGTAGCATCAAGGAGAAATAGCATAACATAAAATGAATAGAGTGGGGGTAGTGATTAAAAAAATGGAGATAAAAGGATATGTACTTGGGTGCTAGAGTGGGTGCCGGTGTCGAGGAATCTCTTCACGTAGGCTCTGGAAAGCGGTTGTGAGGCTGTGGGGGGCCTTGTGAAGCTGCAAGGGCTGGGGGGGCAAAACGTGGGGGCCACGAATTAGCGGTGTGGCAAAGGGCGGTGGGGCCTGGAAAGTGGTGGGCCAGGTGAGCAGGGTGCTCCATGGAATCAGGTGCGGGTGCGTGGCTGTTTACGCTGGGAAGCGGGGCTGTTTGGGCTGGGAAAGCAGGGCACGCCTCAGTGACGTGGCACGATGCTGGGGCGCTCAAAAAGGGCAGTGGGGGGCTCTAGCAGGTCAAGCAAGGCTGTGGTGAGTCCGGAGTAGCTGTATGCAGCCAGGAATCATGAAAATGCAGGGGTCGCGACGCGGTGACGTGGCAGGCGTTGGGTCACCAAGAAGGGCGGGGAGGTCTCGTTTGGGGTAACGGAGTGCAATGGGGGGCTCTGGCATGTGGAACGTGGGTGCCGGGGGTTGGATGAGTGTGGGTTGGGCTGTGGTACACGAAGAAACGGGGGTCCAACGGGGAAAACGTGGCGGATCTGTGGTGTGACCGAAAAGGCCGGCGTCCACGGATTTGGGATGGCATAGGTGAGTGCGGAGCTCTGGTATGGCTAACGAGGGTCCATGGGGTTGGATGGGCCTGCCTGGGGCTGGGAATGATGAAAGAAAAAAAAATGAAATGAAAAAAAAAACAACAGGGGGGGGGGTCGAAAATGTGACGTGGCCTGCCGCTTGGGTGTTGAGAAGGGTCATGGGCACGTTTTTGGGTCAACGCAGGGCCCTATTGGGCTGACATGAGCGCCGGGGGGTAACTGGAGTGTTGTACGGTCATGAATGAAAGGAAAATCCGCAGTTGTGCAGTGGTGGGTGGTGAGGCCGAAAAAAGTCGTCTTGCGAGAAAAAGCATAAAAAAAGGCTAGGGAACTGATGAAAAAAGGGATGCACGAGTCGATCGCACTCTCATCACCACGATGAAGTAGGAGGAGATCCTACTCCATGAGAAGTCAAAGAGGTCGCATAGTCAAGACTGTCTACTAACAAGGCTAATCCTACGAACTAATCCTACGCACTGTGGGAACCATCATGTGATCACTGGACTAGTGGCCACAATCCACTAGTACAGCGGGTGCACTGAGGTTGCGACTGCAGTTGAGCTGATGGATGGCATCATCTGCCTGGCTGTAGTGGCATAGGTGGGTGTCGTTTGGGTTGACACAGAAATGCCATTAGTAGGTGTCATTTGTGTTGGGGTGACTGGTGTCTGCATTGATGCACATGCATGGGTATGCAGCACTGTTTGGGCTGAGACAGAAGTGCTGGTGAGCAGCTCTGCTTGGGCTGATGCGGAAGCCCTTTTTGGCATTGCATTCATTTGCACTGATGTGGACTTGCTGGTGGGCAATGGGGCCAACTGGGTGGATGTGCAGAGGATGGTGGGTGCTGTGGAATGCTCCCAGCAAGTGCGTTCTTTGGCAATGCCCTGTAGGATTCCTTTGGCTCTGCCTTTTTCGAGGCATCCTGCTACCAATCTCTCAACATCTGTCATGCACATGAGCGTGCCATCTCGAGACAGGGAACCTGAAGTGGTGGGTGCAGGCTGTTGTTGAGTCACGGAAGCCGGGGCTTTTTTTGTAGTTTTCTTTTTGTAGTTTGTCATGGTGAAATAAAATGTGAAAAAGTTCTCGGGTCTTTGGTCTTTGGGTCTCAGTACTCAGGTTCTGAAAGTTCTTGGTGCTCGGTTCTTGGTGCTCAAGGTTCTGAAAGTTCTCAGGTCTTGGAATAAAGGGCTTGGTTCTCAGTGCTCGGAAATGTTCTAGGGCTTGAAAAAGTGCAGGAAGGCCAGAAAAGAAAAAAAAGCAGAAAAGGTGGGAGATCACAAGGAATTACTGGCAAGGAGAAGGTTCTTGTTCCTAAACCGCGTGGCACCCCTACTGGGACCCCAAAAAAGGAGCTCTGCGTATACGGGGCTATAGGCCTGCTATCCACACTTCCCCACCCCAAATCTCCCCCTAAGTTTATCCATAAGCCCACCCCTAACAAAATCACAGAGATGAGCCTCCATAATTGGGCTACCCCCATTGCTGGCACCTCGAAATCCAAAAAAGGCAAACAACTGCAAGCCAATACATCAACCCCCCAACCTGCCAGGACCACCAGATCCTCGTCCAACATAGAAAACAACGTCCCCAGCATCATTCTGGAAACCACTGAACCGGACACCCTCCAAGAAGCAGTCAACTACCTCCTCGCCAACTCCCTCCTCCCCCACGATCACGACTACAGTATATCCACATTCACTGGAATCCTCCGACAACTGGCAGCTTTGGACAGCATCCACGCCCTCCCCACAATGGCCACTACCATCCGATCCATAGCCATAGCTTTAGACTCAATAGATTTCGCCGCAAAATCTGACATACTCGCCGACTCTGTCGCCTCCACCCTCAAATCTCAAACGGATGACATCCACGCATCAATCGGAATAGCTATGGCTCCCATTCTAGATGGCATCTCTTCTAAAATCACTGACCTCCAATCTTGCCTTCTAGAAACGAGAGATCAACTCCAACAATCCACGGCGAGTCTCATCAAAACCTCCACCTCGATCGAATCCACCACCTCCTCATACAAGGATGCAGTCCTCGCTCAAATGACACGGGCCCCCCTCAGCAACATAGACCCCCGTATTAAAGCGAAGGAACAACTACAAGCACAGCAAATCCTTCTCGACATAAACGACTCCCCGGAAACCAAAAAAGCCCTGGACATCAGCCTCTCAAAACTCACGGAAAAGGCCAATCACATGCTTAGCTCCATGACACCACCATCCAACTACAAATTCATGGCCACCACGAAGCTCAGGAACGGAGGCATACTACTAGAAGTGAATTCCGACCAAATCCCCACCTGGTTACAAGACAACACCCGGCTCACCACGTTCCTATCCACCTTCAATCACGGAGCCTCCATTAAGAGGCGAACCTACACGATCATAGCTTACTTTGTCCCACTTATCTTCGATCCAGACGTGCCCGATCACCTCAGGGAAATTGAGGAAATCAACGAACTCCCCCCGCACTCCATCATCCGCGCAAACTGGATCAAACTGAAAGAATGTTGTTCAGCAAACCAGACATGCGGTCACGCCATATTCTCTCTGGACTCACCCGACACTGCTAACCTAGTTCTTTCCAAAGGTTTCTTTGTATGCCACAAGAGAATCAACACCGGCAAATGCAAAAAGGAACCCCTCCGCTGCCTCTGTTGCCATCAATGGAACCATACCGCATCCCGCTGTCCAGCCGACTTCGACACATGCGGCACTTGTGGCAACCAACACAGAACGTCGAACTGTTGCAACAAAAATCAACTCTTCTGCATGCCCTGCAAACAAAAGGGTCACGCCACATGGGACCGTAACTGCCCCTCTTTCCTACTAAAATGCAAAGAAACAGATGCTCGCAACCCCAAAAACTTACTACCTTTCTACCCCACAGCCAAGCCATGGACCCAAAACCCCTCTCATCCCTATGCCCCAACGCCATCCTCCGTTAACACCAGACCAATACACACAATCCCACCCAGACTACACTCCCCATTCCCCCTCCCCCCGCTGTCCCCAGCCTCCCGCCACTACTCTCCACCCCCCTCCATCTTCGACCAGCCTCCCCCCCCCTCAATCCGAAATCATCATAACAGATCCAGACCCCCCCTATGCCAATCCACTCTAAATATCACCAACCCGCCCCTCAGCCAAAACACCGCCCCCTCTCCTGGTTCGACGACACAACGCCTCTCCCCCCCCTTCCCCCCACCCCCATACCCCCCAACGACATCCATGCAATCAGCATACCTCCCCCCACAGCACCGTCGCCTCATGCCTGAACAACCCGCTCTGCACCCCGTACACTTAAACATCTGGCAGATTAACCTCAACAAATCAGCGAAAGCACACTGGGACCTCATCAATTCCATGATACACACCAAATGCGACCTCCTTTTACTACAAGAACCATACTTCGACTATTATGGCAACACCAAAGCCACCCACAATTGGAGGGTAATTTACCCCTCTGACCATCTCATCTCCAACACGCCAGTCCGATCCGTCATCCTAGTCAACGTCAGACTCAACACAAACTCGTGGGAACAAATAAATATCCATGGCTCCAACGACCTCATGGGCATTCGTGTCAAAGGACCCTTAGGCAACCTCGCCCTCTTCAACATCTACAACGATTGCCTCCATTCCAACACCCTCGACACTCTGCACCTATTCGCCAGGACACATGAAGCATCCTTACATCGTCGCGAGAACGATCACATGTTCTGGTGTGGCGACTTCAACAGACATCACCCACTCTGGGACAAGGAATGTAACCACCATCTTTTCACCGCAAATGCCCTCGCCCAAGCCCGTCACCTCATAGAAGCTACTGCTGACTGTGATATGATGATGGCACTACCTAAGGACCTACCCACCCTCGAATCCATGGTCACAAAAAACTGGACCAGAACTGATAACGTGTTCTGCACAGCGAAATCCATCTACCTCATTTCCGTCTGCGACACCAAACCAGAACTTCGGCCCACAGGCACTGACCACATCCCCATCCTAACTGCCATTGCTCTTCCCCCCCAGATAAAAACTAACCCGCCCACACACAACTTCCGCCTAGTCAATTGGGACAACTTCAGGGATAAACTCAATACCCACCTGACGCACCTTCCCCCGCCCACACAAATCACTTCACAGGTACAGCTCGACAACGCCATCTCAGGCCTCACTACAGCCATACAATCGTCCATCGAGCTTGCGATTCCCCTCTCGGCCCCCTGTCCCCACTCAAAACACTGGTGGACCCCACACCTGAACCAGCTCAAACGAAACAAAAACAGGCTAAGTCGTTTATCATACAAATTTCGCCTAGACAACACTCACCCAAGCCATAAAGAACACAAAACGGCACGCAATCACTATGGTGCTGAAATCCTAAAAGCCAAAGAAAGACACTAGGCCGCATTTCTCGACGACGCTAAGGACCACAACATCTGGACTATAAACAAATGCATATCAAATCCCATAAGCGACTACCCCAGAGGAGGCCATCAGGAAAAACACTTTGGCTCTCACGTTATCCTGGGAATGTTGCATTTTCCCAGGGTGTCACAGGAGTGTCTGAGAGTGTCTGAGAGTGCTGCAGACTACCTCAGAGTCCCATAGAGTCCCATAGAGTTTACATGTTAGAGAATACGTTCTGAACACTGCACCTGTACCCACAGTACTAGTGTTGCCGAAGTTCAATTCGGTCCGGTTCCTCCTTTTTGGCGGAACCGCGAACTGAACTTCAGGTCTGGTTTGGTGCAGGGCCAAACCCAGACCCAGACAGCATCGAACTGTCTCTCCGCATTCAGTCTGGGTTCAGACACGTCTGAACCCAGGACCGAGGTGGGCTCACCCCCTCATAGCTCTGTTCTCCTCACGAATGGCAGGCACGTATCAATTGATACGGCGCTGCACTTTGCGAGGTAGTTGGGCTGTGGGGGAGCCATCCAGCGCTGCTGCTGCTGCTGCTGCCATTGCCGTTGCCACTGTCGCTGTTGCTGCCGCTGCCGTGGCCGTTGCTGCCATGGCCGTTGCTGCTGCAACTGCTGCTGCTGCTGCTGCTGCTGCAACTGCTGCTGCTGCTGCTGCTGCTGCAACTGCTGCTGCTGCTGCTGCTGCTGCTGCTGCCGCTGCCGCTGCTGTGGCCGTTGCTGCCATGGCCGTTGCTGCTGCAACTGCTGCTGCTGCTGCTGCTGCTGCTGCCGCTGCCATGGCCGTTGCTGCTGCAACTGCTGCTGCTGCTGCCGCCATCGCTGCTGCTGCTGCTGGTGCTGCTGCTGGCCGTTGCTGGTGCCGTTGCTGCCGCTGGTGGTGATGGTGGTCGTGATGTTGCAGCTGTCCACGGTGTGGGTGGTGTTGCTGCCACAGCTGCTGCCAGCATTGCTGCTGTTGCCGGCGTTGCTGCTGTTGCCGGTGTTGCTGCTGTTGCCGGTGTGCTATTTCCGGCGCTGCTGCTGCACACCTTACAGCATATCTTTTCCACAAGACATGGCTCAGCCGAGATGGACAATTCCCACTCTGAGTGGGCCAGCCAATCTCGGCCGACCAATATCTTTCTCCAGGGGAGATGGCTTGGCCGAGGCGTCTATGTTCTGAGGGACATGAGTTGGCCGAAGCAGGGGGATATATTGGCCAACCGGTCTGGGTATTTTGGCTGGCCATGGAACATGGATTGGCCGACTGCCCTGGGTATTTCGGGTGGCCATGCACCATGGGTTGGCTGACTAGTCTGGGCATTTCCGCTGGCCATGGAACATGGATTGGTCGACCACACTGGGTATTTCCAATGGCCATGGAACATGGATTGGCCAACCAGTCTGGGTATTTTGGCTGGCCATGAAAGGTAGATTGAACAATGGAACTGGGTATTTTGGCTGGCCATGGAAAATGAATTGGCCGACCGCAATAGGTATTTTCGCTGGCCATGGGAGGTGGATTGGCCGATCTGTATTGGTATATTGGCTGGCTATGGTGCATGAGTTGGCCAAATCTCTGGGTATATTAGCTGGCTATAGAACTTTAGTTAGCTGAAGCGGGTGGGTACGCAGGCTGGCCCTAGGAAGCACATGGGCTAATGTTAGGGATATTCCAGTTGTACATGGAACACAAATTGACAACAGTTTGTGGTATATTGGCCGATCACACATGGGTCACTTGCTCCTTTGAGTCTTTTGGCTGCTCATGCGACATGGGTTGGCCAATGTTATGGATACATCAGCTGCCCATGGGGTTAGCCTACACTAGGAATACATTGGCTGGTCATGGGACATGATTTAGCTGATCCTATCAAGTCTTTTGTTGGCTGTGGGCCATGGAGTCGCCGGCCTGAGATATATTGGCCAGCCATGATATGGTTGGCTGACAATCTGACTTAAGGTTTGGTTGAGGCCGATAACATTCAATACATTCATTCTAAGCCAGTCACAGCTTAACACTACAACAAGTACTGCTACTGTGAATTCACAAACACATCTGAAAGGACCAAAAGCAAGACCCCAAAGCCATTCAGTCTTGATCTCAAAGGAGGCTCTTCTCCTTCTTGATCAAGACTGACTGACAAAGAAAACACTACCAAAATCTTTGCAAACACATAACCAAAAATATGTTGACATAAACACTCATATCAACCACACTAAGAACATTACCTGGTTTCAATGTCACTAATGGGAGGCTTACAAATAATGATGAGGTTTACCTGGTCAAATTTCAATGATGCCACCAGGCCCACTACCAGTAGCTTGCCTGGCAAGGGAATCAAGGGGGTTCACCTGCTCTTTCATTCTTGGAGGCCTGTACAGTGGCAAGCAGTACTTTCTGGGGGCCAGACACCAACAGTTGGCACGCAAAGATGCCACAATATTCATTCAAGTTGAATAGCTCAGTTCAAAAAAAGACACTGTCAGTAATGGGATAATACACATTAATCTCTCATCTGCATGCAAACACAGGAGACAGATGAGGATTTTTTGCCATCAAAGAATATTGCGATCTCCACTCAAATATTGAAATTATTTTTGTTGTTATTATAAGTCTGAAAAATATTGTAAAAAGTAAGGTTAGTATTCACACCAAAGATAGTGCAGCAAAATTTTAGATTATTTACTCTCCAGATGTTCGGGCACAAAGCCACATGCTTGAATGTCTGGAGACCAAATAGTTTAAAATTTTGCCTGCACTGTCTTCAGTGTGAATACCACTTTTAGATAACCTTATTGTTTACAACCTTTTCAGACTTATGATAACAACACAAATAATTTCAATATTTAAGTGGATATCGCAATATTCTTTGATGGCAAAAATCCTCATCTGTCTCCTGTGAAACATAACAACGAACATATCACAATAATAAAGTAGTCGGTGAAGTGATGAATATGAGGGAGGAAATCACATACCAGTTAAGAAAATAACACTCCAGAATCTCTGGTTATTGCCTGGTACAATAACCAAGGATCCTGTAGTGTCACCAAAGGTGGTAGTAGTAGTTGTGAGGTAAGAAGAAAATAACCATGTTTGATGGTCTTGTACTTATTTGTTCATGTGACTTAATGTGTTTGTTGATCACATGTCACAAAGTGTGATGTCACGTTGGGCTGTCCAAACGTTACATCACACTTGTGACATGTCGCGTCTCATCAATCATGTGACCTGTCGCTGTAGAGGGTCGACGTCCCTCTGAGTCCGTATCATCGATATATCACGAATCCGGACCAACCCGATGCCGCCATTCGACTTGCATTCGAACCCGACGTAACCCGACATAACCCGACGTGACGTGACCCGACGTGACCGATGTAACCCGACACATGCCGCTTTGTGACGGCCGCTTTTGGGCTAAATCCGTCAGCCTCAAACGCCTCGGAGTTCCAATTCCAGGAGATGGATCTCTTCGGACTCAATCCCCGACTTCAGATTTACCTTATTTATGCATCCCCTCGTCCTTTCGGAGATATGTAGGACTTTTCCAATCTTTTTCATGGATATTCGTTTTCCCCTCCACTTTCCTGTCTTCGTTGCTTTGCAACCCCCCTTTCCACTTCCCCATTCCAGTGTTTCTTTGTAGTTTCTATCGGCCGAAGTAGACATGTCCGAAAGTAGCTACACACTCATGTACTATAAAAACGGTCACCGACGACCGTACAAAATAACATACCATTAGTCCCCGTTTCTCTCATAGTCAGAATTGTTTTAATCCCTTCAAATGCTCGTCCACGTAGTTCCTTAGCTTTTTATAGTTCACTTCGTCGACTTTATCATTGTTCCCGTATATTTGTTCATCGTTTCCGACCCAACCCGACCTGACCCGCCGTACCCGACATCGTCGGCATCGTCGGGTTCATTCGTTTTCAGTCCGTTCACCATCGGGTTCATCGTTATTAGTCCGTTTTCACTCCGTTCATCGCTGGATTTGTCGTTACTAGTCGAGTTTATGCGGCGGCTTTACTTTTATTTCACTTTCACTTCACTTATTATCCCCGACACTGAATTATCCAGTCACTTCTACGCTGACACCCTCTGGTTAGGATCATTATTTCTTTATATAGTTCCGAAGCCACCAAGAACCCGCATCTACATCTGGAGCCCACCGCGAGGATAATTCAGTGCCAAGACACATTCATTCCGCCCTATATTTCCTTTCGTCATTTCGAAACAAGCCCTGCCGCCGCACTCTACACATCCGACACCCGTTAGTGCCGTTACCGACCCCTTTACATCCGACATCCGATCCCTCGACAATCTGATCTCCAACTATCGCACCATCATTAGGGTTTGATTTTATTACTATCCTCTCTTCTTTTACGACTGCAACTGTCTAGTTCCACGTACAACTTCGAATCCGCTCTTGTGCGGCCGACCCAACGGCCGCCTCCGCTTTAGGAAACTTGCACAGCCACGATCCAACACCCTCGTTTGTCGACTCGAAGTCTCGAACTCCGTCACATCCACTATCCACACTCGTTTATAGACCCCCAACACGCTCGGAATCTCACTCCCCACCGATACCCGTCGAAGAACCGCGACCGGAAAGCCTCAACGACGCGCCCAACAGCACTGACGACTCGGAACAGACGGAGCGCCGTGCAACGGGTTTAGCCTGTGCACACCCAGCCGTTTACTTCTACGAACTCGCACTTGTCACCGGAAACAAGCCTTGACATGCCCCCGTCGTCTGAGCCCGCGAAGTTACCAGCAAACCACGTCACCGCCCTCCACGAGTCCGTACGAGCAGCCCCGCCGCGTTCGAGCCCTCAACACCGTGCTATAGCCCCACGACACCAGTCCCGAGCCCTCACGAGCCGTCCTCGCCATTATCGAGCCCCCAACGCGTCGCCACGTCATCCCTCCTCGTGCCCCCGCCTAGTCGACATCTCCGGCCGCTCACGCCCTCGATGGACACCCCGTCACCTCGCACCGCTTCCCAGAGTCCCACATCGCCCTTCGCAAGCCCTCACGAGCCGTCCTCGCCGTCATCGACCCCTCACGCGTTGCCACGTCATCCTTCCTCGTACTCGACATCACCGGCCGCTCAAGTCCTCGTTGGACCACCCTCCGCTTCGTACTAGTTCCCAAGTCCCCACAACGCCCCTCGCGAGCTCTCACGAGTCCTCCTCGCCGTTATCGATGCGCCACGTCACCCTGCTTCGTGCCCAAGCCAAGTCGAGATCTACGGCCGCTCACGCCCTCGTCGGACCTCCACGTCGCCTCGTACCACTCCCTACAGCCCCACGACACCAGTTGCGAGCACTCACGAGCCACTCCTCGCCGTCATCGATGCCTCACGCGTTGCCACGTCATACTTCCTCGTGCCCCCGTACTCGACATCCCCGGCCACTCACGTCCTCGTTGGACCATCCGCCGCTTCGTACAGCCTCCCAGAGCCCCACACCGTCGTTCGTAAGCCAGTACAGGCCGTCCTCGCCATTATCGATGCCCCACGCCGCGCCACGTCACCCGGCTTCGTGCCCCAGCTAAGTCGACGTCTCCGGCCGCTTACGCCCTCGTTGGACCTCCCCGTCGCCTCGTACCGTTTCCTACAGCCCCACGACACCACTCGCGAGCCCTCACGAGCCATCCTCGCCGTCATCGACGCCTCACGCGTTGCCACGTCATACTTCCTCGTGCCCCCGTAACTCGACATCCCCGGCCGCTCACGTCCTCGTTGGACCACCCGCTGCTTCCCACTAGTTCCCAGCACCCCACATCGCCCTCGCAAACCCCTACAAGCTGTCCCCGTTATATTAGAGCCTCCAACGCCATGCCACGTCACCCAATGGCCTACCACCGCGTTCTCTCATCCAGGACCAACGACCACCGCGTACGACCACTACCACACCCACGTTCACGCCTCCGCACCTCGACATGGCTCCATACTGCCCCAAACACGTCCGCCCCCGTCCCTCGTCGTCCCACGCAAGCGGCCACGTCACCTACGTCACCCCGTCGACTCCCACTCTCGACCCCCGCTTCCCAGCCGTCCCCGTCCTCGCCCACTCCCCCTCGACCACCTACGTCCTCGACCAACCCCACGACGTCCCTCTCGCGAGCCCAAACGAAGCCCCGTTGGGTTACGCCCGCGAAACCGTGACCACCGGCCGCTCAAACCCGTTCCACGACCCGACGCATCGTTGTCAAATCCCCACGCATATCCGCCACGAAAGTACACGAAACGCCACCCGTATCACCCCCAATCTATCTCCCAGTCCACGTCGTCTCATCCGCCCACGTCATCCGCCTCCGTCCCCCGACATCGACCACCCGTTGCCGCCTCCTCGACCTCTCGCCATCCTCGAACGACCTCACGAAACCACGATCCACGTCACGCAATCCCACGTTCCCTCTTATCCGCCCACGTCGTCCGCCCCGTCTCCCTACGTGGCCCTATGCCATACCGCCACACCCGACAACCCGTTTTCGACCAATCCGCTACATCGGCTTCCGGATCCGGATCCGCGACTCGCATCACAGCACCCGACTACGAACCCGGACGCGTTCCCAACGATTCCGCGGCATCCGGTTCCGGTTCCGGCTCAATTCGAGCATGAGGTTCCGGTTCCGGTTTCACATCCCGTACCCGCCACCTTCGCACCCCCATACCCACCGAACCCGACCCTACGAAAACCCCTCACCGTCCATCGGCATAAGAAATATATACATAAATAGATTAAATAAATAAAAAGAAAGAAAAACGTCAGAGATAAAAGAAAGATAAAAAGAAATACACTCGTTCCTGACACACCCGACACCCGCATAATACACCCGACGTACTCGACACACCCGCTTATGAATCCGTCGCACCCAGCGAACCCGTTTACGAACCCGCCGCACCCGCTTACGAACCCGATGCACCGCTTCACTCATTCCCCACGCACCCGACTCATCCGCTCACGCACCCGCATTCCACCCATTGACATCGCTCTCCGCTTTCCATGACCCACCATTTCCGCCACCGTTTCGACCCAGACACAACATTCCCTGTCTCGGCTTCGATTCCCAACCCACCCGACTTTATATTTCAGTTCCATGGGGGAGAATGCTTCCCCACGGGTCCAAGCCGGTGCTGAACCGCCTAGTATGAGGCTGATATCACAGCCGTTGATTATCGCCCCCATATTAGTATTGACATATCGAACCTCCGCCATCGTCTATCGAACCTCCGCCATCGTCTATCGAACCTCCGCCATCGTCCATCGAACCTCCGTCATCATCCATCGAACCTCCGTTGTCGTCATATCGTATCGAACCTCCGCCGTCGTCCATCGAACCTCCGTCATCGTCCATCGAACCTCCGTTGTCGTCATATCGTATCGAACATCCGCCGTCGTCATATCATGTTCACCGTCATCATCGTATTTCTATGCCCATGTCACCAAGCCTTTCCACAGCCGATGCCACCGTTTCCGCCACCCGTTGACACAGCCACCGAAGCGGCCGACCCTAACCCGACCCGACTACAACCGTTTTTGTCATCCGCTTTCGCTTTATGTTGTTTCCGCTTATGCCCTACGAGTTTCCGCTCATGCCTTTGTTATTTCTGTCACCCACCCTCGATCCCATTTCACGTTTAGTTTTATCCCGACTTGATTTCTATCGTGTCCCCTCTTTCCGATACCCAACATTTATTTATTTTCTCATCTATTTTGCGTTTCCACTCCCCGTTTGTCCCGTTTTTGTAGCTTTCCATCTCTTCTTTCATTTCCGCTCAGTTCCCTTTTCCCCGGTTCTATGTATTTTGTTTCCCTTTCCTGACACCGGCTTCACCCATTTTGTTCCCCATTCGCCGCTCTCAGCCTCCGACCGTCCATCGAGTTCCGCTAGTCACCATCCGCTCTCCCCCTTTGCATTGTCCACAACCCGCCTCGTCCCGTCGAGCCCAATTCCATGACCAGCACGTCGGCCTCATCTCACACATCCGAGTCCCAAGTCCACGTAGTATCGACCAGGGATGGTCTTTATTTAAAGTACCCTGGAGATGTAGAGGGTCGACGTCCCTCTGAGTCCGTATCATCGATATATCACGAATCCGGACCAACCCGATGCCGCCATTCGACTTGCATTCGAACCCGACGTAACCCGACATAACCCGACGTGACGTGACCCGACGTGACCGATGTAACCCGACACATGCCGCTTTGTGACGGCCGCTTTTGGGCTAAATCCGTCAGCCTCAAACGCCTCGGAGTTCCAATTCCAGGAGATGGATCTCTTCGGACTCAATCCCCGACTTCAGATTTACCTTATTTATGCATCCCCTCGTCCTTTCGGAGATATGTAGGACTTTTCCAATCTTTTTCATGGATATTCGTTTTCCCCTCCACTTTCCTGTCTTCGTTGCTTTGCAACCCCCCTTTCCACTTCCCCATTCCAGTGTTTCTTTGTAGTTTCTATCGGCCGAAGTAGACATGTCCGAAAGTAGCTACACACTCATGTACTATAAAAACGGTCACCGACGACCGTACAAAATAACATACCATTAGTCCCCGTTTCTCTCATAGTCAGAATTGTTTTAATCCCTTCAAATGCTCGTCCACGTAGTTCCTTAGCTTTTTATAGTTCACTTCGTCGACTTTATCATTGTTCCCGTATATTTGTTCATCGTTTCCGACCCAACCCGACCTGACCCGCCGTACCCGACATCGTCGGCATCGTCGGGTTCATTCGTTTTCAGTCCGTTCACCATCGGGTTCATCGTTATTAGTCCGTTTTCACTCCGTTCATCGCTGGATTTGTCGTTACTAGTCGAGTTTATGCGGCGGCTTTACTTTTATTTCACTTTCACTTCACTTATTATCCCCGACACTGAATTATCCAGTCACTTCTACGCTGACACCCTCTGGTTAGGATCATTATTTCTTTATATAGTTCCGAAGCCACCAAGAACCCGCATCTACATCGCGTCGCATTAATCATGTGACACGTGAGTGGTAATAATCATCATATTCCGAGGGCAGGAATCCTGCCCTCGTCTCACTATGTATAATAGGTACAAAATACAATAATAATGATATAACGAGGGCAGGGAATCACCCTGCCCTCGTCTCATTGCTGAGCCACCCCAACGGTCGGGTTCATTACCACTGCTGCTGCTGCCGTTGCCATTGTCGTGTCTGCTGCTGCTGCTGCGGTTCACGCTGCCGGTGCTGCTGGTGCTGCCATTGCCGTTGCCGCTGCTGCTGCTGCTGCTGCTGCTGCTGCCGTCATTGCTGCTGCTGCTGCTGTTGCCGTTGCTGCTGCTGCTGCTGCTGCTACCATTGCCGTTGTCGTTGTCGTGTCTGCTGTTGCTGGTGCTGCAGTTCGTGCTGCTGCCGTTGCCGTTGCCGCCATTGCCATTGCCATCGCGGCTGCTGCTGCTGTTCACGCTGCTGGTGCTGCTGCCGTGGCCGGTGCGGCTGCTGTTGCCGTTCCCAGTCCCGGTCCTGCTGCTGCTGCCGTTCCCGCTCCTGGTCCTGGTCCTGGTCCTGCCGCTGCCTCGCCATCTTTGTTGCTGTCCTCATTGTTGTCGTTGCTGTCCACGCTGTCGTCATTGCCGTCCACACTGTCGTCGTTCCTGTGCTTGCTGTCATCGTTGCCATCCCCGTGGTCATCGTTCCGGTCCCCGCTGTCGTTGTTGCCGTCCCCGTGGTTGTCATTCCGGTGTAGTAGTTGTGCCTAGCACATCACGTGACCTCTTCCTTAGTCAGTAGCAGTTCCCGATGTGGTAGTCAGTTTCTTGTCCTATCTATCCCATCCACCTTTGACCATTCTGTGCGATTCCGTCCCCGATCCCGAGAGGTCCCTCGGGACCACTCCACCGGTACCCGTGGTTGTCGTTCCGGTGTCATGACCCCAAGTGTTTTTGGGTGTAATGTCATGGGTTTACCATCGGACCACGGACTTAGATATTTAAGTGCAACACTATGGATGCACACCTACACTCATTAGTACCCATTCTATGCCTTTCCACATTACGCATGCTAGTGAACAGACACAAATAGCATATATGCTTACCTTTATATCATTTATTATGGCTTCACTAGTAATTCCCAGACCTAGCCGTTTATGTATGGTGCACAGAAGCACATCCCCCACTCATTAGTATTTATTATATATTTCTCTGTATTGCGCGTGCAAGGAGACAAGCCCAACTAGCATTGTTACCTATATTAGCAATAATGGATTGATTACAAATCTTGTTTACTTGTATTGATCAAATGCGGCTCAGCTAGATAATGGGAAATGATTAGATAAGATGTGAACAAGAGGATGATAAGATAATGATAAGATAGGATGCATCAGAGAGTGATTGTGATATTCTGCTTACATAAAGACAATGGTCTATTGTTCTGAGCAGTCTATTGTTCTAAACAGTCCAAATGGAGATAGAGCCCATTGTTCACAGCCTCTTTGATGCCATCCATTGTTCTCATGACTCAGTCCTATTGTTCTCACTTTCCCATTGTTCTCAGTCCCCCATTGTTCTCCAACAGTATAAATAGGGCCCCCAAATTCCAGTAGTCAGTAGGATTTCCCCCCTCACCACTCAGTAGTCACTCTTAGTTGGGTTCACACAGTGTGATCCCTCATTCTCTTAGTACTAGTAGTTACTCATTGTAGTAGCTAGTGCTTGCAATCCAGTCTAGTTCACTCTTATTCTATCATTCTCTGAGTTCCCCTTGTCATCAAGGAGAATTCACCCAGTTCACTCAGTTCAATCAATTCATTAGTCAGCATTAGTCAGCTAGATACATTTCTAGGGTTAAGGTTTCATCCTAAATAGATACACTTCTAAGGTTAAGGTTTCATCCTAAACAAAACAGAGTATTCAAAAGGTATTAAAGATATCCCTGAACTAGTAGCCAATGTGCGTTTGAAGCTTTGGATTTAAGTCAGATATTATAATACCCAGAGATACTCTTGATTGAATAGGCCCTGTAGCCAAAACTGTCCATATTCAACTGGTGAATATTGTTATCAGTATTCATTAGTTCATATTTTTATATTCTAGTAGTGAATATTAGTATTTTCAGTACATCACACACCCAATTGCTATTCATACCTACTCAAAGTCTCAATTCTTAATTGAAGAGACCTCACTATTACATTCTATTGATTCATATAGTACATATACCCACAAACCCCTTCCTGATAGGTTATTTAGATATTAAAAACCCACGAACAACAAGAAGATACCTGAACAAAGTCAACTCCGGTAATTCTTGGTGAAACAAACATTCACATAACACCGGTCCCCTGCTGCTGCTGCTCTTGCCATTGCCGTTGCCGTTGCAGGCTTCGCCTCGGCGCAGTAACAACTGCAAGGCATTAGTAGTACATAAAATAAGCAAAAAATCACTGATGACTTACCGTTGTCATCCTTTTCTTCCTCACCGTCGTCCGCGTCTGGGTCTTCGTCGTCTGGGTCTTCGTCATCGTCGACCGCGTCCGCATCTGCATCAACCCTGTCTTTGTCTCCGCCAACCCGGTCTCCATCGTCCGCGCCATCCCCATACCGTTGTGGATCCCATCTCCCATCGTCGTCCTCGTTCTCGTCGTTCCAGTCCCC
This sequence comes from Hygrocybe punicea, assembly GCA_963556145.1. Taxonomy (NCBI): domain Eukaryota; kingdom Fungi; phylum Basidiomycota; class Agaricomycetes; order Agaricales; family Hygrophoraceae; genus Hygrocybe; species Hygrocybe punicea. The sequence continues at coordinate 5,620,861 of OY744464.1, forward strand.
ATGTCCGTCATTGCCGTCCCCGTTCTCGTCGCTCTGGTCTGTCATTCCAGTCCCCATTCCGTTCTCATCGTTGCTGTCCCCCCTCTCTTTGTTCCCGTCCTCGTTGTCGTCGTTCCGGTCCTCGTTGTCGCTGTTCCGGGAACCATGGTTGTTGCCCTCTTATGGGCCTTGTGTCGTTGGCTGTCGATGTTGATGTGGTAATGTTGGTGGTCGTCTGACGTGACGTTGCCGGAAAAGACCTAAAAAGTACGTGGAATTAGTTAATAAAAATAAATCAAACAAACTTAAAATGAAACTTAGCCTGGTGCTCTTCCGCACCCTTGTGTCTGTGATCGTGGTTGCAAAGAAAGAGTGACGTGCCTTGAACTCGCGCGAGAATTTCAACCAGCGTTTGCCAATTTCCTAAACGGGGCCGAATTGCCATATTGGTACAGGTGGCTGGATTTTCTTATTGCTATTACATGCTGTATAACACCTCAATGGCCAGGGCAAGACCCTGAAGGGATGTAGGTATCCCATACCCACAAGTATGGTAAATTTTGTATTTTATTTGAGCCTACAGAGAGAGCTATTCACAATGTAGTTGAGCCCTCTGCCAAAATTGGACCCTTAAACACCGAACTTTGTGAGTATACATCTAGAAAATCTAAAATTAATTCTAGCAGTACTAGGTGAAGTGTGCTTCATTGTTACAATAAGTGCCTGGCAGTTAGTAGTCCAGGAAATGTGTTGTAGGACAAATGTGTGTGGAACTTCACATTAATAAATTATTGGCTGTTCAATCAAAGTCCCGTTATTTGGATTCAAGTCATGCAACTCACAGCTTTACCATTTGTTGGCTACAGCACATTTCCTGGACTACTAACTGCCAGGCACTTATTGTAACAATGAAGCACACTTCACCTAGTACTGCTAGAATTAATTTTAGATTTTCTAGATGTATACTCGCAAAGTTCGGTGTTTAAGGGTCCAATTTTGGCAGAGGGCTCAACTACATTGTGAATAGCTCTCTCTGTAGGCTCAAATAAAATACAAAATTTACCATACTTGTGGGTATGGGATACCTACATCCCTTCAGGGTCTTGCCCTGGCCATTGAGGTGTTATACAGCATGTAATAGCAATAAGAAAATCCAGCCACCTGTACCAATATGGCAATTCGGCCCTGTTTAGGAAATCGGCAAATGCCGGTTGAAATTCTTGCGCGAGTTCAAGCCACGTCACTCTTCATCTCGACTTTGATGAGCACGTAGCTTAAGTTTTCATTTTATGTTTCTTTTGTTTACTCTACTAACTCATTCCACATAGTTTTTAGGTCTTTTCCGCCAATGTCGCGTCAGACGACCATGACAACTGTCACACCAACAGCAACGCCAGGACGGAAGCCAACAACGCGACGCCCATAACAGAAGGACACGGACGATGACCGTGAATGCGATGGGTCCGGGAAAGGCTACGTGGCGGGGTTGAACGAGGCCCAGAACGACGACGGGGGCGGCAAACTACACAGGGGACCGGAATGACGAGAACGGAGACCGGAGCGACGAGAACAGGGTCCGGAACATCAACAACGGGGACCGGAAACACGGCAACGGGGATGGCAATGACAGTGGAGACCGGAACGACGAGAACAGGGATGGCAATGACGGACACGGGGACCGGAACGACGAGAACGAGGACGACGATGAGAGACGGGAACCACATTGGTATGGGGACGGCGCGGACGATGGAGCCCGGGTCAGTGGAGACACAGACGGGGACGACCCAGATGCGGACGTGGTCGACGACAACGAAGACCCAGACGCGGACGACGACGACGAAGAAATGGATGACAATGGTAAGTCGTCTGTATTTTTTTCTTATTTTATGTACTAGTCAAATTATGCTTTTCAGTTGTTACTGCGCCGGCAGCAGCAACAGGACTGGCAGCACAGCGGCAATAGCACCCACGGCAGTGGCAGCAGCAATGGCAGCAACGGCAACGGCAGCCGAAGCAGCAGCGGGACTGGGACCGTGAACAGGAGCAGCAGTGTAACCGGGTCCGGGAATGGCAGCAGCAGCAGGACCAGGACCAGGACCAGGAATGGCAGCGGCAGCGGGACCATGACCGTGAACGGCAGCAGCAACGTAACCGGGTCCAGGAACGACAGCAGCAGCAGGACCCGGACCGGGAATGGCAGCAGCAGTGGGACCAGGACCAGGAACGGCAACAGCAGCCGCACCGGCCACGGCAGCCGCAGCAGCAGCAGGAACGGCAGCAGCAGCCGCAACGGCAATGGCAAATGCAGCAGCCGCAACGGCAGCAGGGATGGCAATGGCAGCAGGGACGGCAATGGCAGCAGGGATGGCAACGGCAGCAGCAGTAGCAGCAACGGCAGTGGCAGCAACGGCAATGGCAATGGCAGCAACGGCAAGGGCAGCAGCAGCAGCAACAGGCAGCAGCAGACACGGACGACGGCGACGAAGAAAAGGATGACATGTATGGTAAGTCATCAGTGTTTTTTTGCTTATTTTATGTACTACTACTACCTTGCAGTTGTTACTGCGCCAAGACGAAGCCTGCAGCCGCAACGGCAATGGCAACGGCAACGGCAACGGCAGCAGCAGCCCGAACAGCACCAGCAGCAGCGGCAGCGATGGCAACGGCAGCAGCAGTGGGAACGGCTGGAGCGGCAGCAGCAGCCGCAACGGCAACGGCAACATCAGCAGCAGCAGCGACGGCAACAGTGGTCATGAACCCAACCGTCGGGGTGGATCAGTGACGAGATGAGGGCAGGGAATCACCCTGCCCTCGTCATATCGTTAATATTATTTTTCTTTTGTATTATACATAGTGAGACGAGGGCAAGGTGATTCCCTGCCCTCGTCGTATCATTATTTTTTTTATTTTGTACCTATTATATATAGTGAGATGAGGTCAGGAATATGACTTGCGTGTCACATGATTATTGAGACGCGACATGTCACAAATGTGACATAACGTTTGGACGGCCCAACATGACATCACACTTTGTGACATGTGATCAACAAACACGTTAAGTCACATGAACAAATAAGTACAAGCCCATCAAACATGGTTGAGATGATCTCCTTACCTCACAACCACCACTGCCACTTTTGATGACACTGCAGGATCCTTGGTTATTGTACCGGGCAACAACCAGAGATTCTGGAGTGTCACAGTCTTAACTGGTAGGTGATTTCCTCAGGCTTTGTTGCTCACGTCTGTTCACTTCACAGGACTACTTGATTATTGTGGTATGTTCTTCTTTTTCACCGTCAGGTATCTTCTTTGGTATGTTTGCATCCAGATGAGTGATTAATTTGTATTACCCCATTACTGACAGTATCTTTTGTTGAAGTTATCTGTTCAACTTGAATGAACATTGTGGCATCTCTGCGTGCCAACTGTTGGTGTCTGGTCCTCAGAAATGAGTGCTTGTCACTGTACAGGTCTTCAGGAATGAAAGGGCGGGTGAATCCCCCTGATTTCCTTGCTGGGCAACCTACTTGTAGTGGGCCTGGTGGCATCATTGAAAGTTGACCAGGTAAGTCTCATTATTACTTTTAAGCCTCCCTTTAGTGACATTGAGACCAGGTGATATTGTTAGTTTAGTTGATTTCAGTATCCATTTTTGGTTATTTGTTCGCAAAATTTTTGTTAGTATTTTCTTTGTCAGTTAGTCTTGATCAAGAAGGAGAAGAGCTCCTCCTTTGAGATCAAGACTGAATGGCGTTGGTGTCTTGCTTATTATCCTTTCAGAGGCATTTGTGACACAGTAGCAGTACTTGTTGTAATGTTAAGCTGTCAATGTCTTAGAAGGAATTTATTGCATTTTATCGGTGTAAACCCTAACCCTATGTCACAAGGTCAGCGGTATCATGGCTGGCCATTATATCTCTGGCACTGGTCAATCCATGACCCACAACTAGCCAAAGACCCATTAGGAACAGCCAACCAATGTGCCATGACCAGCCAATGTATTCTGAGTGTTGGCCAATACATATCATGTTGACAGCTGATGTAATTAGAGCTGTGGCCATCCCAATGGAGCTGGAGCTTTGGCCAACCCAGGTGCTGTGGCCATGTCATATAACCAAAGCTTTGGCCAACCCATGTTCCATGGCTACACCCAGTACAGTCAGCCAATCCATGTCTCATGGCCAGCCAATAAACACACAGAGGTCAGCCAATCCATGTTCCATGGCCAGCCGAAATACCCAGACCATCGGCCAATCCATAGCCTAAATACCCAGACCTGTTGGCCAATCCATCTCCCATGGTCAGCCGAAATACCCAGACCATTCGGCCAACCCATGTTCCATGGCCAAGTGAAATACCGAGACTGGTCGGCCAATCCATGTTCCATGGCCAGCCGAAATACCCAGACCCACCGGCCAACCAATGTTCCATGGCCAACCAAAATACCCAGACCGGTCAGCCAATCCACTTCCCATGGCCAGTGGAAATACCTAGCCCGGTCAGCCAATCCATGTTCCATGGCCAGCCGAAAGACCTATCCCAGTTGGCCAATCCATGAAAATACCCAGGGCAGTTGGCCAATCCAAGTTCCATGGCCAGCCAAAATACCCAGACAGGTCGGCCAATCCATGTTCCATGGCCAGCCAAGATACCCAGCCCAGTCGGCCAATCCACCTCCCATGGCCAGCCGAAATACCCAGACCCATCGGCCAATCCATGTTCCATGGCCAACCGAAATACCCAGACTGGTCGGCCAATCCACATTCCATGGCCAGCTGAAACACCCAGACAAGTCGGCCAATCCATGTTCCATGGCCAGCCAAGATACCCAGCCCAGTCGGCCAATCCATGTTCCATGGCCAGCCAAAAGACCTAGCCCGGTTGGCCAATCCACATTCCATGGTCAGCCGAAATACCCAGGGCAGTCGGCCAATCCATGTTCCATGGCCAGCCAAGATACCCAGCCCAGTCGGCCAATCCACCTCCCATGGCCAGCCAAAATACCCAGACCCATCGGCCAATCCATGTTCCATGGCCAACCGAAATACCCAGACTGGTTGGCCAATCCACATTCCATGGCCAGCCGAAACACCCAGACAAGTCGGCCAATCCATGTTCCATGGCCAGCCAAGATACCCAGACTGGTCGGCCAATCCATCTTCCATGGCCAGCCAATATATCCTTCTGCTTCGGCCAACACATGCTTCTCCGAACATGGAACCCTCGGCCAAGCCATCTGCCCTGGAGAAAGATATTGGTTGGCCGAGATAAGCCAGCCCACTTGGAGTGGGAATTGTCCATCTTGGCTGACCCATGTATCATGGGAAAGATACGCTGAAAGGGCTCGCTGCTGTTGGCGCTGCTGCTGGCTGTTGCCGTCATCATTGTTGCCGTTGCCGTTGCCATTGCTGGTGGTGGTGGTGGTTAAGGTTGACCAAGGGTTGACATATGTGATAGGGTAAGATTTTCCAAGGGTTTTAGAGGGTTTGTTCTTGAATCATTATCTATTGCACATAGTGATAGAAACTTAGTGGGAATTTCAAAGAGTTACATATGCTCTAATTTCTCTCCAAAATTTAGGTCAGATTTCTTCAGTAGTTATTGTGCAATTCCATTTTCAAAAAGGAGTGTTTTTCAAAACCCCTCAGGGGTCCGGGTTTTTCAACCCCTCAGGGTTTTTTAAAAACACTCCTTTTTGAAAATGGAATTGCACAATAACTACTGAAGAAATCTGACCTAAATTTTGGAGAGAAACTAGAGCATATATAACTCTTTGAAATTCCCACCAAGTTTCTATCACTATGTGCAATAGATAATGATTCAAGAACAAACCCTTCAAAACCCTTGGAAAATCTTACCCTATCACATATGTCAACCCTTGGTCAACCTTAGTGGTGGTGGTGGGGTTGCGGCTGTCCCGCGTCTGTTGCCATTGCGTTGGCGTTGGATTGCGTTGGTGTTGGCGTGGGCTCGCGATGTGGTCGCGGTCAAGTTTCCTGTAACAGATAGTAAAGTTAAGATAAATGATGAGACTTACTACTGTGTGTCCATAAAGATGACATGATGTCGCGTTCATTGGCCTTGCGTTGTTGTTGTTGGTGAAGAAACCTCGAATCGTGTAATGATCACATGATACGTGATTTCAGACATGAAAAAATATATTTTAGTATCTACATAGCTAAATAGAGATTGTGGTTTGCAGTTTGAACTGGGGTTGGATCAGTTCCATTTGGCATTACTAACCTGGGGACTCTGACCCTTTGAAAACTGTTTCCTAAAAAGTTGTCAATTTTATGGCAATAAAATGATTGCCTTTTTTGGACACCTGACCGCTACATTGGCAATGTTTGGCATGCATTTCTATCAAACACAGACAAATGGTCCGTGCACATCTTCAAACACTATATAACTCACATGCTTTGCTTACTCTCCAGCTCACTTAACTTAACGGTGCCTTGTAAGTCAACCAGCTGTATTGTCATTGATACTTAATTAATAATAATTTCAGGATAAAGTATTATTTAATAATTGATAGTTAATATTTATTTATATATTAAATACAACTGAAATTACAATTAGAATTATATTATTCACATTTTTAATGTTACTCAGCATTTTGAACTTCTTCTGACTTTGTGAGTGAACATCTCAATTACGGATAACAGAAGCATGCACTACAGAACAGCATTATTTCAATAACATATACTTCCGAGAGCTCTCAAGACTTCTTTGTGATGGTCTGAGAACCTTCCTCAGAGTGTCTCAGAGTGTCCCAGAGCGCTCTCAGTGCAGAATAGTCAGCCACTGTGCTTTCAGACCATCCCAGGTCACTCTGAGAGCTTTGGTGCTCTGAGCACTCTGAGACACTCTGAGAGTGTCTCAGAGCTATCGTGTTTTTCCTGATGAGACGGCGGCAAATCAGCCATCCCCACTTTAGAGTACACCCTCCCAAGTGGCCTGACAGCATACACCACTTCCAATGAGGACAAAAGCCTCGCTATAGCTAAATCATTCTTTCCCCCGCCACCCTCACACTCCTCCGTGCCACCCAATTATAACTACCCTCCCCGCATACCGTTCACAGTGGAAATATCCTGTGATCAGATCAAAGAACACATCGGCAAGGTCCAACCCCACAAGGTACCAGGCCCAGACGGCATCCCTAATATCGTACTAAAAGAGTCAGCCAATCTACTCATCGATCGCATCCACCCCATCTTCAACGCGATACTCCGCCTCAAAATCTACCACGACCCTTGGAAAGATTCCATCACCAGGGCACTACGTAAACTGGGCAAGCCCAGATACGATATACCCAAAGCATACCACCCCATAGTCCTACTCAACACCCTCCCGAAACCACTGACCTCTATCGCTGCAGAAATCATCTCCCACATGGTAGATGAACACCATCTCCTGCCCGCCCACCACTTTGGAGGTTGACCGGGCCACACCACAACAGACTCGATGCACGTTTTAATTCACCGCATCAAACACACCTGGCGCAACAAACGAGTCGCGGCAATCCTCTTCGTAGATATTGAAGGCGCCTTCCCCAATGCAGTAACGGACCAACTACTCCACAACATGCGCAAGAGAAAGATACCCAAACATCTTGTTTGTTTAGTCAGCAACCTCCTCAAGGATCGCACCACATGCCTCACTTTCGATGACTACATCTCCAACCCTATCCTCCTCACCAATGGCATAGGACAAGGGGACCCAATATCGATGATTATATACCTTTTCTACAACACTGACTTAATCGAAATTCCCACAGGTCACCAGGAACTGGCAGTAGCCTTCGTCGACGATGTAGCCTACTACGTAGAGGGCAAGGACTTCGCTGAAACCAACCAAATCCTCAAGAAGCTCATGTCGAAACCTGGGGGAGCATATTCATGGTCCAAAGAGCACAATTCCAAATTCGAAATCAGCAAATTCACACTAATAGACTTTTCACAGCGCACCGAAACGCTAAGACCACCACTAATCCTAAACAACACAGCCATCTCGCCAGTCAAGTCTCACCACTTCCTCGGCATCATCTTGGACCAGCACCTTCGCTGGCACGAACAATGGGAAAATGCCATCGCGAAGACCACTAAATGGCTACACCTCTTCCGAAGAATCACACGCCCCAAATCCGGCATACCCAGAAAACTCATGCGTCAACTTTACACCTCAGTGGCAATCCCAAAGATGATGTGCATAGAATCACCAATAACGCTCACAGACGCGGGTCAGTGAGAGCGATGCGGGAACTAACCAAGACCCAACGCATAGCATCGATACCCATCACTGGGGCCCTCAGAACGACACCCAACAACCTCCTCGACCTCCACGCCGGCCTGCTCCCCATAGACCTCCTCATGCACAAAGCATGCCACAGATCAATCATCCAACTATCGACATTACCTGCCTCGCACCTGCTTCACAACCCACTTAGAAAATGCGCCAGACACTTAGTCGCCAAACACAGATCCCCACTCCACACTCTCACCCACCTCTTTGACATCAACCCTGACCACATAGAACCCATCTGTTTCCCCACTTCCTCCTCCCGTCACCCCCCAGCCTTCAATGCAATTATCCCCCCTTCCAGAGAAGAATCCATCACACTTCACAACATCGATGATGCCGACATCAAGATCTACTCTGACGGCTCGACCCTTGACGACGGTGTAGGGGCAGCAGCCATACTGTACCACACTGGAAGATCCTGGCCCAAAGTCCTCCGCTACCACCTAGGCTCCAGCATGGACCACCACAATGTCGAAGCAGAAAACGTAGCCAGCCTACTTGCCCTACAGTTACTCAGCTGCGAATCTTGTTTACGTGCCACCTCCATATACATCGACTGTCAGCCCACCATAAACGCGCTAATCGCACCCTACACGAAATCCGGGCAATACATCCTCAACACCTCCCGTGCCCTTGCTTGGTGCCTGGTCGACACTAATCAACATCTCACCATCACTCTCAGATGGATTTCGGGGCATGAAGGGGTAGTTGGGAATAGTGTTGCCACAACTCGGCTAAAAGCCGGCTGGAAGCCGAAGCCGGTCACGTGTTGTAACCAAGCCAACTCAGCTGATCCTGGGACAAAGTCGACTAAAATAGTCATGACTATGAGTTCAGCCTCGACCGGAAGTCGACTCGGACCGCTCCACCTGCAATAATTTGCCCAGGGACCTAGGTCCACGAGACCGATCGCATTTTTTTGAGCACTTATGTAATCATTCAACACTTAGCAACTGGTTGCAAATCTTATTAGTAATTCACTTTTATCATGTCGCTATCACTGTTGCTCGAAGTTCTCAATGAAAATCCCGACATTGTTCAGGTTCTATCATTCTTTCAACTCGCAACATTCATTTCAGTCATTTCCCATCTTCATCAACGCCTCTCATGGAGCCAATCGCCAGAATCATCTGATCCCCCTCTCCGTCTCCCTGCTGATACTACTAGCTTCCTTGGAGTTGTACTCACTGTTGATGGAGGAGTGGTGTCGGAGATCTGGAGGAGTCTTCGCCTGTTATTCCTTGTTGCATGGAGGAATCATGAGGATAACCAGTACAACGCACCACTAAGAAATGCATCTCTCCTGTCATTATTCCTTGAACATGGCCTCGACTTCGGCATCAGTAAGCTGATCATCACTTAAACACCTTTAGGACTATAATGTAAACTCGCATTACAGGTTTTTATGACCTTTTCCCACCAATCAATGTCTGTTCGGACCTTAAGTGCAGCATCAACTTGAGAGGACCGCTTAAAACGAATACTCAGGAACTTGTGGATCTCACACGCTACGAAGCTGTCTTGTTTATGCAGGATATGGGAGCAATACCCATTTGGTCGTATTCAGCAATATGTATCAGTAAATCTTACTCTTCATACGGTTATGGCGTTGCTTGTTGATCACCCGTATAGCTTGCAAGACCCGATATTATTCCAATTATTATGTTCATCAAGATGAAACCACTCGCTCGTATTATCCTGGGGTCCCTCCAATTGTTCAGATTTCGATGCACTACTTCGTTGAGACATGCCTTATTGAAAGATTTGCGAATATGATGGTGTGCACATGGTGAGCACAAATAATAAAAATGTTTTCGCATCTTCTTCATGAATTTTCAAGGGTTTCGGCAACGAACTTGGCACGGATATACAATCTCGACGTTGACCACCCGACAGCTCAGATCTTGCCATTAGAATGGCCATACGAATTCACAATGACCTGCGATCACGTTTGGGATGCATTTTTTATCCATGCACTGCTGTTAGATCGCAACGAACGCATTGCCACCCTCAGCCTACCACATGCCGCTGCTGACCAAGCCCAACGGCTTCGAGCTGCTCTTGAATTGCGGACAGCAGCAATGGCAGGCCCTGGACAGGAATACTGGAACCATGCTTGTAATTTATGTTGCAAGCTTCGTGAAAACGAAGCTGGTGTTGTCGGTGAGCCCATACCTATTGGTTTTCGTCTCCGGTAATAGCTAACTCTTGTTCAGTAGAGGCGTTGCGTTCGACTGTCACAGATAGAATTGATATGGGCCATCCTTGTTGCGATGTTCAAGACTGCAAAGAGCCGCTCCCGTCTAGTGTTGCCGTAGTTCGGTTCCGAACCTAGCCGAACCCGGTTCAAACCCCGAACCGAACCCGAGGTTCAGTCTAAGTTCAGCCAAGTGCTGAACCGGACCGCGGGTTCAGTTCCGGGTTTCAAGGCCCGCCGGATTTCCTGAACGGCTCCAAACCGCGTCCAAACCGCGAACGCAGCTATTTTTACGGTATTTATTTCATTTGTTTTTCGTATTTCTTGACTTACTATTTCGTGTTAAATGGTATCATGTGACCGGCCGTGACCGTGTAGCTTTCACGCAACACAACATCAACACTCAACGCGAAGGTCAGTTTCAAGCTTTTCTTAACTTTACTAATGTCATTTGCGACAGGGAACTCGACCGCGACCACGTCGCGGCCACACCCATCTTGGCACAAGATGGATGCCAACGCCAACCCAATGCCAACGGACGCGCGACAGCTGCAACACCACCACCACCACCACCACCACCACCAGCGGCGGCAACAGAAATGGGAACGGCTATGGCAACCAGGCAACGACGATGGCAACGGCCAGCAGCAGCAGCAACAGCAGAAGCAGCAGCAGCAGCAATAGAAGCAGCAGCACTGGCAGCAACGGCAGCAGCAACAGAAGCAGCAGCGCCGGCAGCAACGGATGCACGACAGCTGCAACACCACCACCACCACCACCACCACTACCACCAGCGGCGGCAACAACAACGGCAACGACAACCACGACGGCCAGCAGCAGCAGCAGCAGCAATGGCAACGGCAACGGCAGCGGCAGCAGCAACGGCCACGACAGCAGCGGCAGCAGTGGCAGCAGCAATGGCGACGGCAGCAGGAGCAGCGCCGGCAGCGGCAGCAACGACGGCAGCAACGACGGCAGCAGTGACGGCAGCAGCAGCAACAGCGGCAACAGCGGCAACGGCGGCAACAGCAGCAACGCCACGGCAATGGCAGCAACGCCACGGCAATGGCAGCAGCAGCAACAGCAGCAACAGCAGCAACGGCAGCAACGGCAGCGGCAGCAGCAGCAGCAGCAACAACGCCAACGGCCGCAGCAACAGCAGCAACAGCAGCAACGGCAGCGGCAGCAGCAGCAGCAGCAACAATGCCAACGGCCGCAGCAACAGCAGCAACGCGACGGCAGCAGCAGCAGCAGCAGCACCGGACGGCTCCCCCGCAGCCCAACTACCTCGTGAAGTGTAGCGCCGTATCAATTGATACGTGCCTGCCATTCGCGAGGAGAACGGAGCTCACGGGGTGAGCCAACCTCGGTCTGGGTTCAGACGTGGTCTGAACCCAGACCGAACGCGGCGAGACGGTTCAATGCCGTCCGGGTCCAGGTTTGGCCATGCGCCAAACCGGACCCGAAGTTCAGTTCGCGGTTCCGCCAAAAAGGCTCGGAACCGGACCGAACTGAACTTCAGCAACACTACTCCCGTCAAAACACCGAAAGTTTTGTTCGCAACATGACTACATGAAGAATATGTGTGCCATCACAACTTGCTCTCAGCCTTGCCTCTCGCGACATCAAACTTGTTCAATACCAGCAGCCATCTTTGGCATCCCTCGGACCCTCGGTCATTTTTGCGTCTTTGACCTCCCTTCCCTCCACATCTTCCTCGAGGTCCACCATTCCTTCATTGAAAATTTTATTACCAGGACTGGTGTCGCAAGCTCGATCACAAGGAACCGTGGCTAGTGAGGCTCCATCAGAGCCCGAGAAGTTTGACGAACGTACCTTTCACAAGGCATTGTTAAATTTCATGATAGCCGATGATCAGGTATGTTTTTATCTACAGTTGAAGTTATTATACTCACCGTTAGCCTACTCTTGAAGTCTTTAAACCTCGTTGAATGTCCTGAATTTAGGCGTCTTCTTATCCTTCTACGAAATGACTTAAGAGAGAACATGATTCCTCACAGAACGAAGCTGCGTGAGCTAATCATTGAAGCGTGGAAAAATTATTTTCAGGTCCTAAAGGGCCAGCTTGCAGTAGGTGTTCCTTGTTCCGTCCGACCGTTTCTCATCCATATTCTGTAGGATTCTGTAGGACAAATTTCGTTTACAGCGGATGTGTGGTCAAATCAAAACCGCCACCCTTATCTCGCACTAACCGCCCACTGGATCGCCAAAGTTCAGGGGACGACTTCTTTACAACTCAAAGCATCGCTAATTGCATTTCACTGCCTCCGTGGCGGTCATGATGGCGAATCACTTGCTGCAACGGTCGTACAACTTCTTGACAGGGCTGGGATCACCGTTAAGGTAAGCCTATTAAGTGAAAACTAACAGGGAGACAATTCTGAGTCGATACATTTTTCAACTTAGGCTGGGCATTTCACTTTGGACAATGCATCAAACAACGAGACTATGATGAGGGCGCTTGAAAGGATATTTACAGGTTGTGATATTGCTTTTGATGCGGCTGAACGCAAGATCATGTGTTATGGTCACGTCGTCGACCTTAGTTCCGGGCGAGTCATACTTGGCATTTCTAATACTGGTACGACTGACACCCCTGCTCTTATGGGCACTGAACTGGTGGCACCTAATCCCATATCTCGTGCTCGCGCAGTTGTCCGAGCTATTCGAGGGTCAGGCTCACAACGAGATGCCTTCGGTGAGGTAATCACAAACGGCAATGCTAAGGGGTGGTTCAAGGAAGGGAATCCTCCCAAAATCGTCAAAGTTAAGCATCTGCAGCTCTTGCGAGATGTGAAGACGCGATGGGATTCTGTTTATCACATGCTAAACAGACTCCGTGAGCTTCGCCCGGTATGCCCCCATTTCACTGAATTTCCTTTTCCTTGCTAAAAGTAATTTACCAGGCGGTTGATTACTTCCTCGCTCTTCCTAACAACAACGACCTTGCAAAGGACCAACTCTCTTCTCGTGACTGGTCCAAGATGCAGGATATAGAGGTTGTTTTGAGCGTAAGTAACGAAGTGGGCCATGAGACATACCCTGATTCTGTATTCTACCAACAGGTCCCTCACGTAGTACAGCAAGTGATGTCAGGCGAGAGAACGCCAATATTGTCTGGCGCCATCCCTGCGTTTGAGTCATTCATGTCAATGTGGGATAAAATGATTCTGGAACACCCAAATTTGAAGCCGGTCATCCAACCTGGGCTAGATTGGGCTACTAGGTATTATGGCCGAATGGATCGCACTCCGGCATATATTATTGCAATGGGTAAATACTTACGTGGATTCCGAGGTGCCGATATCTAATAACCATATACAGTCCTAAACCCCGCGATGCGCATGAACTGGATCAAGAAACATTGGGACATGGAATACATCCAAATGGCCGAATCAAAGATTCGTCAAACGGCAAGTCTATTTATGTGGTGCTATGCTTTGAAACATTCTCACTACTTTCAAAAGATGATTAAATACCGTGAGAAAGTCAGTAACAGCCAACACAGACCCCCGAAGCAGACCAGGATGCCAGAGAGATGCCGAAATATATGTCACTTGCGGCACAATATGGCCTTGGTGACGACATGGAGATTGGTGGATCTAGCGAGGATGTGCAAACCGTTGATCAAGAGTATCAGGCTTATATCACGGCGCCAGTGTCGCCAAAGAATGTTGACATTCTCAAATTTTGGGAGGTACGCAGTGACATTGAGTATACTAAAAGGTATTGTAGGTTAACGGACCTTCTTTCCCCACCCTTTTTGCGATAGCCATGGACTATCTTCCAATTCAAGCATCTGCTGTTCCTTGTGAACGTATCTTTTCCTCGAGTGCTGAAACAGACACCAAGCGGAGGAATCAGATCAGTCCTCTCCTGATGGAAGCTCTCCAGATGGTAAAATTTCATCTGAAGCAAGACCGTCTCAATTTTACAGATGCTTGGATGACGCCAGAGAAGTTAATGGTTGTGGATGACCCAGAGGATGACCTCCTGCAGAAGTTACTCGAGGGAGATTTTCAAGATGGCTTGGACCGTGCCATTCAATCCATCACTTGCGACGAAGATTGACTCGGGGGTCCTGGCATATACTCGATAGTGTTGTAATTCGTCTACCGTATAGATTTAGATTTAGAATATGCTTCCTAATTGGGAGTTTTCCGCCAATGTTTGCTGTGCCACCTTTTCTAAAGCTCTACAAGCTCCTCTCGCACCACTCAGGATCAAAGGGAGAGACACTGTTTCCTGAGCCCTACGGTTCTCTTCACTCCTTTGAATCATGATGTTCTTACAAGACAAAGGGGATCTGACGACACAATGCCAATGAAGCCAGTGCGTACAACAAAGCCAACACCTGGTGCCAATGACCACAAATGGCATGGTGCTGACGAGGACCGAAGTTGACAGGTACATTATCATTTTTCTCCGTGTTCACCAGGAAAGCCGGAGGATGATAATTCATTTTACTGCTGTTTCAAGTTATAGCTTAATCGCTTCATTTTCTAAGAGCGACTCTTTGTGAACAGGACTATTTCAAGATAGTCTTTCGTTGGAAGGTGATAAAATCGAGTATACATGTTATCATATGTGTACTCGATCTGAAGAAGGTATGTTGGCAAATTATAAGCATTGGAACTGGGTGGAAGGAACGTGTGGTGGTGGTGGCGGCGGAAGATGTGGAGGTAGGAATCGTGTTTGCTGGTTTCGGCTTCAAAGGGACTGTTTATGCTACAATACACCAGGGATACCTATCCTTGGTGGCCAAGTGCGAAAAATCAGTATGATGGGATGTCTAATAAGATGAGTTCTTTTTTTACCGTGTCTGTGTAAATTATTTTCACTCGTAAACGAGTGTTTTCAGGTCTTATCCAAGTACTTGCCTTTTTGGACGCGTGACTTTAGGACGTGCTTGTCCTTGCACTTTATTCTCGCACTTTATCCTCCTCGCATTCCATTACTCACACACCACCACCTCATGCCCAGAGACGTCTCGTACACCGCCAACAACGTTGGCCATGCTCAGATTGACTTCGCATCAGCATCGTTCCCATACTTGGTGCCCTGGTTCTTCTGTCATCATAGATGTTACTTATACAATGTGAACAGCGAAGTTCACCTACACCACCACCACTACGCCCTTCGCCGCAACCGTTATTACAATCAGCCGAACGTAAACATTTGGAAGTGTGTTTTGGTGGTTTACATTGCTATTTTCGTGGGTTTCCTTGCTCGGTAAGTGAATCTCTCTGTCTCCGTTTTCCTTAGTTGTGAAAACCTCACAATATACAGTATGTTCTACAGGGTTTTGACAAGCGGAGGATCCGCTTGACTTGTAGCCATCCAAACATCCTCAACAGTGGTGAGTACCATTGTTTAGACCACCCGTTCAACCTCTAACGACTTTTAGGAGATACAGGATGGAAATTGGACATTTTTAATTAGATTTTTCACTCGAACTTTCCTGTAACATTCCCCTTTCTCCATGGCCTACTCCCCCTTTCCTGCTACCTACTCTGTTATCAATTATTTGCATAAGGTGCTTCAAATTTACTTGTGGACGTAGAAACGGTCATGCGAAGACTAGGACAAAATTGATGCGATTCTACATACTACGAAAACGGTGTGTCTCCACTGTTGACAACGTTGATGACCGACTGATGGTTCCTGAGGTCATCATCGTCCTCTTCTAACTCAAATTTCAGGTGGATCTGCCGCTGTGATTGAGAAAATTTCTCACCTTTTGGACACTCAATCTATGACGTGGACCCAACAACACGGCTCACCAGCCCGATTCAATGGGCCTTCGAGTCATCGGAAAGAGTGCCTAGCTGCATACCCAATCGACCGCTCGACGCTTCAGTGAGTCATTGGAGGCAGTATGCACCTCCGCCTTCGACTTATTAACCTTGACCTAACAATCCCCATCAACACACTCTTAACATGGCAACTGCTCTTACCGCAGGCCAACAGACCACCGCCGCTTCATGTATGGCCACTCCCTGCTTGCACGAGCCCACCGTGCCCACTCTATTGCAGTTCGTTGTGAATGGTTAAAAGGGAAAGGGTGATCAGGGTCACAGGGTAAGTCGTGTACTTGATATTATTTCAGCCCAGTCAAAAACAAAGAAGCTGGATACTGAAGACAGAAAGTGCAGTGACTAGAAGCCTTGATAGTAATATGTTTCACTTAATATGATTGACATTGGCACGTGATAATTGCATGTGAACTCTGCGGAGTTAAACGTCCAACTTGAACTGGGTTCGTTTTCGTGTATCATCAACTTCTCTCTTTTGTATAGTGAGTAATGTCTAATATTCTGTGCATACATACTCTGATTGTCCCCACTGTGAAATAGTATGATCTTCATGAAACTTGTTCGATTAGCCAGTAGATATAGGTTGCACAGAATAGTCGCTTCCGGGTCCACCCGTAGGTCCAACTAACTCTCTTCATAATTTACTCACAAGCCTGGGTAAACAGATGAAATATACCGTGCGCGCAACATTTTGTCAGGGGAAGACTTTGCCGTTAAACTCGAGCCACTGGATGGAAAGGATCGCACTCTAGACCACGAGTTTCATGTCTACAAGAGGCTTAGCGGAGGAATTGGTATCCCTTGTGTCCATTGGTTTGGCATGGAAGGTGGCTTCAATGCGATGGTGGTTGATCTCCTCGGCCCATCCCTCGAGGACCTCTTTGTTCAATGCCATTTTCGGTTCACGTTGAAAACTGTTCTGCTCCTGGCTGACCAGTTGGTAAGTAAATTGACTTCCAAGGTCATACTTGATTGGTTGATATCTTCCATGTCCAGCTCTGTCACCTGCAATACATCCATACTCGCAACTTCGTTCATCGCGATCTCAAGCCTAGTAACATCGTTATGGGTGTTGGCAAGCATGCCAACCTGGTGCACCTCATCGATTTTGGGCTATCAAATGAGTTCAGGGATCCCAATACGCACCTGCACATTCCGTTTAACAAGGGTCTTGGCCTCATCGGAACCGCTAACTTCGCATCCATTAATAGTCACTTGGGCTTGGAGCTTGGAAGGCGGGACGATCTAGAGTCTCTCGCTTACATTCTCATATACTTTCTTCGCGGATGTTTGCCATGGCAGGGCCTGGGGCAGGGCATTCTCGAAAGCAAACGAGGAATCGCAACACATGACTTATACCAGTCGCTCCCAGTGGAGTTTCATACTTTTCTTGAACAAAGTCGCTCACTCGCTTTCGACGAAAAACCTGATTATAATCACTTTCGCAACCTTTTCAACAATCTCTTATCACAGGCGGGGTTCCAGAGTAATCCAGCATTCAATTGGGATGTTGCTGGTGGCTCAATCTCCACACCATTGAGCAGGATGGAACTTCGGGATAGCACTCCTAAGCACAAACGCAAACATCCCGCCCTCAAACACCGTATGAGGTAAGTACCAACACATCTATATTCACTGGATTAACAACGAGTTATGCAGGTTACGCTCTCAGAACAGCATTTCACCTTCACCTCCAGCCGGCTCTAAACTCCTCTGAATAGTTGTTATATATTATTTGGACACTGCATACCCCATCTTCCTTTCTGTACAGTAGCCTGTAGGCATACCTGTTTGTAGTCATCTTCATTGGCAGTTGGATTTGTATGAACTCCGCACCTTGATTATGGACTTTTTAGTGGCAAAGCGCATCACAATGTGCACCACAGTGAGGTTAGGCATAAAAGCGGAATTTAAAATATTAAAAATGGTTCAAGCCGACCTCGGCAGCTGACTCAGCTGAAGTCGGGACTTCCGATTGGGCAGTGTGGCCAGCCTGGCCATTTTGGAGATAAGCTGCGGTTTTTAAAGTCCGCTCGCGGTTAGCCGAGCCGCGGCAACACTATCCATGCCTTCCCTTGCTGCCTCCTCCCAAGCCAACCCCACCTCGTGAATATGTACGTTGGAGGGAGAATCTCCGGACCTCAGGAAAGAGCTCAGGGGGAGCCGTGGCTGGGAGGGGAAAGCTGAGGAAACCCAAGGATGGATGACTAAGCTACTACAGGAAAGGGAATCTACTGGCTAAGGGTCTCTGGGGTCCTAGGGGCTAGCAGCTACTGCTGCAGATACCCCCCTCCACAATGGTGTGCGCCCTCGCACACATCTCCTGCCTCTGAAAATCTCATCCTCCATGAAACTCCACCCACTCATCTACTATCCTCGCTATCACCGGCGCTAAGAGAGGTCCTAAAAGCGGGTCAGGGTTGCCACACTGAGGGCATACCATCTCCATGAGAATGTGTAGCATAATGTTCACATCTGGGGGGAGAAGCTCTAAGAGACTGTACCGTGAGTCAATTCCTGGGCCCCATGTGAGCTCAGCTATAGCCCATGATCGATCAATCGCAAAGGGGATGGCCACACCAAGGGCAAGCGCTATTGATGACTGGACAGGACCATACGATGTTGATGCAGGGAAGATTGTCGGCTGTTCATCTTCTATAGTCTGAGTACCTGCGTTGACGAGTTGTGGGGGCGGTGCGATTGGTGGGATAATTTCGGTGGGAACTGGTTGGCGAGGGGGCTGTACTGGGTTGGGAAATGGGTGACGGGCGTGGCGTTGGGGTAACAGGTGACGGTTGCGGCGGCGTGTGCTGCTCCATGGTCGAGCACCTGTACATAGATCTGAAAAATCGCGTTCATATATACTAAGTTGGGATACAAAGACGGGGGCCGATGGTAGCGCTTGCGGGGGTGGTATATCACGCTGTGGGATCTCAGGGTGCGTTCGCGATGTATTTTGGGGCCGGTACGGGGTACGGGGCGTGTGTGGGGGCGCTCGCGGCGCGTTTTGGGGCGTGTAGGGGGCTTGGGGCGTCTCTGGGGCCATTCGCGGCGCGTTCTGGGGCGTGGTCGACGTGTCGGTCGCGGTTGGGCTCAGCCGGGGTTCGTTTGGGCATGCGGGCGCTCGCGTCGGCTGTTCCTGGGTTGACAGAGACGGGGCCGGGTGTTGGGGATGCGGTGGGGGCCTTATCGACGCATTTTGGGGCGTGGTTGACGCGTTTTGCGGTGTCGTTGGACGTTGGGGACGTGGTGTGGGTCTTATCGACGCGTCGGGGGTCACTGCTGGGACGTGGGGCGTTTCTCGACGCGTGGGGGTTGGTGATGACGTGGCGGCAGCGGCTGGGCTGGACTGGGGTTCGTTTGCGTACGCGGTTGCTCGCGTTGACTGTCCTTGGGTCAACGGCGATGGGGCTGGACGATGGGGCTGTGAGTGGGGCGTTCTGGGTAGCCCTGTTGCGTCTTGGGGTGCTGTTGGTTGCATACGCGGCGGCGGCGGTGGCGTTTGGGTATGTGGTGACGTGGCGGTCGCGTTGGACGATGGCGGCGTTGTTGGCATGCGTGCTGACGACGCTGGGGTTGGTGACGTGGTAAACGGGTGCCGTCGACGTTGTGGGGACCTGGGACGCAGTTGGCAGCCTGGGTGACGCGAATGGTTTTGCGGCCGGTGTTGGCCGCGTGTTTTCTGCCTGTGGTAAGTCCTGGGCCATTGATTCGAGGTGTGTACCTTCTTCTGCTCGACGTAGCACTTGTCATGCCGTCTTTTCTTTCTGTCGCATCTTTTCCTTCATCTTTTTCTCTGCGTTTTTCTCTTTCTCTTCGCGTTCTGCTGCTAACCGTTTTTGCAGCTCGAGGATCCATGCGTCTCGTTCCGCATGGAGTTCCTTCTCTGTCTGCCTGATCTTGTGGTTTCGTGTCTTGGGTCCCATGGTATAGTCGCGTAGTTAAAACAGATTGTATGCAGTTGGAAGTAGTAATTCAGGCGCGTGAAAAAAAATAGGTGAGGAGTGAGACCAAACTGTAAAAGCGGGAAAATGAGATGGAATGATGAGAAACTAAGGAAAGGGAAACAAAAAAGAGGCAAGGGGGAAAGGGCATTGTGTTGGCTGTGTTTTGCGCTTCGTTTGCGCGTCCTGTTGATTTCCTGGTTACTTGCTTCAATGTCCGAGTTTGTGTGTTTCAAATCTTTCGAGATCTGGTCCTACGGGTGCGTGGCTCGAATCTCTCTCATCACCACGTTGGAGGGGGAATCTCCGGACCTCAGGGAAGAGCTCAGGGGGAGCCGTGGCTGGGAGGGGAAAGCTGAGGAAACCCAAGGATGGATGACTAAGCTACTACAGGAAAGGGAATCTACTGGCTAAGGGTCTCTGGGGTCCTAGGGGCTAGCAGCTACTGCTGCAACGTCTACGTCAATTGACGTGTGCACTGCATTCATGAGGTGTTCAGGATGACGAGGATGGGGACAGGAGGCATGAGCAACAGGGAGGGCAACGACGAGAAGTCTCCCTGCCTTCCCTGCTGCCACCTGAGCCAACCCCACCTCATGAATACGTACGTCTGCATCAATTGACGCATGCACGGTGTTTGCGAGGTGTTTTCAGGGTACCCACCTGTCAATGGGTACATCACATGGGGAGTACATCACAGGGGGAGAAAACCTGCATTTGAGCTCGCTGTTGCTGATGGTGAGCTCCACTTTCTCACTCTTCTTTACATGTACATAGGCTAATTTACACCTGAAAAAAAGAGAGGGAAAAAGAGGTCCTCCTGAATTGAGGAATCAGTGGGGGTCACATGTACATGTCTGTCCTGAACACCTCGCGAACGCCATGCACATGTCAATTGATGTGGACGTACATATTCATGAGGTGGGGTTGGCTCGGGTGGCAGCAGGGAAGGCAGGGAGACTTCTCGTCATTGCCCTCCCTGTTGCTCATGTCTCCTGTCCCCATCCTTGTCATCATTGTTGCTTGCATCTATGCCATGTCATCATTATCATGCCCTCTTGTCATCCAAGGTTATAGTGGTGAGGGACTGGGGACTTACCTGGGCCAGTATGTGGGCGCACCACCTCCTGGCCTTGCCCTCCCTCATTGTATTCAATGCTGTGGGTGATGGTGATGTGGAAGTTGGCAGTGGCTGCTGGTGAAGGATGATGGTAGTGAATGAAGTCGAAAGAGGCAATCAGTCATGATGTATATATTAGTAGTCCAACACTTTGCCTTGACCATGGGTTTCTCTACACAACTAGCTATAATTTTATCACCAACCTGAAGGGGCATATCTCAGTTATGTCCTTGTATTTTTTCAGTATTTTATTTGCTCTTGTTCACTGCATGATATGAGATTTACATTCAGTAGGAGACTTATTCATGCTCTGATTGGCTGCTAGGAAATTAAGTAACCACAAACCTCCTGCAAACCTCCCACGAACCTCCCATGAACCTCCCGACCTGCCACAAACAGCCCCCCCTTGCCTTGAGCTTACCCTTCATTACATCCCATTGAACTTCCTAGTGTTGCCGTGGCTCAGCTAAAACTGACTAGCCATTTTTTAGCCATTGTGAATTAAAAATCCAGTAAAATGGCAGAAACTCTGAAAATATTTGAGTATGTGCACCAATGTGATTTACATCCATGACAATTTATATGTGATTTTATTAATTTTACTAGAATTTTAATTCGCAATGGCTAAAAAATGGCTAGCTGGTTTTAGCCAAGCTGTGGAAACACCAGAACTTCCCCCCTCAAGCTGTGATGTCCTATAGGCAGATCTTATACAGAATGAACTAGAGTGGTGGATGCAGACAAAGCCAGCAGAATGGTTTGAACCCTATTGACTAACCATCCTGAGAGCCTCATATGCATCCTGAGTGCTGCCAAGGGTGGAAGAACCTGCATGTCTTCTGAGCTTGTTGAGCTTTTTGGCCAAGGTTTTTGGTCCACCTTTTTAAACCCTTGAAGAACTTGTGCTACTTCTGAACTTTGTTGAGCTTTTTTGTCAAGTCTTTTGGACTTTTTTCTAAAACATCTTCCCTTACCTTTTGACACCTTTTTCTCAGTTTGTTAGATCTTTTTTAAAAGTTCTTTAGTTTGGATTACTAGCAGTATTGGTAATTTTGGAATAAATGGTATGGTAATTTGGAGCCCCCTACTGTTGTCGTTGTCACCACCCTTGCTGCCACTGATGGTCTCATTGTTGTGGTGGAATGGGCACTAGTGAGAATCTCTATATGTGTATGTGTGTGTGTCATCCACTGGTCTCTGTCTCTATCTAGCAATGCATCTAAGTCTGAACATCACGTGATATACTGACTAAGCATGTCACATGCCTCCCACTACATCTCACCTGATCTTCCCACAGTAATAGCCTTATAATGCTAAGTGATGACACGTGGGGTTTAGCATCGTTAGGCTAAAATCTGCTGTTTTCCTTACACCGGTGGGATCTCCAGTGATACCAGCAACTTCGTAGCTAAGTTTTATAGATGATAAATATAATAAATATAATAACCTAAAGAAGGGGATCGGGATAACATCTGGCATCAGGAACAGGTGGCGGCATCATTTCGGATCTTTCCGCCGCTGTTCCAGCTGCTGTCAGGGAAGCCTTGAGCTCACTGTTGGTGACAGTGAGCTTGACTTCCTCACTATCCCGCCATCCTTTCAAGCTGTTTCTTTTATATATCACATATTGATTGTTCTACATACTGTATATAGCATAATATACATGAAAATATGTGGAGAAAAGGCAAAATAAAAATAAAAATGTAGGGGGACACATAGGGTGCCGCTGCCAAATGGGTGGGTGCCTACCTTCACAGAGGCATTGCATGTGGTCTACTGTTGATAGGGAAGGACCCTGGAGGGTGAGCAAGGGGAGGGAAAGATGCTGGGAGGCGGGGAAGGGGACATGACCACAGGTGGCAGAGAAGGGGCGGGAGAGGGTGATGGATGGTGGAAAAAGAGAGGGGATGGATGGGGGAAGGTTAGTGGCCCCGAACGAGCGGTGGGAAGGGGTAAGTATGTGGGGAAAAAGCAGGGGGCGGGTGGGTACTCACCTTCGCCCTTGGGGCCCCCCACGGCCCTCTCCACATTCTACCGCTAATAGAGACGATGGGAACGTCATCTGCGACGTCCCCATCACCTATTCCGTGGTTTTTACTGTCCCGATTGGTCGCGCCATTGAGTTGCACGAGAGTGTTGATGCCACCAGTTGTGGTGGCGATATCTCGACAATGACAATGCCGGTGACGACGCCATCGCAACAGGGAACCCTCCATATCGCCTTCGTTGTCTTCGTCGCTGTGCACCCAGTGTGCCGCCGCTAGTTCCTATGTTTGAGGCCATTGGTTGAAAAAGTCGGGCGCGCTCCTGCGCGGCTTTGAGGCCGTCCGGGGGGGCGTACTCGGTGCAAATCGTCGCCGTCGTCCTCGTTTCTGTTGTTGTTGAGGCGGTGGGGAGTGGGAGCGCAGCGGTATGGGGGATGG